>JAQFVV010000146.1:2311526-2669903 GCA_028023455.1 Epiperipatus broadwayi
ATTTTCTTATCTAAATTAATGTAAAATTAGGGCCTAGTAGAATGGCATTTTATGCAAATACTTATTTTATGTAAAGTAATTAATTATCTGTCTTTACAAATCTACAATATTGTTTAATTCTATCATATTTATATTCTTTCTTCTTTAAAGAATACATTTTTACCTGCAGGATATTCTAATATTTACATCCATGACCCCACTTTTTATTAAAGTAATAGAATATTTTGTTTTAAAAATTATTTAAAACTTCTCCCTACATTATTCAAATTCCAATTGCAAAAAAAAATATTTATTTGGCAACAATTATTTTATTTAAGATGATAATAGATTATGATAAACAACATCTATCATGGTGTAATTGGATATAGCATTTGCATTCAAATCAGTTCCTATATTTAATCTTTAACCTCCTATCTTAATAATTGTAAAATATTCTTTTTTTAAAAATTAGGTAATATTAAAAATGGGAACTCAAATTTACAAGAGGTGGATAATTTTTGCCATAACTGAAATTTGGACTTTTCACATTCTACAGAGACTTAACTATTCTTTTTATGTTTGTTTGATTGATTCTTTTACTCATTAATATATTTTTTAAGTATTGATTGTTCTTAAAAACATAACCAATGCTTTAAATGCTAAGAAGGTACATCATATCCCTTACATTACAAGTTTTCTTCTCCACTTATTACAATTTTTTTATATTATATGTAAACAGTTTTTAAGTCCAGTTTTATTATCATTTACAATAGCATATAATAGTTTTCTTAAATATAAAATATTATTCTATATATCATTTCTACCAAATAAAAATTACTTTAAAATTAAAAAGAATATTTAGGATATCATTTTTAAATATTTAAAATTTAATTTCCATAATGGCTAATTCTTTTTTCTAAAATCGCGTAATTTTATTGGTAGTTTAATAAAGAACATAAAAATTACAATTACAACATGTCATAATCAATTTAATGAATTCTGTTTATTAAAATCACTATTTTTTACAAGTAACTTTATAATTCCTTATTAGCTAACTTTGTCGCCAATAATTTAAAAGCAAGCCACGTTTCATGGCTCGTTGGTATAATCAATGATGGAGGCAGAACAAAACCATAAGCTCCCGTATCTCTAAGTTCCAGCGTATAAGAATATTTGATTTTAGCTACTGCTTTTGCCCAATCGTGTGATCCTCCAGATACTTTATCTAAAAATAAATATAAGTAAATAAGACTGCAAACAAAATATCAATTTTTGTATAATATTACTTTAATTAGTAAACTATTTATAAAGCATTTATTTATTATTTCCTTAAACCAATACTAAGCGGATTTGCATACTACATCGTACAAAATGTTTTTACAGCTAATTGCTTACATTTAAATATATTCGTGCGAGTATTGTAGAAAAAGGAAGAGTGGCCCCATACTATTAATTAATAATGCTGCTTTAATTTTTAATTTACTTAAATGAGTACAACTATTAAAAGTTTATAGATTTGTTAAGTTTATAAATAATGCTTAAGTTCTTAAATTTCTAATTAAATATTTGGAATGATTGTTATAAGTTAATAAATTATTTTATGCTCAAATAGTAATTTATAAATACTATCCCTTGAATTGGAGTCACAGTCTTACTACTAATCTCTTTTAAAATATTAATGTTGAAAACAGAAAATATAATTTTATCCAAATTTTTAAAATCTAAGAATTTAAAACAAACAAATTGTAATATAATCAAATAAATACTAGGAGTATTTTGACTGTATATGATAATAGTCTTATTTTTTGTCTTTTTATCAATGAGCATTAGCCCAATTTAAATATTTATTATTTTCCTGGGTAAATGCAAATATTGATCCTAATTCAAATTCAGGTCACAGCAGATTTTTTCCCCAAATATTACAGAAAAAAAATTGTGAGAAAGTATGCGGGGGGGGAGTATTTTTGAAATTTATTAAATGGAGCAAAAACGTTTTCCCTCTTTTAAATGTCTATTTCTTAAAACGTATGACTTCTATGAAACTAAAGTAAGTTTTAAGTTTCAAATAGCGAAGATATTTCATGAACCTGCAACTTAATGTGTTAGATATATAACGAGAAGATTCTATGTCTATTAAAAATCCCCAAAATCTGATGCATTTGATACTAAACTTAAATGACAAATGATTTCTGGTTCACTAAATCAAATAAAAATATTTCGCTTGGAGAAAAAGATTCGGAAAAAATAAATCAGCTTGTTTTATTTGAAATGTTGGAATTTCCTTAATCACATAAAATTGCCGCTTTGTGTTACTTTGTTGTTGTCTTTTTGTTTGTTGTTTATTTACTTTAAGAAATTGTTGTTTTTATTAAATTCTCTGTAATGACATCTTTGGTAAAAGACATATTTTATTAGATATTACATACACATTTAATGAATAATAAAGACATTTTTAATATTCAAAAAAATAGTGCATTATTTGATCTATAACGATTAAATTGGTGATAATGAAATGTCTCACCATTGTCTAAAAATAACTGAAGATTACTTGTATATTCATGAGGGTTTTTTTTTCTAGCTTTCGAAAAAATATCTGTGCAGATATATATATAACATTCTTGGGGAAAACATTAGAATTTCTTTCCATAGTAGCACAGAAACATCAGTATACAACTAGTCAATACGAGAGGCACTATACCACTAAGATCACATAAGTGATAAATAATTTTGGGAAATGTTCTCTAACAGATGCCAACAAAGATAATTAATGTGATTTTCTTATAATTTTAAATATACATGAAAATATAATCTAACAATGTTAAATGACAAAGTATTAAATAGTAAAATAAATATTAAATATAAGGCATTCAAATCAACATGCACATCAATATTTCTTTATGCATCGATAGAATTCCTTTACTACTGACTCTGGAGGCTTTATGGATGGCAATGACTACTGTGAATTTATAAATGGAAATAAGAAAGCTATTAAATACCTAGGTTTTTGGAGCGTGGAGATTTTGGTTGCTTGCTTCCTGTATTTCCAGTGTGTTTGTGAATTGTTTTATTACCAGACAGCTGGGGATTCCTGTTGATTGACGATCCTGGTTATTTCTTTTATTAAGGTTGAGGACAGTTATTTATTTCATGGCACTATTATTATTAAAACAGTAGATACTCAGATGGCTCTCACTTATTGAGTGGCTGTTACTTCATCTCAGAGTACTGGTATTTGGACAATGTTTGAAGTTCATTGTATGTTCCAATGAAGCTATTAACACTGCATGACTGATTGATGAATTGATCAAAACTAAAAACTGTTTTCTCAACTATTCACTCTATACTGTTTTCCAAAAAAGGCTGAACTCAAACTGTCCGATAAAAATTGATTTTTTTATACCTAAGACGTGTTGTCATTTTGATGTCCTCCAGCTATATCTGTTGTCGAAGTTCTTTCTTTGTTTTAATTGCATTCCTTTGAGGTAAGATTTTAATTCTGTTGTTGGAGATATCAATTAGCAGCCATCTAATGTGTTGTTTTTACATTTTTTATTACTAGCCATCACTGTGTTTTTAAATATAATTTTCCTTTATTTCATTTTAACACGCACAAGCATTCGTCATTTACGCACATGTATATTTTAATCTAAACTCAACACTAGTTTTAAGATTACCTTTTTTTCTGTAACTTAAATAAAAAAAATATTTATATTTTTAAACTTTTACTTTAAATCCTTTTCTTTCTTCCCTTTTATTTTTTTTTAATCAATCATTTATAACTTATTTGAAAATCAACTTCTTTTATAAACTTTTAACTTGATGCTTCTAAAGCAAACCCCCTCCCCTCTTTTAATTATTTAATTGTAACTTTTATTTCAACTACTAATAATAGAAAAACTATTTGACTTTTAATCTATGTTTTTGAAAACAAACTGCAATAAAAAAACTCTTAAACCTTTAAATATTATTCACTTTTAACTAAAGATTTTTGTTTTAATAATTTTTAGATAAAATTATTATGTGCCAACACAATGTTGGTACTATATATATATATATATTACAAGCATAAAGTTAAACTACTCAATAAATAATAAAATTACCACAAATCCAAAATTCAACAAGACTAGCCAAGAATATATAGTTTTTGATACAATTTCGTCTATTGAATCTAGTAATTTGAGTGATGAGCAGAAAGTTGGCATTCATCTGGTTTTAAATAAAAGCTTGAAAAAGAAAGAAAAATGTATTGTTAATCCTGCTGAAATTAGACAAGCTGGTCAGTTTGTCATTATAAAAGGAAATTAGTCCAGGGAAAAAATGTATAGAGAATTAAATAATGGTAAAATATATGTTTTTAGATAAAGTTCCAGGTGATGTGATTAAAAGAAAGTTGATAGATATTATGAAGAAAATGGTAAATTTAAAAATTTTTAATAGAGTAGATTATTTAAAATGTTATCCAAATGATTTCATATCAGCTAAGATGTTTGTCAATATTAAGACTCATAAAGGTGGTGTTCGTTTAATATTTATTTTTGATTTTACATGTAGTATTGTAGAGAGTATATCTAGATTCTTGAATATTTTTTTAAAACAATTTGTTGATTTTGGTCATTATACAGCTTCTTCCTTTTTTGAGGCTTTTGATAAGATTAAGAATTTTAAAATGGAAAGTAATTGGGGTTTTTGGCAGTTTAGATATTAATAATATGTATGCATCTGTTAATAAATGCTTCCTGTTTAGTTTCAGTTCCATTAATTTTTAAATAATCTTTCTTTATAGCGTGTAATATTAACTATTTTATTTTTTGTCACACATTGAAGCGAATAATTATATTTATACAACTAAATTGATTTCTTAATCATTTATTTATTAAATGATTATTTCTCTACATGTTTCTTTTTTAATATTATACAGTGCAATCATTGAATATATTAATAAATCAAACTTTTTTATATCTTACTACTTAAATTAGTGTGCAATTTTTTAAATATTTAAGCATTATCATAATCTACAAATAAATACAATACATTAGATTGATTTTGTTATAAATAAATAAATGATTTGCCAGATATTATACATATAAATCTGTTTATTTTTATTAATGTGTTTATTGTTTACAAAAATATGTGTATTTATATATGGCGATAATATATATGTATATCATTTATTTTTTACTATAAAATCATTATACTTATTATAGAGCAAATGGAAAATGTAAAAATATTATCATAAGCACATAACAATGCCAAATTCTTTGAAGAAGTTTAAAATATTATTTGCAGAATAACAAAAATGCTATTCCTTCACATTCTCGCATCAATATAAAATAGCTTCCTATGTTTAAATCCATTCAACAAATTGGATTTGAGCTAAAAAAGGAACTCCTTTTACTTAAACAATAAATCCTAATAAAAGATATATTATAGATAATGGGGAATTGTCAATTTGTAGTAATTGATAGTTTCCTTGCAACATCAGAAGCAAAGGTTCTCTCTGTTTAGATAGATAGATAGATAGATAGATAGATAGATAGATAGATAGATAGATAGATAGATAGATAGATAGATAGATAGATAGATAGATAGATAGATAGATAGATAGATAGATAGATATTGGGTGGAAAGGTAGGTAGGTAGGTAGGTAGGTAGGTAGGTAGGTAGGTAGGTAGGTAGGTAGGTAGGTAGGTAGGTAGGTAGGTAGGTAGGTAGATAGATAGATAGATAGATAGATAGATAGATAGATAGATAGATAGATAGATAGATAGATAGATAGATAGATAGATAGATAGATAGATAGATAGATAGATAGATAGATAGATAGATAGATAGATAGATAGATAGATAGATAGATAGATAGATAGATAGATAGATAGATAGATAGATAGATAGATAGATAGACAGATAGATAGATAGATAGATAGATGAAAATATGTCTGTTAACATAATATTACTTCAACGTTATTTTGTTTTGTTTTGTTTTGTTTTTTCAATTTGCATAATTGTAAAATAATTTAACCCACAACTGCTAGCATAAAAACAAAGTAAATAATTGTAAAGATAAAACTGATAATAATTTAAAACATTAATAAAATATATCCTTATTAACGTAAGAAGAATAATATTTATTATTTTAAGGAAATATGCCTGTGTGTTTGAAAAGGAAGATTTTTAATAAATGTGTTTTACCAGTTCTTGCTTATGGATCTGAGACTTGGACACTTAACAAAAGAACAGTACAGAGACTTCAAACCACTCAAAGAATTATGGAGAGTGCATGTTCGGAGTAACAAAAAGAGATCAAAAACACAATATATGGGTAAGAGGACAAACAGGTATTATTGACCTTATTGAAAAAAATTAAAAGACTGAAGTGAAGTTGAGCTGGACTAATTGCTAGAAGAGATGATAATATATGGACAATTGAAATATTAAAGTGGGTTCCAAGAGGTTGTAAAAGACCCCGAATCACCACATGTGAGATGGATGGATGAAATAAGAAAGCGTGCGGGGGGGGGGTGATGAGGAGAAGAGAAACTAAAGATCGGAGAAGATGGATTGAACTTGTCGAGATCTTCATCCTGCAGTGGACTGATAATGGTTGATAATTATGATGATGAATTATAGAACATTGTAATGACTAGTAAGTATTTATTAAAAATTATAACCTGAACTTTTAAATTTATTGAGGAATGAACGCAATAATACTTAAGAAAAAGATATTCATTGCTAATTCAAATAAACTTTTTTTAAAAAAAAATTTCAGTGTATAATATTTAGAAGTTACACACAGTTTAATTCTAATTTGCTTGAAACCTACTGCGTTATTTTTAAATATTTAGTAACAACTTGTCGAACACTGTTAACCGGCTTTAATAAATAGAAACAATAAATCCAATGACTATATCTCTAAAAGAATAATGGAACCAACCCCCAATTACTTAATTAAAAACTTTCTTCAATAATTCTTGTAACGTCCATATAACCACTTATGCAAACATTATTAAAAATAATGAAACTAACCTAAAAAAAAGGTCTTACAAGAAAAAAAATTTAAATTCATAACTTTGATACCAGTGACGTTAACAACTTATGAATTTTAAATCAAATTATTACTATTAAAAGTGATGTCAATAACTAAAATTATTTAAAGACTACGGACAAATTCAACTCATTGATTTCAAATTTTATTATTAAAACCCCTTCAAAAAAAGTACAAATGATCAAATCCTCATAAAGTGGTAAATGAACTAGTAACAGATATTAGTGTCATTCTAATGAAATTTGCCACAGAATAATTTTATCAATTTATAATATATAAATATTTAAGACGATTGTTATCTAAACTTTTAACTCATCCTAATAACAGATATTACTTTTTAAATCTAACAGTACTATGCAAAAACAAGTATTCCAAACAATATTCTCTCTTAAATAAACACATTTTATGTTGGGTCGATATAAATAAACAAATTTTTATGGAAACAAGTTAATTTTACAAGTTCTAAAAATTTTATGAAGTAACCATGGAAAATAAATTATTTTAAATTTTTGTCAGAAATGTGGGCTACATTTCCTCTTCTAACTAACAATGCTAGACTTGACAATAAACTCTAAAATATATACACTCTTCACTATGTCCTGTTTATTGGAGTCAAAGGCATTTCTTTTCAGTTCTTCTATTGCAAATCCAGGGAGACGCCAGAAATTTGGATATCCTTTTTAAAATGTCCTGGAATTAAACATAGTTAGTACAGTGATGATTGATATATTTATTAACATTATCCCATCTAGCATACACTTTTATACTTGATAAAATAAATCCTCAACTAGATTAATCAAGAAATTTGATGCACTCCAACCTCAACCCAAATATATCTCATATATAATAGCATTCATTTTTTTAATTATAATCTTCTAATAGAATTACAAATACAAGCAACATCTCTCAAAAATTGATTAAACAATTCTTCACAACCAGTAATAGAAAGAGGAACACACTTCAGTTATAATCAAAAAATTTATATTTTTTTTTCTATTATGAAAGAGCCAAATTTAATAACTTGAGGAAACATGATGCCATATATATCACGGAATTACTAAATCAAAAATCGCCCTAAATGCCAGCCTTGACTGTAACCTCTCTGGATTTCATATAATACTCATTTCTTTTTCAAGCATCTGAATTATTTCAAGTAAACTAATTAATTGTCTGTCTTTACAAATCTACAATATTGTTTTCTTATCTAAATTAATGTAAAATTAGGGCCTAGTAGAATGGCATTTTATGCAAATACTTATTTTATGTAAAGTAATTAATTGACTGTCTTTACAAGTCTACAATATTATTTAATTCTATCATATTTATATTTTTTCTTCTTTAAAGAATACATTTTTAACAGCAGGATATTCTAATATTTACATCCATGACTCCATTTCTTATTAAAGTAATAGAATATTTTGTTTTTAAAAATTATTTAAAACTTCTCTCTACATTATTTAAATTTCAATTGCAAAAAAAAAAATGTTTATTTGGCAACAATTATTTTATTTAAGATGATAATAGATTATAATAAACAACATCTATCATGGTGTAATTGGATATATCATTTGCATTCAAATCAGTTCCTATATTTAATCTTTAACCTCCTATCTTAATAATTGTAAAATATTCTTTTTTAAAAATTAGGTAATATTAAAAATGGGAACTCAAATTTACAAGAGGTGGATAATTTTTGCCATAACTGGAATTTGGACTTTTCACATTCTACAGAGACTTAACTATTCTTTTTATGTTTGTTTGATTGAGTCTTTGCTCATTAATATATTCTTTAAGTATTGATTTTTCTTAAAAACATAACCAATGCTTTAAATGCTAAGAAGATACATCATATCCCTTACATTACAAGTTTTCTTCTCCACTTATTACAATTTTTTTTATATTATATATAAACAGTTTTTAAATCCAGTTTTATTATCATTTACAATAGCATATAATAGTTTTCTTAAATATAAAATATTATTCTATATATCATTTCTACCAAATAAAAATTACTTTAAAATTAAAAAGAATATTTAGGATATCATTTTTAAATATTTAAAATTTAATTTCCTTAATGGCATAATTCTTTTTCCTAAAATCGAGTAATTTTATTGGTAGTTTAATTTTTTAACCACCTCTTACGAGGCCTCTCGTCGACATCTGATGTCACTCTAATTCTGCTAGTTTTAATGGCAGAATATTTGTTTGACAGTTATTGATTAGGTTTTTAAAAGTTCTGTAAGATGGTGCCCTCGTCCGACTTATTTTACAAGTAAAAAATCAAAAAAACCGCATTTAAAACTAGACAAAGAAAGAAGTTTGTTGGTGATTGACTGTCAGCCGGCTCTCAGCTGAAAAAGACATTCTTATTGGCTGGAAAGAACAAAGAAATCGCCTGATCAAAGAAAATAAAGAAAAACGCTGAGGTTTTCATTTCGAACATAATTTAAGAATATTAAAGGTATATATTGAGTAATTACAAATTATTTTCAGAGAGAATACTAAAAAAAACAAAATTATTTTCGAAAAATATTGAAGATTTTAGTAAAAATATTTAAGATTTAGCAAAAAGAAATCTTTACTTTTCCATAATGTAAAATTGAAAATTCGCTTTAAATTTGCCGAAATTGAATATATTTTATAATAAATAAATAGCAATTTATTTTTGAAAGAACTTTCGTTCTCTTTCATAACCTGAAAAATTAGTAATATACTTTTTATAAATGTATAGAACATAAAAATCACAATTACAACATGTCATAATCAATTTAATGAAGTCCGTTTATTAAAAACACTTTTTTTTACAAGTAATTTTATAATTCTTTGTTAGCTAACTTTGTAGCCAATAATTTAAAAGCAAGCCACGTTTCATGGCTAGTTGGTATAATCAATGATGGAGGCAGAACAAAACCATAAGCTCCCTTATCTCTAAGTTCCAGCCCATAAGAATATTTGATTTTAGCTACTGCTTTTGCCCAATCGTGTGATCCTCCAGATGCTTTATCTAAAAATAAATATAAGTAAATAAGACTGCAAACAAAATATTAATTTTTCTATAATATTACTTTAATTAGTAAACTATTTATAAAGCATTTATTTATTATTTCCTTAAACCAATACTAAGCGGATTTGCATACTACATCGTCCAAAATGTTTTTACAGCTAATTGCTTACATTTAAATATATTCGTGTGAGTATTGTAGAAAAAGGAAGAGTGGCCCCATACTATTAATTAATAATGCTGCTTTAATTTTTAATTTACTTAAATGAGTACAACTATTAAAAGTTTATAGATTTGTTAATTTTATAAATAATGCTTAAGTTCTTAAATTTCTAATTAAATATTTAGAATGATTGTTATAAGTTAATAAATTATTTTATGCTCAAATAGTAATTTATAAATACTATTCCTTTGAGTCTCAGTCTTACTACTAACTCTTTTAAAATATTAATGTTGAAAACTGAAAATATAATTTTATCCAAATTTTTAAAATCTAAGAATTTAAAACAAACAAATTGTAATATAATCAAATAAATAATAGGAGTATTTTGACTGTATATGATAATAGTCTTATTTTTTGTCTTTTTATCAATGAGCATTAGCCCATTTTAAATATTTATTATTTCCCTGAGTAAATGCAAATATTGATCAGAATTCAAATTCAGGTCATATCAGATTTTCCCCCAAATATTACAAAAAAGAACGTGTGAGTAAGTATGTGGAAAAAAAGTATTTTTGAAATTTATTAAATGGAGTAAAAACATTTTCCCTCTTTTAAATGCTTATTTCTTAAAACACATCCCTTCTATGACACTAAAGTAAGTCTTAAGTTTCAAATAATCATATTGGCAAAGATGTTTCATGAACCTGCAACTTAATGTGTTAAATATATAGCGAGAAGATTCTGTGTCTATTAAAAATCCCCAAAATCTGATGTATTTGGTGCTAAACTTAAATGATTTATGGTTCACTATATCAAATAAAGAAAAAGATTCGGAAAAAAATAAATCAGCTTGGTTTAAGTCGTTGAAATATTGAAATTTCCTTAATCACATAAAATTGCCGTTTTGAGTTACTTTGTTGTTGTGTGTGTGTGTGTGTGTATTTACGTTAAGAAATCTGTTGTTTTTATTAAATTCTCCGTAATGATATCTTTGGTAAAAGACATAATTTATTGGATATTACACACACATTTAATGAATAATAAAGACATTTTTAATGTTCAAAAAGTAGTAAAACCTGCAATATTTGATCTCTAACGATTAAATTGCGGATAATGAAATGTCTCCGCATTGTCTAAAAATAACTGAAGGTTACAATTATATTCATGAGCTGTTCCTTTTTTTTTTCTAGCTTTCGAAAAAATATTTGTGCAGATAGATATATAAAACATTCTTGGGGGGGGGGGGATTAGAATTTCTTTCCATAATAGCATAGAAACCTAAGTATACAACTAGCCAATACGAGTCGTACTACTCAAATAAGATTACATAAGTGAAAAATAATTTTGAGAAATGTTCTCTAACAGATGACTACAAAGATAATTAAGGGGTTTTTTTTTATAATTTTTGACTCTCAAAATTTTTCAAAAATGTTGTTTATCAAATCTTTAAAATGTTGTTACATTCCTGATTAATTATTTTCAACTGGAATATTATTGCCTAAAAATATTCAAATGTTTATTCAAAACATTCTGATTATGAAGAATTTTTTTTTTAATTTGTGAGATTTAAAGCAACATTTTTAGCAGCAGTTAATGAAACTAATATGTATATGGGTTTTAATATACATTTTTACAATTTTTAAAATATGCGCATAGTAGTTTGTTGTTGTTATTTTTAGAAAGTTCTAAATAACTAATGTTTTGATACTATTATTATTTATATATGCATAAAACAAAGCATAAAAATTAATCAACACCTATCAATATGTAAATAAATTTTATACTATAGTCAGTTTATAGCATGATGAATGGCATGTACTGATCTATTAAAAATATGCCATTAATTCCACTGCTTTGTTTTATTATATTATATATTTAAATGTATAACTTTTTAAGTACTTTATAAATAAAAACACTAAATAAAAATTGCCTATAGTTATTCAAATAAATTTCAATTTTATTATAATTAGACAAACATCAAATAAAATTTGGCAATTGCTAACTGAAATCGTGTCATCTGATTTACTTTAAAATTAAAGGTGGAAACCATTTTAATATTGTGGATTAAATATGTTTACATACTTAAATGAAAATGGTTCTAAATTAGGTAAAAATACTTATTATATGGCATAATAGAGTATAATTATCAATTTAACTAATTTGATATTTGTCTAATTACATCCAAGATATTAAATTTTTTGTTATATCTTACATAATAATTCTGCAGGGGATCCGATTTTATATCTTGTACCATAAGCTGAAGTCAATGTTTGAACACACTGCTGAGCTACTTTGATCTAAAAATTAAATTTCATATATCTCAGTTATAATCTCTCTCTCTCTCTCTCTCTCTCTCTCTCTCTCTCTCTCTCTCTCTCTCTCTCTCTCTCTCTCTCTCTCTCTCTCTCTCTCTCTCTCTCTCTCTCTCTCTCTCTCTCTCTCTCTCTCTCTCTATTATATATATATATATATATATATATATATATATATATATAAAAACTAGTGTTACATATATAAACATATAAACTACTTGAAATGTCCCATATCTATATTATTCCAGCCACACTCTGTAAATAAAGAAACCTCAAACTTTATAACTACATTGAAAAGGAAATCCTATTCAACAATGTATATAATAAATAATAAAACTCAAGCTAATTTAAATAAGAAGTGTAAATCTAAAAAACAAAGATATTACATTGCAAATAAATAAACATGTTTAATTTTAAATATTCTTAAAAAGACTATAATCATTATTTATCCTCAAACTCAAATATAAAAAATAGAAACAATGCATATCACTAACTGAAATCTACGTAAAATATTTGAAACAACCCATAGCTATATTACACCACCTGCATTTCCCCTTTAAATACATAAAGCTTGAATTTTAGCACTACACTGAAATGTAAATCCATTTTAATTTTGTGTCCAATGATGCAATTATATATTAAAATGTCATTCTTACCATTTCTTGATAATTCTCAGGTCTTGTAAGAGTATGACCATAAGGAACAAGCCACATTTGTGCATATGCATGGAATGAAACATAAACTTTAATTTCATCTTTTTTAGACAATATGTAATTTGACATAGCCTTAGTCTCTTTTTCTGAAAAAGCTGAAGTTCCACCATAAGTTTCTTGACAAGGGTCAGTACTTGTACCTTGTTCTAAAAAATTAAATTAATATATATATATTAATGAGTAAAATTTATGAACATATTATCTCCTCAAATGTAATATATATATATATATATATATATATATATATATACATATATATACATATATATATATATATATATATATATATTGTAACCAGTTGGTTACATGGCTGCACTAGAAAATATAAATAATTAGATAGTTGTTTGGCAGCATGTTCCTCAGGTTTGAGAATAAAAAATTATTTTATTAATGGGGACAAATAATATTTAAATTTTATTAGATCTATTTTTAAAAAGTCATTATTTAACCCAGTATTTGTAAAATTCCCATATGATAGTATAAAAATTCTCAAACATTAAATATATTTAAGAGTATTTTTGAAAAATAAATAAATAAAAGAGAGGGAAGAACAGAATAAGATTTTAATAATTTTGTAAATTTTATTTTTTATTAATCAGAGTTGTTTTTTATTTCTCTTTATTGAAAAAGAAAAATCAGATCAGTACAATTAACTGATTATCTTATTTTTTGCAAGAAGATTTGGTTTCCAATTAAAAAGGAATGTCAAGAATTTTATAATATTAATTTAAGTTTTGACTTGTTTTCAATATTTACAATTAAAAAGGAAATTGCCTGAACAATTGTATTTATAAAATTTTATCTAATTGGTTGTCATGAAGATTGTCATGGAAGAGACAGTTTGTAATTGGCTTGTGGGCAGGATTGTTTTAGAAAAAAACATATGGGAGGGTGAATTAGTGATAATACTCTAATGTCTGGAGAGGTTATTCTTAATCTAGATATTGAAAAGAGATCAGTCAAATCTTAATTCATCTTCTGAAAAAAAAATACAAAAGAAATTATTGTTCATTTAGCTATTGATGAAAGAGAAGTTAAATCTTAAGCCTGCTGCTGAAACCAACAGTAGAAGTATTCCTAATTTAGCTGTTGAAGAGAGAGCAGTCAAATCTTAATCCTGCTGCTGAAAAAATCAGTAGAAACTTAACTGTTGATAAAGACTACACTTAATGAAATATATATGCCTCCTTTAATAAAATAAACTAATATTTATTACTGCATTTCTAACATATACATAAAAATTTCTAGACATACATGAAAATTTCTATATGGATAATAATAATAACAATAATAATTGATTATATAGCAATCCTCAGATTAATTTCAAGTTCTTCCCCCTTTCCTGTAAAATGTATATTGTATTAAATTGGGTAATAGATTTGTTCAAATGTTCCATCCACAAGAAAAGTATTTCATAAAAAAAAATAATATCCACTCATTGGCACACATACCTTATAAATCTAACATGTAAGTAGAATGACAAAAATAAATGTTAGTGAAATTAGAAAAAGCAAGTTTTAGAAACAAGTTTTAAATCATTGTCTCCCCCTCCCTTCTAAGCTGAAACCTATACTTTCTTAAATCAAAATAATTTAATATTCCAATACTGCCTATTACTTCGCATTTGCACACATGTAAAAATATTATTATGTATGTGCATGTTTTATCCCACAATAACAAAATATTATTTAAAACCAAAATAATAGTACAAAAATTATTTTACACATTAATATTTCATAACTGTAAATCAATAAACAAATAATTTTGATACATTCAAGATCATTTATGAAGCTCAAAGTTATTATTAATAAGAAATTCTTGGTTTTAATCGATCTGAATTGTCTTTAAAAGTTCTTTAAATAAAATATATCACTTTATTACTAAATTTTTATTATGACTCTGCTATCATAAAGAAAATATATCAAAAAAAATGTATACTACCAGTTCTTTGTAGCGACTTCTAATGAGTCAAATTTCTCTTGTTTAATGTCTATCTTTGGCGGCAACAATTTCCGTGTTTTTTTGGAACAATCTCTTTCTTGAAGTATATAATTATTTGATGATGTTGATCCTATTGAGGTTATTTGCTTTAGTGGACAATTTGGAAATCATTATATTAATTTTTCTTCTCTTCCTATCAAGCATGATTCTTTTAGTGGATGAAATACAGCAGTTATTTTCGCATTATAAATTTCCTGGGTTTTAAACTCAGTTGCTGGAACAATTAATTGGAATTGATGATTAATATTTATCGATAGATTAATTCATCTTTCTGATCTTCTTCGAAGGCAGGTGAATGTTTTCTTCTTTCTATTTAAAAACATCTTATTTCTCTGGTCAGTTGAAAGGTGTAGAATATTATTTTCAGACAAGACATCTTTTCTTTCCTATATGATGTGCGGCTCCACAGACGGTCAGGCAAAGATGGGACATACATATAATTTTTCTACTCAGTCATCCTTATAATAATATCCAATCTAATAGTCTAATAATAACAATCTAATAATCTGAATCATAATAATTCAACTGATTTTTCCAGACTGCTTTTATATCCACTTTTTGAACCAACTCCCCAATTAGAGTGATAGTATCACTTGCTATTTTTGACCAATTCATTTTAATTAGATCTCTAATTTATTTTCAACCAAATTGTTTTTCAGCTGAAGAGTGTAATCCCTTTTCCAGGAACATAAAAAAATCACACACCTGTTTTCCAGACACTTTTGTTTTTAAGGAAAAAAATAGCTTTAATCACTTTTTTTTCCTTTTTTACACCTAGGTAACATTTCAAATTTTTAGCTTTCTTTCTTTAGATCTTGAGATGAGACAATTTCAAAAGCAGACTTCACACCAAGCTTAAGCTCCCAAAATTATAAACAATCATTTACAAAAACAAAATTGCTACAAAAATAGATATCTGATTCAACAGATATTCTTCCTTAACACAAAATTGTAAAAAAAAATAATTTGATAGATTTAACCCTTCTTTTTCTTTCAATATTTAATAAATGTAAATTTCTGTATGTAATGTACACACATACTTTATCATTTCACATCATTCATAAACTGTCCATTAAAATAATATGAATGCTAGTTTAGAAATTATAACTCTAACATTTAAAATTAAATCCTTAACTTTTAAATCCCAATTACAATTATAGAAAAGCAAAAATAGAAACAGAATAAAATATTAAAATTGATCAAGCATAGGTTAGTTTTAAAGAAAGTTAAAATGTTTAATATTTGAAATATAAAACAATTAAATAACTTACACATACACTGCCTATATGTATGCGTTATAACTTTGCTTTTTAACAGAAAAATTTAATATTGAATAGTTTAAATGTATGTATTACCTTTCTGAGATTTATTAACACACAAACAAATAAAGAATATAATTGCTGTCCCACTTTCTATCTTAAGCTTTTAGAACTGGATCTTGTAGGGTTTAAACTTGGATGCCCTACAGCTTCCTTTATTGTTATATAAAAGTGTGATAATGATTTTTGGTTTTACATTTCCTTACATGCACATTCCTGCAAATTTAGCTAATGGTTAAATTGTAATGGCACAATATATATATATATATATATATATATATATATATATATAAGTGCCATAACTCAGATTATATATATATCAGATTATATATATATATATATATATATAATCTGAGTTATTTACTTATGTATATACACACTATTTACAGTCTGAAGTTTAGTATCACTTATAATAATGATAATAATTATATATTTCACCTAAAATGTATATATTATCCAAATTTATGCAAATCTCATCAGATTTCATTGAAAAAAATTCTAAATAGGCAGTGATATGCTAAATTGTGGCTTTTTATTTTCATGACAATATATGCTACCAGGAATAAGTCATTGTCTGCTGCAAATAAAGCTCATTCTGATTAATTTCATGACTAAATTTAAAAGATCCCATAGTCTATTATCATGTACAATCTAAAGCTTGTTTTTAATTAATAAGATAACCATATTATGAGCCAATAACATTTCCCAGTTATTCTTTTATATTCCTAAAATTTTCATTAGTTATCAATCAACAAAATGCAAAAAAAAGATTACAATGCTAGAAATTATCAATAATATATACTTTCACTAAAAATTAATGTTAATGGAAAAATAAAATTAAACGATATAGCAAATACCATTAAAAAATTCAGATGGTTAGATTTTGCATTATCAAAGAAAATCACTTTTTACACTTTTTAAAAAGTCCCCACACCTTTATATTGATGACCATTTTAAAATAAACAGTACTGGTATTAATCAAAAAATGCAAAGTGCAGCCAATTGTTAACTGAAACATTCAAATTGCTTAGCTCCTGAAGACATATTTAATGTGTATTGCCTATATGTTTTTTAACCTAGTGACAACAATAAAACTAGTAATGGTTAGATTTCTCCATGTATTTTACAAGCATTACTAATGCTTTAGAAAATGAATAAATTTGCTTATCTAAATCTAATTAAGTAACCCAAATTACAACACAGTAAAATTAGACAAAATAATATTAACATCAAATAATAAACACCATTAAGTAATCTTCTATATTATATCCTGATAAAAAATCTTTATATAAAATAAATTTATAATGTATTGATTACATAATCTTTTATTATACTACACTCAAAGCAATGCAATGTTTGCATTATATTCTATAATATAATAATGTAGTAATACAGAAAAGGTAGAATATCATAGGGCATGGCATGACACTTTATTAAGTTGGTAATTATATACTATTATTATAATATTTTTCAATATTATACATTTATTGCCTGAGTTCATATGTAAATAAATGCCTCGTACATTTTGTATAATTTCCTATGCTAACTTGAAGGGATTATATATATATATATATATATATATATACAGTACAGGATAGAGAATCCATCCTTACTTTTTGAAGTCTAGTATGGTTTAAAAAAATGTCTTTGATATAGTTTTACTTGAGGAATTGTAAATAAGTTGTTAATGTTATTGTTATTAATGGTTTTATTGTTATTTAGTTCAGGTTTATTTATTTATTATGATATATGCTTTGTTTTGAAATAGATCATTATAATGGCAATATATGTATATAATTACGAAAGTGTGTATAAAGAAATAATCATTAGCAGTTGTATTTAAATTGCTAAATATAATTATATTGTACCTTTATTTATTTATTTATTTTAAAAAAAAAAAAATTATAAAAGATATAGTAGTATTATTATGGATGTTTAAATATTCATTTGATTTGTAAATTACAATATAAATTTTTCAATGTAATATATATGTATTTTTTTTTTATTGACATTATTTTTTCTTTTATGTTGTTATTTAAAAAAATATTTTAAAACTGCTAAACAATAGTGTTAAAGATTTTTTTTTTAAATCAGCACATGAATTTACAACAATAGGAGAGAGCTGGCTATGGAACACAGGATAATCATCATAATTCTTGCTAGTTAATAAAAAAGAAGACATTACTTTCGTTGGTCATTTCTCCAAATTTTTCTTATGAATTTCCTTACAAAAATTATTGGATTGAGGATTAATACTAAAGATGGTTTGCTAAGTTCAACTTTATTATTTTGAGGTGTTTGCCTCTCTACTTGCCCATGTAACAACAATTGGAAAGTTTGTGAAGCACAAAACCTAAAATAAACCTGCATTCTTAAATAAGTGTAAAAAATAGCTATCATAATTGCATTGATATCGAAATTTCTTAATGATCCAAAATAAACTGAAAATGAAGGTATTTAATAAATGTGTTTTGCCAGATCTTACTTATGGATCTGAGACTTTGGCACTTAATAGAAGAGCAATGCAGAGACTTCAAACCACTCAAAGAAGTATGGAGAGATGCATGTTGGGAGTAAAAAGAAGAGATCAAAAATGTAATGTATGGGTAAAAGAACAAACAGGTGTTACTGATCTTCTTGAAAAAATTAAAGGACTGAAGTGGAGTTGGGCTAGACATCTTGCTATAAGAGATGACAATAGATGGACAATTGAAATTTTAAACTGGATTCCAAGAGATTGTAAAAGACCCAGAAAGAGACCACATGTGAGATGGATGGATGAAATAAGAAATCATGCAGGGGTGATGTGGAGAAGAGAAGCTAAAGATCAGAAAAGATGGATTGAACTTGTAGAGACCTTCATCCTGCAGTGGATTGATAAAGGTTGATGATGATTATGAATTGGATATCAAGGAAATGATTGAAGTCAATTGCTTAATAACAAGAAACTAATCTGTTAATTTACTTAATAATATGTACATATTTTAACATCATTTTGAGCCGTTTTAGGACGAATAAAATAAGTGAAAATGCTTGAAATAACTGGCTGATTTAAAAATGACAGAACACTAAAGCAGTCAGATGGTAACAAAATGTATTTTTTTTTTTCATTGTCTATTATTATTATTTTTTGTGTGTAACATTTAAATATATCTTTATGAAAAAAATATACAACTGAAATCTTTGGAAACTAATTTACAAATTTCTTTTGAATGTTAAAATTTTAAGAATGATGAAAGTCAATTTTAGTATATATGTTTGTTTATTTATTTTAAAGACATTTTATAGCTTAAACTACGCAAATATGTTGTAATTATAAATATATATATAATATTTATTTATTTTTACTTTTTATTTGATTTGCATTTGCATACAGGTATACTAAATAATAAAAGTCATTTGTCTGTTTAAATTGGAAAGCAATAAATTATATTTTATTGCATAGGAATTGTATAAATGTACAAATTTATAGAACTGTATTTATAAATAATATCATTGTTTAATAATTATCTTAGTCCTTCAATTATTATTCACACAATCTGGTTGCATTTTATTCATATACCTTAAGTCTTGTAAGTTAAAATATTTAGTATTTCATATTTGTGTGCATTATATATTAGTGCTAATATTTCATATGCTAGTCATTATCTTTATTTATCTTTAAGTCAGTTGACTTTTAAATTTATTTGTTGGTGCAGACATTACTTATTGTTTACTGAGGTTAAAATTATAATTATAACTTTAGTCCACTATTGTGAACCTTTTATCTTGGTATTGTTAGTTGTAGAATAGCCTTAGTATATCAGGCCATATTTATTACAGTTATTATTATTACTGGATGGAACAGATAAATTCCTCATCTGTATTGTAGTTATCCATGAGTTGATAGTTCTTATTCCAGTGATTGTAATCACATATTTCTAGGTACCTATTGTTGTTGTTTTCGGTGAGCCTCTCCATATATTTTTCTGATGCACTGAGACAAAAGGGTCCATGCATCCTATTTTGCCTCAAATGTAGATGTTATTTTGGAAGCTACCATGCTTTTGCTATATTTATGCTAGTTGCATTACAGAGTTCTTTTTTTTGGGTCTATCACTCATGAGATTTAATTCAAAATTAAATTTTCCACCATAGTATGTGAGGTTGCTTGTATTTTTAGTATGTAATGTCAAGATAAGTTTGTTTAAAGGATATGATTTCTTTAGGATGCACTCAATTATGTTAGTGCATTAAAATACAAGAATATCTGTGTTTTGTGCTATCATGATTTGTAATCATTCACAAACCAACCAACAATATTTTGTAATTGTAAATGTTTGAATTTATAAGCATATGGCCAGTTAGTATAATCCACACATATTATGTATATGTTATGATTATCCAGAACTTTTCCAATGTAGGTGTAAATCACTTAGTTATTTGTAAATGTTTATTTAGTTGATTTACATTATGTGGACATTGAATTTATAACCTAGGTATGTACAAATGACTTCTAATAAATGGTTCATTCATTGAATCCATTTAATATTTACTTAACTCAATCATTTAGTTATTTTCTACTTTAAAGTACTATTTAAAAAATATGTATTAAAGAAATCCAGCTATGATCTAAGTTACTAGTTTAATGAGATATCTACAATTTGTTTATCTATTTGTATATTTATTCAATTTCATAACAGCTTATACAGTTTCTATGTGAATATAAATTGCAAATTATAAGTGTTACTGTTAAACCTTATACTTAATTTACATATAGAAAAATTGAGTATTTGCAAAACAAAACTATTATTATGTTTCCCAGATATGTATATATGTAAATGTATGCTATTATAAATCTAAAGTCACAATGTTGAAATAAAGCTGTATCATTTATTTTATATAAAAGAATGATTTTTAGTTTTATTTGACATTTATTAATTGTATTTGTCTCTATTTTTAGTACATCAGCTTTACAAGCTAGCAGATATGAAAGTATTAAATTATTGGTAATTTCAATTAAATAAATATATTTTGGATTCAATAAAATTCCTTTTGTTCCAAATTATATTTGGTATATAATTAATTGTAAGTTAAATTTACCCTGAGAACTAATTAGTAATGTACTCTAGTCAATGCTCTATATTATTAGGTTTGTTTTATATAGTTAGTTGTGGCAATAGTATATTTTAGTATATTCATTTTGAGGCAGTTTATTTTATCTTAATATATGTATAACATGCTATTAAATAGGTATTACACTTCTTATCTGTATTATATTTATATTGAGTTGAATGATGGAAGATATGTTTTTTTCTTCTTGCATGACACATGCATTTTATTATAGTTGACAAGTTACTACGAAACCTGATTAATTTATGGGTGCCTCATAGGTATATCTTATCCAAATCTTTCTTTATTTCTAATATAATCTATCCATTATAAATGGTGCAATTTATAGATTGAATTTTTAATCAAAAAATTTAAGTCATAACATATTCCATTATAAATATTGTATCATCATGAGTTTTAGTCAATTAATGATTGTTGATTACATTTAGAGTTTCAAATTGTATTTTTCATTATAAATGCTGCTCAATAATTTAGCCCACATCATTTTTTTACTTATGGCCTACGTGACATGCTACATTGATTATCCACTGTTTATACATCTTTCTTCATTTATATTGATTTACATATTTAACATTACAATTGGCCTACCAACATTTAGGGGATTCTTATCTTAATACATTTACATTCCATTACAATTGGCTTTCACCACGATTGGGCCAATTCACCTTTCTTCATACGTGTATTACTTTCTTCATTTGAGATTGCATATATTTTATTGTACTATTGCAATTGTCATCCAATGTTTGGAGTATTATTTTCTTCTCATATTATTTCATTCTATTACAATATATATATACTATGTTAAATTATACATTTATGTTTATTCTAAGTGTTCAATAATCATAAAATAAGTTTACCATAATGTTTCTCTTATATTTTCATCTTTCTCAAATAATTTTGACATTATACCTGTATAAAATTTATAACTATTATTCATAATTACATTCGAATATCGGCCTTTCAAGCCAATTGTGCAAACGCTTTGTGAGTGTTAAATAATAAATGAATACCCTCTGACCAATACAAGATATAGGATTTATGCAGGAATAAAAAGAATCCCTCTTATTCCTACGACTCAAATATTTATATATGAGCAAATCTGAAGTACTGGCACAGAAGGTGTGACAATATAACGGTCACTTTAAATTACTATATACAATGTCTGAATGAATGACGCCGATGAAATTTTCTAGAATTTACTAAACTTCATTCCAACTGAAACTTAATCATATATATAAATAAGCATTTATTTTTATAGCGTCTGTATACAATTTGTAATTACATTTGAATATCAGCCTTTCAAGCCAATTGTGCAAACGCTTTGCGAGTGTATTGGTCAGAAGGTATTCATTTATTATTTAACATTCGCAAAGCGTTTGCACATTTGGCTTGAAAGGCCGATATTCGAATGTAATTACAAATTGTATACAGACGCTATAAAAATAAATGCTTATTTAACTATTATTCATGTAATTTATAAAAACAGATACAGGGGTATTCACATGTTTTCATGTATAAAATTATTTAAAAAAATTACAAACCTCTCCAGTGAAAATCAAAATTTCGATTCGCATCAGTTCCAGCACAATTGCTACACCATGGACACCACCAGGTATTAGAGCTAGTTGTTGATCGAGTTTTTCTCCACAATCGATCCTATATATATATATAGAGAGAGAGAGAGAGTAACAGAGAAAAAGAGAGAATACAAATAAATAATAATATATATTTATAAAAATTCTACTCATTACTAATATCTCATTATCTACTGAAATTATATGGACAAGAAATAGAAATTATTTGTTTTTCCAGGAACTATTTGTTTCATTATTAGTCTTTTTTACAGTTTTTGTTATGTAATATTTTTCTATAATTTGAATTAAAAATATTAGATTTTTTATGATCAAAAAAATCACAGCACTACTGCAGCATAAAAATTCTAGTTAAAAT
The DNA here is from genome assembly GCA_028023455.1 of Epiperipatus broadwayi. Classification (NCBI taxonomy): domain Eukaryota; kingdom Metazoa; phylum Onychophora; class Udeonychophora; order Euonychophora; family Peripatidae; genus Epiperipatus; species Epiperipatus broadwayi. Next base: position 2,335,119 of record JAQFVV010000146.1, read on the forward strand.
AAATGTTGTTAATTTTAATAATAATAAAAATATTTATCTATTATAACTTTTGCATCTGCATGTAATTTGATAAACAATATTAATTTCTGTATTTTAGAAATAGATTTTTTGGAAGTAGTAGTTAATTTGTTTAGGTTTAGAATAATATACAATAAAGCAATGGGTGTTGAATATTTATGCAATATTCAAATTAATCTCCCAAAATGAAGGCGAGTTTTTTTTCACTTTAATGCAATCGGTAGAATAAAAGATTTCACTATGCAAAATTATGTGCATAATAATCAATTATATGGTTGCAGCAATGTGTAGCTAAGAATAATTCAAGATTTCAACACACCTTTAATTATATACTTTTTACACAAGGAAATAATTCCTTTCCATCTTAAATATCTTGTGAAACAAATATTGCACAACAAAAATTACAGCTAAGTAAGAATTGTTGCCTGAAGAATGTAAAATTAAGTGATAACAAAATTAAAACCAGATTAGTTTAAATATATTCTATGACTAATTATATATATATAGAAAATAATCTCAGTGCATGGTTATTTTGAAATACGAACTCTAATGTATTTATATATTAGTTCACAGAGGGCAGTACTGGATTTCTTAACCATGTGGGGTGATTTATTTGCTTAATATATATATATATATGTTGAGGTAAATATTTCTGTATCTCAATTTATAATTTATATTTAAAAATATAATAGTTTGGCAATTTTTAATATTTTTTTGAATGCAAGTATAATGCATATACTTGGAGTTTTAAATGTAATTATATAAGGGATTTTAACACAGACTTTCAACTGATGAGTACTGGTTCAGCATAATATATGTATATTAGAGATCATTTATCTTTTTCACATGTGTGCAGTCAGGTATATCACTTGTAAGAGATAAAACAGCTGGATGAATGGAGCTTGAAAGTCTTTGTTCAAATCCCTTATATAATATGACAATTGTAAATCAAATTCAGATTCCATAATATTTTTTTTTTCTATAGGTTTCTATTATAGGCATGCACATATCGATAGAGATTGGTGCTTAGAATAAAAATGACTTAATTTAAACTTAGTTATAAAAGAGAAAGAAACTAATTTATTTCACTTGAATTTATTTTAAATAAATTGTTTTAAAAATTATATTATGGGAACAAAGCTTAACTAAATAGTAATCTGTAAAATTTTGTTCAATTAGCTTATTATTAACTAAAATTCTTGACAATTTCTTTTAATTTTTTGTTCCAGATTTTGAAAATGTTTTAAGTTTCAATTAAACATATATTTAGAGATTAAGATGCTAAATGTTATCTATAAACATGCTGGAGAATTTTTCAATAATGAGTAATTAAAAAATGGCTGGCTTGTTAATTAAAAAACATGTTTTACAAAGTTATAATGACCTAAATAGGTTAACTTGGAAAATAGTTTAGTCTTTTGGGCTTTGCTTTTGTATCTGCTCAACATGGTAAGAACTTCACCTCCAGTATGGAGCTCATAACTATCAGGATGTCTAACTCTACTTTTTGAAATTGAGTCAATACTGATCCAACACTCTTCACATATGTTAAATTTTACTTAAAAAAACACACTTCTCAATCATGAAAGGAAATAAATTTTTAAAACAAACTCTACTGTAAACATAAGCTGATTGTGGCTAATATTTGAAAACTATAAATGGAAAGACTTTACCATTAGATAACTAAAGAGTACTCTTCTCAAAAGTGTACATATGTAAATATAATTCCACTTTACAAAAAAAAAAAAAAAAAACAATATCTCCTTAACTATATCATAATCTTAATATAATTCATTTATTTAATTTATGAATGTTTTAATAAACTTTTATTACTAATAATACAGTTGTATTTAGAGATTTTGGTCTATTTATAATGTTTGATTTTATGTATTTATCTTTTATATAACCTTACTTTCAATATTTATACTTTATAACATTTGATTTAATTCATTGATTTTTTATATATTGTGATAGGCATTAAATATTTATTAAATATTGTATTTTAGTGGTGGAGCTTCTGTTTATTTTAAAATTTTGTTGGATGTAATAATTTACATTTTTAAATATTTGGGAGATAAAAGAAATCAGTCTAGAATCAGGTTTTCTTTTTTCTCCTAAAGAGTTTTAAAATCGTTTCCATGATTTTAATAATCAAAATTAAACTTCCAAATAATCAACATTTAGTTTTGACTCAATCTTTCTTCTAAAGAAAACATATCTCAAATATAAAAAAGATTTTATTATTTTAAATAGTTCAAATTCATTTTAAAAAAGGGTCTCTCTAAATATATTCAAAAAAAAAATGTTAATGAAGATATGTAGGTGTCTGATATAATGTGCATTATTATAAAATAATACAATAACTTAATTTTATTTTGCTTAAAATTCATAGGCAGATTGGTTTATTTATTTTGTTTGCTTTATTTATACATCTGAAATTATAAAATGGTGTATATATATGATGCATTTTATATAGTGATCCTCAGATATTTTATCTGTCTCACTCAAATTTTGTATATATTTGCTTGCCTCCCAAAAATATATTATTCCCACTCGAGATTTTCACAGATTATTTGATCTCGCTTTGGGTTTAGAGACATTTCTGCTCCTGAATTTTATTTTGCTTTCCATCGTGATGATTAGAATAGATTTACTGCTGTTTTCTTTCAATGTGATGGGAATCGAATACATAGTGTATAGATCTGAATTTGTGTAATGGCCTACATATTTTAGCTGATTTAAGTTGCTTGCCTATTGTGTGTTTTTAATGCAAAAATAAAACATATATGTATACACATCTTGGAACACATATCAAACAGAACTAAATGAATAATAGTTGCTTAGTAATAGCCTTCAGAGATGGTTCACCATTATAATGTAATGTTTTGTGAATAGCTATTAGATATCAAATGCAATGTAAATGCTAACACATGAAGTTGCAATTTCAATTGATATACATTTGTGTATTATAGTGAACAATTAATAAACTTTTTTGTTTATTGTTAGCTCAGTTTTGGTATCTGCTTACAGTTTTATGTTCTCTGTTCTCCATAATCTAGAGGCAATTTTGAATATCTATGAGTAATGGTGTAGCCATGTAAACATTTATACTTAAGAATTTCATCTCAAAACTCTCATATTTTAGGCATAGATTTAGTGATGCCTTCTGGTTCTGGATATTGATGTGTCTACTGTCAGTTATATATATATATATATATATATATATATATGACATATAGACTTTTATCATATATATATATATATATATATATATATGATAAAAGTGTCTTTAAATGTGCCATAATGAGGCAAAGATTGTTACAATAGTTCCTCTGTATTAATAATGAAAAAGCAAACAACCCTCCATAGAATTTCAAATTCATGCCTTCAGCAATTATTCATTATCCCCAAGCTAAGAATATTTACATACCAATTAAGAAATCATCATTTGATGATTAGTTTATTTGGAAGAGCATGCTACTTGAAAAAAATTTCTTATACCCATTAGAACTTTTCATTTTATATGATTACAATTTTAAACTATGCTATGTACATAGAAGATATATCCATTATCTCTACTTCACAAATAGATATAAAACGAAAAAATAAACATTACAACACATTATATATAACTAAAACAGAAGTAATTATATCTTCTAATGAATTGTAGTATAAATAAACTTAAATGATAGAGTATCGTTCATGTTTTTAATAGTTGTATATTACAAAACTTATTAAAAGTATGTATTATAATCCTAATAACTTGAGTGCAGCCTATATTAATCAGAGTTTAACAACATGTGTGCGTATCTTTGCATATATCTAGAATGTAAAAAAAAAAGAAATCAAAATTATTTTTATAATGAATCTAGAAAATATGTAATTTATAAATTGAAAGGCATTTTGAGATCTTATTGTTTTCACCTGATTTGAATCAAATTATAAATAAAATCTTATTGATTCTTATAGAAAACAGAACGGTGAGTGTAAATCCAAGAGAAAATAATTATAATTCAATAATATTTCCGAAATTATAAATGTAGTAATAAAAGTGAGCAAAAAATGTTCTATCTGGTAAAGCGGAATAGATAAAGAAAAGAAAGAAAACAGTTATATCTTTCTTCTGTTGATGAATAAAAGAAAATATTATTGTAGACAAGCTGGTTTTCACATCTTGTTGAAAAGAATAATGGAATATTTTTCTCTGGTGTTCGGGATTGTAGAACAGTCTGCATTAGGATTGCTTTTGTCATGTAACAAAAAAATAATCTACATTATGGTATCGGAAGTGGCTAATAAATGAAGAGAGTATGCAATCATTTATTCAGAGATCAACTTTATTCCAGTGTTTATTTATAGATTTCAAACTGCAAGATGTATGTAAAAAGCAGTGTTGAAGTGATCTGTATAGAAAAGAGATTTTTCCTAACTGCTAATTAAAATTGCAACACTTAATATTAAAAGTTATAAAAATGTTTTATTCTAATAGTGACTTTTTTCCTTGAAAGGTTGGTAAAAACAAGTAGCACTTCAGTTGGAAGACCCTGGGTATGCAGCTCAATCCAGGAAATAATATCACAGTATGTGGAATTATATCGCTATCACCTCTAAATTCCAGTAAAGAAAAGAAATGGACCATGCAGCCAACTTGCTGAAGTCTTATTGCTCTCCTAAATGCAACATGCTACTACAACAATAATCCCTGTGTCCAGCATATGAGAGGAAGAAATATATATTTCAAGGAAAGTTATGAATACTACCGACCATATTTACAGAAAAGAAAACCAATATTTTTTTTTTAAAAAACAGGTTATAAGATTAAATATTTGTTATTACCGGTAAGATATTTATTATTAATATAAAATATTTTTTTACAAAAATAAAACGATACCAATGATTATGATATGTTATCATTTATATTTTTATTTTAATCACAAGTATAGAATTAAACTGAAAATATATTAAGTGTTGCACTTCAAATATATGTAAGTGAAATCAGTAGACTTAAAACTGAAATATATGAATTCTTTGTTGAAATCACTAAAAAAAAAAAACTGAAAAATATATGAATTGTTTGTTGAAAATATATTAATGTGTATCTGATTGAGTTTTTTTTAAATAACATTTGGAAGCACTATTATGCAGATACAACCAAATTACGTATGTTTTGCTTTATTAATAAATTATGAAATTGTTTTCGTAATCCATTTGTTTGTTTCTTTTTAGGTTTGAACCTAAAAATGAGTTATATTTTTCAATCATTTTCACAAAATCAACACCAAGGATCCGAAATAGGTTTTACCATTCAGAAGTAATTTGTTTTAATTTAAAAAACGTATAATTACAATTATTATTAATACTCCATTATTTCATTTATAATAAAAAATGTTAAATCGACCAATTTCAAGTACTACTCTTTTGCAATTCCCAATAATATTTGACATTTTCTTAGTAGTTAGGCATTTTCTGTAATTTAACTTGTTTTATATAAAGAAGAAACTGATAAATTCTAATGTGATCATTTGAAATGAAATTAACTCACCCACAAAAAAAAAAGAAGGTAAAAATATTGATTTTAAAATAGATTCATATAATAAAGGAACCTATAAAAATAATTAAATAAAAGTAACTTAATTATTAATATATAAAGAAATAAAATATCATAAATAGCTTGCACTGATTTATTAAAACCTTTTTCTATTTTTTTTAATTTTAAAAGAAACTATCATAACATGATGTATATATTTAAAACTTCCATTACTGCAGGACAGGATAAATCCTGGGATTTTCCTTATTTTTCCAAATTGGTATAATTCTAGTGTTCGAATTCCAATATTAATAAGAGCACCCATTCTTCATAGGCACAGATGAGTTATAATATATCAGTATTGTGATATAGGATCACATCCAAGATATATAACGGTGGCAACTATCATATATATTTAAATTAATCAGTAATGTGTTTTCTATAGATGTATAATCAATAAATCAATCTCAACCAATTATAAATCATAAAGTAAATATTTCTCTGAACTTAATGTTATGTCTCCATGCACATTTTTTTCTCTTATTCTTTCTTTTAATTACAAATAGGTTGATTTTTTTAATTCTTCTGCTCAGTTCTAAAAAACATGGTCCTTCCTTTTTAATCTTTTTAAGAATTCTTCCACATTTTTCCTTTTTAATATTTCTGCTTTCAATTAAAAGTACATAATATATTGCTGGAGGGGGTTCATATCTTCTAATTTGTAGTTATAAAGGTCATGGAGTTGACAAAGATTACATTGTGGAAATGGGATGGAGCAAAATAAAGAAGAATATGGGGAAAACTTAGAGTGAGGAATGGAAAGAGAAGGTAAAGTGGCTAATATGTTTCTCTGGGCATGGTAACTGAGAGATTCCTGACTCTGAAAAAGGAGAAGTCGTAGTATATCTCATCATCATCTCAGATTTGTTTTTGTTATTTACAAATTTAATCAAATCAACTATTTTTAGTAAAAATGTTTTATAAACATATTTCAATTTTTAAAACGCCATTATTGGGATCAAATTCTATTATTGACATTAATTTTAATAAACATTTATATATTTTAGATGTCTTCTTTTTTTATTTGATTCAAGTGAGATACTTTTATATATCTTATTATGCATACACACATGCACATTAAAAATTGTACTATTAAATCTTTGCATATCTCTTTACTCAATTATTAGTAATTATAAAACAATTTTCAATAAATCATTAAAAGATTATTGTACCATCTATGTACTAATAGTTGACATCCTTTTTAATAAACTGTTTACAGCACTACAATACCCTCCCCTGATTAAAAATGTGAGAATAAAAACAATATAAACATTTTTATTAGTCATTCATTAGCCTAGAGAATTTATAGAATAATGAATAATATTTCTGTAGTATAATTTTTACTACACTACTCTCACACAAAGCAGGGACTGGTTTGTATCTACTTGTAATCATAAACATATGACCAAAGATATATAAAAAGATTGGTGATTCCCACAATGCATATTTCATGCTAAATCAGCATTCATCATTTGACTGAGACCATAATCTATTTCATATATCTTTTATCAATAAGGATTATTTGTAACAGTGATTAAGTGCTGGGAACTTTTGAACCATTGGTGCAGTTAAATTTATGGCTTTTTGGATATAGAACACTTTGATAATGTGAAGGCCCAGATCATTATTAATGGGTGGGCAACTAAGTCTCTTAGCTGAGTTTGAAACCATCTTCTTGCCCCATAGTAGCTTATTGCCAGTGAGGAGATGGCAGAATTAAACCATTTTGAAATTTTAACAATAGGTAAATAATATGTAATCTTAGTCAGTATGAGTGTATTAAGTAAGTGAATTTTAGCATAAAGTAGAGATAAGCTTTGGTGATGGAATTGATAATCCATGTGGCATTTTCTTTAAGCTTGTTTTGTAAGTGTTCTTCATCACAAATGGCCCCATATAAAATGGGAAGACTAAGAATGAGATTGCCTTTCCTTGGAATACATGAGTGTATGATTGTTGTGGTATATAGCCATGTTTCTGTTTTACTCATGTTAAATCTAAGTTTATACATGGCAGTATATTGATTGAGGATGCTTTGCAATATGAGGAGATGCTTACAAGATGGCAGAAAAATAGTGACATCATCCATATATGCTATGCATGAGATGCATTGGTAAGTGGAATGTACTGATGATTATTAATGTGCATGCCTGAAAATGTTTGTTGTATATGCTTAAATAGGGGATTTGTGTATAAAATGAAGAGCAGTGCACTGATATGTGATCCTTAGGAGATGGATTGCATAAAAGTGAATGAAGATTATTTTTTCCCATTGAGAGTGATATGTATTTCTCTGTTCTGAAGTAAGTTGGTAATTAAGTAGACTATTTTGAATGGTAGTGTTAGCTAGCATATCAATCAAAATGGGAATAGAGAAGAGTAAAATACAGATTCTATACCTAGTTAAACTGCAATCAGAACATTTTTTTCAGTCTTGAACTGAATCAAAAACGCTTCAAACATCAGAGAAGTCTTATTATTTTTGCTATCATGATACTATTAAAGATAAATACAAGAAACATTTATTAAACATCTATAACTAAGGCATAAAATAAATTTACCTTTGTCCAAGTATATTCATAACCATCTGGATTAATGATAGGAAGAACATAAAAATTAATTGTATCTATTAGCTTGGTAATACTGGCATCTTTTCCATAGTTGTTGACTAACTGAAATTATATATATATATATGTGTGTGTGTGTGTGTGTAAGCACATATGTGTTGAAATAATCATTTCACAATAGTGTAAGTATTAACAAAGAAAAAAATGAAAGAAAAAAAAGTAAAAAATAAAAAAGAATTGCAAATAAAAATGTATTTATAATTGATAAGAAACATTTAATAATAATATTTAAAGTAGAAATGTAACAAATAATTTAAAATGAATCACTATTTAAGAAATAGTTGACATTAATACCTATATAAATAGTGATTTAAGTGTTTCGGAGTTATATGTAATATGTTTGAACAATAGTATGCAAGTATAATAAAATATTTATTATACTTTATTTAATTTAAAACAAATATTTTAAAATTTTGTAAAATTTATTCAATTACAAAATCTTCATCTTATATTCTTAGAAACTCAAGTTTTGGCTCACATGGGTTAAAACTCTAAAAAAATTGAAAGATGAAATTTGCATTTTTATTTATTTTTGTGTATAGATTACTATAATTTTTTAACGAATTTTTTTACCCACATGTTCTAGCAGGTATGGAAACAATTTTTTTGTGTGTTAATATAATATGAGCAAAGTAATACAGAAGACAATGAGTTATACGATGTAATATCAAAGGTAAAAGTCAACAAATTTCTACTCATAGTTTTCCCTTTCAGTTATCTATCACTGTCTTATCAATATATGGAGATTCACTTGATGTAGAATCAAACTTAAAAATAAGCCTAGAAATTGTAATCTGAATCAATCATGAAGACCATGAGTCAAAATTATCTTCGAAAAGTATTTTTTATAGTCAGAATGTCATATAACAACTCATATCAAAGTAATTTACATGAACACAAACAAGAAATTATTAATTATTTCAAAGTTACTCCATACAATACAAAATTAATTCAAAACTATGGAGCTATTTTTCATATAAAGTTAAAATAATTTTAGCACAGCAAAGAAGCACCAAAAATATGCACAACATTGATAAAACCATTATTTTTATTCCAATTGCCACGTAAGATAAGTTGCAAATTTAAACGTATTTTTTTATTATTATTAGTTTATTTTATTTTATTGGATATTATGAGATTATACTACTTGGAATTATATTTGGAGTATTAAAGTAAATAAAAATGATTAAAACCTTATTCATTATTTTTTTAATAAAATGCTATTATACAATAGCATCTAAGTATATATATATGAAAAGAAAAGTTACTGTTAACACTAACTGAAATAATTATACAAATATATAAACCATTATACAATTACAAATATCCAGTAACGTCCTCTATTTAAAAGTCTATATCTCTATAATAGCAAACTTCAAAATGATACCTAAAGTGATACCAATTTGAAGTTGTGCGCTAAACGATGTTAAATATTGAAATACAAACTAACTCAAACACAGAACATGAAATTTTAAATAAGCAAACGATCTTAAATTTTGCTGATAAACTAACAAGTTTACAAAGTTATTAAAGACAAACTAAACATTAGATTTTAATCTTTAAATAGCCCTCCCAAACTATAAATGAAAAGAAAGTTACTGTTAATACTAACTGAAATAATTATACAAATATATAAACCATTATACAATTACAAATATCCAGTAACGCCCTCTGTTTAAAAGTCTATATCTCAATAATAGCAAACTTCAAAATGATACCTAAAGTGATACCAATCATTTTGAAGTTTGCTATTATTGAGATATAGACTTTTAAACAGAGGGCGTTACTGGATATTTGTAATTGTATAATGGTTTATAAATATATGTAAATTTATAAATAAATATTTGAAAATACAGTAATTAAAAGTTTATAAAAATTATATGTAATTATAAACTTTTAATTACTGTATTTTCAAATATTTATTTATAAATTTACGTATATTATTTTGAAGAAATACAGACATCGATTTGTAATATATATATATATTAAATTCAATACAAACATGTCTGCTGGGTGTATTATCATTTTAAAAAAACTATTAAATTCATATTAGCAAATAACAATATTTAAAATTAATTTCTAATACATTTTAGAAGAATTAAGTACCGTTTATATATATATATAAATATTTATACATTGAAATGAACCTGATTGGAAAAATTTAAATTATAATTCTTTATAATAAGATGAATACACGAAATATTATTAATTATCTAAATGCTTTTATAGGCATCATTTTATATTTTCCTAAAATTGAATTCTTTTAAAGTACATTACGTATTTGTAATAGGAAACAATATTGTATAACTTCTCATGAGAAAATTTTAATATTAAAGACAATTGAATCAAAAATTTCGTTATACTAGGATATTTCTCACTAATGCAAGATATAAGAGAAGTTCGTATTTTAAACCTATGGTTTTGACCAGAGATCAACATGAAGTCGGGAAAATATTTTATGCATTAATATTTTAAAAGTGCTTTAAAAATTACAGAACATACTGTTTGCTAATTAGAGTTTGATGAGAAGATATGAGAGTCCTGTTATATAGATATCTATGAGAACTCTCGTTAATAGGACTCTAACTTTATTTTAATAATGTTTTGACGTCGCTATTCAATGATATAATAGTATAGAAGAAATTAGACTTTCCACTTTCGCCTTAATTATAGCTAGCTTGATTAAACTAAAATAATAAAAAAAAATGAATGTCTATCCTTGAATTATTATACTTTAAAAAGGTTACTGAATATTGTATTAATCACTTTGTTAGCCTTTATTTCTTAGATTTATTGAGTAATGTATAAAATTTTAGGATGATGTTTTTCTCATGATATCATGAATCAAAAAAAAAAAACTAACAATATGTATGACCATAAATTATTGATGAGTTTTAGAATTTTGTTTGCTATTTAAGCAGATTTAATAAAACCAATCCCATTTAATTCAATGCATTGTTTTTATCAGACAAGCCATAAATCCAAAATGTAGAATTTGATTATTATCCTTATGTTTGATAATTTTGTTTTAATATTCATATGTCTTCATAATTAATTAATGATATTATACCGAAATACAGTAATTATAATAAAATTATAAAGAAATATAAATCATAGAACCATTGCATACATTCCATCATTTTAATTTTAATTTGATAAACTTTTTTGATATAATTTAAAAGTATAAATAAATTTCATATAATCTAAATTATCTAAATTAAATATTTATTTATTTGTTGTTATTGTGTCTAATAATGTTTTTAGTTTGTAACTTTATTTAATAAACATTGTTTGACTATTAATTGATTATCGTAAAAGATTTCTCTTGTTTAGAGTAAAACGTAAAGTCATAACAATATTCACTTATGCTCAGGGCCATCAATCAAACATTGACAAATAACAAATTGGTCTGTGATTTCCAAGAGGAATAATTGAGTTTGATTTGGGTAAACTATAAGAATCTTTAATCAACGGATAAAATTTTATATATTTTATTGTTATATATATATATTTTTTTTTTACATATAAAGATATAAAATTAATTTGTGTACATATACACATACATGTACACGTTATTAAAGAATAAATAACAGTGTGTGTATACAGAAAGACTTTTAATGTTAATGATAGAATATTCTAGAAATAAAATAAATTATTAATTACGCAAAAAGAGAAAAATTACTGGCAATTGCAATAAGATAATTTACATGTAAAGAAATGTTCACTTTATGTAAATTAGAAAAACTGATAAAAAGTCTGCAGAAAAAATAAAAAAAGAAGTCTTGCGTTGTTAGCCGAGAGGTATCGCAGCTGCCATGCAAGCAAGTAGTTGGTTGCAGACGGTTGTGGGTTCGCGTCCCGGCCGATGCTATGACACATGGAAGAAAAAATAAAAAAAGAAGAAACAAAAAATGTGGTAAAACTAGAGGAGAGATAGACTATTGAATGTGAAATTGTTCTAGAAATAAATAAAAAGATCTCTAGTCAAGAGTCTAATTGGACTATCTTTGAATTATGTGTGTGAGCAAATTGTGCTTACAAAATTATAGAGTTACAAGTTTCAGAGTAAAGAGAATTTATTGATATTTAATCTTAAGAATACATGAACTATAAAGCGGTCTATGTTATTAACTAGCAGTTGAAATTATTAATATCTTACTAATACAATTAATATTATTCAGAGTTGTTTTTTTATTTAAAAATATAATTATCCAGTTGCCATTTGATTGCATAAACCCGGATATATTAGAATTATGCATACTATTATGGTGACTCTATATAGTTAAATATCCATTATTTCAAGACTGAATCCTTATTCAATGGCTTCTAATGTTAAATATTTTAAATTGATTTATTATGATAATTACATTCTTGTGATGTTCATTTGACATTTAAACAGTCTAATCTTTAACTAGTTTGATTTACAATATCAGCCAAAACATGCATCTCTATTTCTAATTAATATTTTTGTTTCCACCTTTTTCATATCTTTCCCACACTTATTTCCTCCTCATTTTTTAGTTTTTGTTTTGTTTTTCTCAGAATTGATCGTGTATGTGAATTGATTTCAATACAGCTTGGTGTTTTAAGGATTTTTAAATATTTCAGTATATCTATTTAATTTTAGTAAATTAAACCCATAAATTGTTTACAATTATTTAAAATAAAGTGCTATACTTATTTATTTATCTTTTGCTTGCAGTAATAGTTTATAGAGTTATCCCTTCCTGAGCTATATTTGAACATACTGGTTACTTATAGAGATTATAAGTTCTTGTTGGTGTTTGGACATTTAGATAATAACATTTAATGATGAACTATATCTTTTTTAAAGTCCATGCATTACATTTTGCTTTATTTTTTATTATAAATTAAATTTGAAGGTGGCCAGTACATTATAGTACAATGTGGCCAAAGCATTGATGATAATCAGCATATTTTAGTATCTTAGTATTATTGATTTTTTTTTATATTTTGATATATTAGCAGTTAAATATATACATCCAGATAAGTGTGTTGTATTTCTGCTTTAACTTTGGCAGTTGTTAGAGAATACTGAAAATATACATACTATAAAAATAATAAATCAAAAGATTGTGAAATGTAAGAAAAAACCTGAAATGACAGTCTAAAAAGTACAAGTAATTAAAAAAGTATAGGATGTATCACCAAAGATATAGAAAATAGATACCAAAAATACTTGTATTCTTATGCTTCAAGACCATGTATCTTGCTTGAAAATATTGACCATTGGTTCTATGTTAATTGGCCGAGTAATAAAATTTGTTATGTATAACCTATCAAATAAGGTAAATCACATTATTATATATGATGACAAAAGAGATATTAGTCTAAAAATAGAAATGTTTAGGCAACAAACCCATAAAAGATTAGGAAGAAAAAATTTTGACTTTTCCAACTTTTAATATAAAAGGTTTCCAAACCATGAGAGATAAAACTAATATGAAATATAGGGCTGTTTGAATAAAGAATAAAAATAACCCAAAGGAGGATGCCTGGATGATTAAGGAAATTAATAGCAGGCCAGAGAGTGAAAAAAGTCTGATCAGGTCACTATCTATCCTAGTCATTCAATAGTGAAAGAGAGAAAACTATAAGATCAAATAAAAAATTTCTTTTGTTCTCTCTCTTCAATAATTTTGTTTATTTGACAATACTGATTTAACTTTTTTTTTAAAGTACCAATAGAAAATAATTTTCTTTTTAGAAAATTTTTGATTATTTAATTTTAACATTTTATGAGACATAAATTTTTATGTTTGATAATTTTTTACAAAAAGAATAAATATCTTTATGCTATTCTTCCATAAAATATTAATCAAAAATAATAAATTCTTACAACAGCTATATAAATGTCAAATTTTATAAACATAAAAAGCCTTTTTAGATGTTAATAATCTATTATGTTAATGAATTATAATAATAATAGATTATTAATATTTGAAAAGGGCACCAAATCAGGTGCTGAAAAATGCTTTTTATGTATATAAAATATTTGATATTTATATAGCTGTTATAAGAATTTACTATTTTCTGATTATTATTTTAAAGAAAATAAGAAAGTATGATTTTAACACTTTGTTAAAATTTTACTTTAAATAATCAGCATTGGTTTTCTTTTTTTTCTCTTTATATATCTCCAAAAGAAAAAGTAGTTTTTTTTTTTATCAAATCAGTCTAATTAATCTGATTACCTTGTTTTTGTTTGGCAAAAAAAAAATTAATTATAAAAAGAATATCAAACATTTTATGATTCTAATTTAAATTTTTGACTTGATTTTCAATGTCAGTGCTGACAGATGAAAATAACTAAATAATTATGTTTGTAAAAATTGATCTAATTGGTTATTATAAAACCTTGTCATGCAGTAGACAGATTGTCATTGGTTTAAAGATAGGGTTGTTCCAAAAAATTACAGATACAGGTTGGTCAGAAGACCTGAATATATAAATATTAGTTTTGATTGAGCTGCTAAAGAAAATAGTAGGAGAAAGAATATTCCTGACTTAGCTGCTAAAAAAGAACTGAAGCAGAAGTCTTAACCAAGCTCTTGTATAAAACAGCAAATATTTTAAACAAATTGGTAGCACACTATATGTTTTCTACAATGAAAGCCATATGCTATGTTAACTAAAAGCTAGGCATCATCTTTCTCAATGTAACTAGCTTCACTGAAATAAAATATAGAAGAGAAAAATGTCCTTGAAATAATCTGTAACAAATCCTTGTCCTCAACTAAGAGCATGGGTCTCAATATAATAATTTCACCTGGATATTTTATTGGAAAGAAAATAGATATTTTTACTGTTTGTTAGTCTGAAAATACTGCATATAAAAATGGGACAAATTAACCATGTACATTGTGTAGAAGCCTTCAAGAAGTAAACCCACATAGAAACTGGAAAATTATAACTGCAATGAAGGATCCAAAGAAATTTAAAACCATAGTTAAAGATATTTTTACATGCACATTGTATTTTCAATTATTAGTTTAAAATATTTTTTATAAAAGTAATAATTTTATATAAATAAGAATTGATAATTTTAAATAACTTCATTAATCTATTTTTTTTTTTCAAACATGTTTTATTCTTTATTTACCCTTCTCCCCCCCCCCAATTAACATAGGGTTACTTAAGCTAAGTAAAAGATTGTTATCTCTTATTTTGAAAATGTTATTTTTCCTCCTTTGTTATTTAAAGAAATAACTCAATGAAAGCAAATTTTCTTGATTTAATGAATAAAAATTAACTGGGCAATATAATTTTATGACACTATATATATTCTGATAAAATAGATAAGTTTAAATTTTCATATTATATTGTTATTTTCTAATTTTTGTTTATTGTTAATTAGTTAGTGTATTATATAATTGTTGAAAAAATATTCTAGTCTTAAAGTCTTTATTCCTCCAGTTATCTCATACATAAATTGGTCATATGTGTGACTTGATTTCAATACTGCTTAATGTTTTAGGAATTTTTAAATCATCCTGGTAAAACTATTTAATTATATTTCATTAAACCTATAAATTATTTACAATTATTTAAAATAAGCTGTTATATTTATTTATTTATTTATTTATTTATTTATTGCTCACAATAATAGTTTATAGAGTTTTTGCTTTCGAGCTAGATTAGAGCATAATGCTACTTATAGAGATTGAGAGTTAATGTTGGGGTTTGGATCTCCAGACAATAACTCCCAATGGTACACAGTTATCTCTATTAAAGTCTATACACTACATTTTATTTTATATGTCTATTTAAAATTAAGTTTATAGTTGGCCAGTACATTAAATGTGCATGTGGCCACAGCATTGATGATAATCAGCATGTTTCAGTATCTCAGCATTATTTGATTTTATATATATATTGAGATAATTGCATTGTGTTTCTGACCTCAGTTTCACCATGGCTAGATAATTAGCCTATTTATAGTGGACCTCTTTCAAATACAGGTACATTATTGACTATTGTTTTTTGTTGTTCATGATAATGAATGATTTTATTTTCCACTAATGCTGGTGCTATAACTTATATTTTGTTTATGCTGACTCTACTCATATTTACTTGATTTTTTTTATCATTATCATGATATTTTATATTTACTGCATATGCCTTTTATAATTAATTTTCATTATTAAACATGAAGGGGATAATGGTTTGTTATCTGTCCATGTCATCCCCTATTTTTCAGTACCATTACAATATAGATTTATTACATTGCTTAAATTTAATGTCATGTTTGTATTTTTAGATGTAATTAAAACTATTACTCCATTACACATTCCTGAAATATATAACCAAAGATCAGAATGGTAGAGATGCAAAAATATATAGGTATTCATATAATTTTCCATCTATATAACTTTTTAGTACATTATCTTGGATTCAAATCTTTAAATTGATCACAAATTTAAGTTTTTATCTTGACAGTAAAATAGTGGTAAAACTGATTTCCAGTTTACATATTTGCATTCCTTCCAATTTCAAATATTAGGATACAAGTCACAAATGAGAATTTAAATGTTAAAGATAGGAATTATACACACATCTGATAATTACTTATTGAGTATTCAAGTTTATGCTAAATTTCACTAGATTGAAAAGTTTACTCTTCTCCCATAATATACATATAAAGTCTTGGTTTATATCCACATAAATGGTTTAAAATTATTATGATTACATTTTTAAAATGCTTTAAAAAGTGAATTTGACCAAACTTTTCTATCCATGATGGCAATTAATTAAAAAAAATTTCAAGCTAAAACTTTTCTAATATTAGGTTTAGTTATCACCACTATGGGCATGGCCCATTCTACCTCTTTTATGGAGGTTAACACTTCTCCAACCATTAACATTTTTAAACTTTTTCTCAACCTTTTTCTCTATGAAAACAGAATCTTTCATGGCTTACAAAATACAGACCATGTTTTCACTTAATTCTAAATCTACTTGGTTTGCTTTTATTAATCTAAACTTTTCAGAAAATAATTCAAGATACTTATTTAACATTTCCTGGTCCATGGAAATGTTTTAACCACAGTTACCCTATTACCTAACTCCTTAAATCACTCTCTATCTATTATTGGACTTATTTGTCCTTCAACAATATAAATTGGGCAAATATCATACTTTATTTCTATATATAATTAGAACCTCATTTATTCCATTTAACAGTAGCAAGTTTCCACTTACATCTTTCACTTTTATTTCTGACTTTTTATTTTTAACCTTCTTATAGCCTTTTGCTATTTTATTCCATTGGCTTTCAGACACAAATGAAATACCGAGCCACTATCAATCTCCATTTCCAGTTTTATACTACATATTATAAGTGTTAGCATACATTGATATTGCTAGGGTGAAATCATTCACCTTTTAATATTAACTTCATCTTGCTTACCTCCCCTCTGTTTGGTTATTTCTCTTCTATTATTTGGTTTGAGTTTTTGCAAACTTTTGCTAAATACCATTTGTTGCTGTAGTTAAACCAGATTTCTGCATGCCATTTACAATTCTTAGTGAAATAACCTGTTTTCCCACAATAAAAACATATCCCTAAGAATATTGATTCACTACTTGATTTATAATTTTTCTGTGACTACTTTTATTCATTTTATAAATTGCTGTTCTGCCTTCCTTGTCTGTTTTGCTTCTAAAAACAAGAGCTTGCACAATAATTAACTCATATACAATCTCTTTTTGATCACTTATTCATAAGACAATTCAGTTTCAATCAATAACAGCCATCTTAATCTTTCATCTGTTATTCCTCATAGCAATTGGTCCAACAAGACTTGTTTACTGAATTCCCCATATTGACAGTTTTTTAATAACTGGTGTAATGCTATGTCAAAATCCTTTATTTTTTTCTCCTCTTCTCCTGTCTTCTATTTCAGAGTGCCAGCCTAGTGATATGCCTAGATGGCCTCAGGCTAAAATCCTCTATTAACTTATTAACTATCACTTCATAACTTACTGACTCCATTATAGGTCTGTCAAATAACTCATTAATGATTTCAATTACTTTCCTCTCTGAGAAGCACAACAAAGCTGTTACCTTCCTCCTACTATCACTTATGCCATTAAGTGTGAAAGAATTTTCAAGTTGTGTAACATATAAAGGCCATTCAACTGTATTTCTTACATCAAATTCTAAGATACTACTTTGACCTATCAACATTTTACCCATTAATTTAGTTATAAATCTATACTATTGCTTCGCAATTTTAGTCCTATTACTTTGCCTGTCTAGGTTCCAATTTCTCACTGTGGAATTTTGTTGTGTACTTACCCATGACTCACAAAGGGGCAAACACAATTAATAAATAAAATTAAATTTACAAATAAGGATTTATTATAAGTTATACAAACACAAAACTAAAATATATATACAAGCTTAATTATAATTACTATATACAGGGAAATAAATGATCATGGAGTTTTTAAAATCTTTAAACACCCTTTCAATAATGTCGGACAATTATTGTTTTATTTAATGGATTGACTTTTTCACAACTAATCTAAATAACTGTAAGTTCCCCAAGTTAAAACCTAAGAATCACTTAGGCTTATATAAAATAAAATAAGATCAGGATGATCTGCTTTAAATACTAGTCAGATTTTTATATCTTCAGATTCCAAAACATCTGGATTTATTCCCTCACAGACATTGATTGGTTATGATAATACTTGTTGCAAGCATAATAGCACTTCACCAACACAATTGAAAAAAAAAAACACTTAAATCTACAATCTCAAGTTTTTATATTAATTATTCTCTTATCAGTAATTTCCATTCCTTAAAACTCCTTTACAAAAACATTTAATTAATTCACTTTCTGGATCTACTATTTTTGTAAGATTTTATCTTTACCCTAATCAGCTCAAAATTTGCTCTTCTGTTCCTTTCATTCAGTCTGTAGAAAACTTTTGATTACATAGCTCTATTCATTTTCTTGTATCTATAACTCATTCCTAAAACAGTTTCCATTGTCTTTTCCTGAAGATCTGTAATGATGGTGTTCTAGTTGTATTTTTATATTGGACTATTTCTACCATCTAATATGTCCATTGAATGTCTTTAGAAAAATTTAACCTTATTTTATATTCCAAATACATTTAACTGTTAGTAATAGCACATCAAACAGATTAGTATATGCACAATGTTTCAATAGGTATTATTCTCAACTCTTCTTCAAGTGTTGCTGGCCTGACCAATGACAGTATTAGCATGGAATTCAAACCTGAACCCATAGATTCTTCAGTATTGAATTTTAAGGTAATACTCTACCAACTGAGCCATCCTGCCAAAGTCAAGAGTTTTTAGAAATTGCATATACTTATGTATAAGGTTTCTCATGATTTCTCCACTTTTTGTGAGAGCAAAGTTGATTAGTGGTTTCCATACATTATGTATAGTCACACTACATTGGCTTATGGGATATTTTGCCATTTTCATGGGAAAAACTTCTTTAAATTATCTTCCTTGTACCTTTTCTTCTCTATCCAATATTTTTTAATTGAACATATGTTCATTGCACATTCATGGTCTGCTACCTTAGACTTATCTGTTCTAACTTTTCTAACCATCAATTTGTGTTCTTGCAAGCACTTTTCAATGTGAGACTGGGCTGACCAATAGGTGTTCTTCCACATTCACATGGTATTTCATAAATGCAGTTTTTTTTTCTTTTCAGCATTTCAAGTTTATGTTTTGTAGATGTTAAAATTCCTTGTAGTGTGGTATGGCTCTGGAAAGCTGTTTTGATGTTATAATGATTGCATATTTTTCTTAATTTGACTGCTATTTTTAGAATGTATGGGTACACTACAGTACCAGTAATTGTCTTTCCTCTTGGTAGTTCTTTTTGTTGTCTATTTAACATTTTCTTAATAACAATGGATGGATAACCATTTTTCATAAGAGTTGGTTCGATATAAAACTTTTCTTTTTCCAAATTGCTGGTTTCTGAAAAAACTTCTTTTGCTCTGTTTCATAGTTATAGTATAACTCCATATTTTGTGTTTCTAGTGTGATTGGATGTATAAGTTAAGTATTTTTCTGTACGTGTAGGTTTTTGGTAAACTGTAGTTTTGATTTTGCTATAAGGGAGTCTTGTCACAAGAACATCTAAGAATGCCAATTTTTGTTCTTGTTTTGATTCTATTTGGGAATTTAATTGAAGGGGGTATGTTGTTGATATGTTTCCAGAAAGTTTGTAGCAATGCTTCACCATGTGGCCATACAACAAATGTATCATCCACATAGTGAATCCAAACTTTAGGTGGATATGGAGTAGTTTTTATAGCTAAGGTTTCAAGTTCTTTCATATAAATTTTTTTAATCAGAGGAGACAATTGTGAGCCAATAGCCATTCCTTGATTTTGTTGGATGAATTCTGTATTATATTGAAAGTAGGTTGTTTTTATGCAGAAATTTAATAGTTCCATTATACTATCAATAGGAAGAGCTGTTCTGGTTTGTAAATTATTATCACCATTTAATCTTTTCTTTACAGTAGACATATTTCTTCACATGGTACATTCATAAATAAACTTTCCACATCAAAGCTTACCAGTAAGTCAGTTCTTTCAATTTTTATGTTTTTTTGATTAATTCTACAAAGTGTCTAAAATCCCTGCCAAAGACTGGGTGTTGTATGCCAAAAGGCTTAGAACTTTGAAAAGAAATCTTTCCAAATTTTGGCAAGATGGATTTCTAGAATTAATAATAGGTCTTAATGAAACATGATCCTTATGTATTTTAGGTAGATCATAAAGATGAGGAATTTTTCTGGAAAATAATATTATTTTACCTTTGTGTGAATCAATGAAGTACTTGTGATGTTTTTTGAGTAATGCTTGTAACTTTGTTTCTGTACTTGGTATTGGATTTTTTGCTACTTTTCTATATTGGTCTGCTGCAAGGAGTTCTTGTATTTTGTTGTCATAATCAGTTGTATCCATTACAACTGTTGCATTGCCTTTGACAGCAGGAAAAATAATTATAGATTTATCTACTTTGAGATATTTAATTGCTTTCCTCTCACCATAGGATATGTTTGACTTCAATTTTTGTTGCTTGTCAAGTGTTCTTTTTATTCTCCAACGTAATTCTGTTGCTCCTTCTAAAGGCAATTTCTGAGTGACTTGCTTGGTGGATGCCATTATATTTAATATAGGGATACTAGATGGTGTTGTGGGAGTGTTTGATCCTCTTTCAAGAATAGAAATTTTAATATCTATTAGATGTTTAGAACTGAGATTTTTAACAGTTGAAGTTGGTACATTGTTTGGTACATTATGATTTTTGATATGCCCATGTGGTTTAGCAAGTTTTTTCTTTTGGCATTATTTTATTTTTTCTTGTAAAATAGAATACAGTTTTCTTACTGCTTAAGAAACTCTCATGTAGTCTTCATCAGTAAGTTTATTTTTTAGAAAGCATTCTACATTATTAACGGAATACATTGTTTGATATTTAGAAAACTTTTGAGCATTTATTCTTTCTCTTAAAAGAGCTTCACTTGCTCTCTGAGTAATTTTATCAGCTCTCTGAGAGTGAATTGGAGGTTTTAGTTGCAAACCATTAAAAATTATCCCTTCAGATTTACATAAGAAAGTTAAATGATTTTCTACTTTGTCCCGCTTTAGAATATTTAAATAAAGTTAAGTTTTTCTAAAGACATTCAATACACATATTAGATGATGGAAATAGTCCAATATAAAAATACAAACAGTTTCCATTGTTATTAATTAGTACATTTAAATTTAATGTCTGCAGTATTCTTATCGTTATTTTTATTCTAAAATATTTATTGCAATTAAAATATTACAAGTACTATGATTAATTTTAGTAAATAAATATTTTTTATTATTTTATTTTTACTTCAAATACATTGTTTTTAATATATTCTTTGTTATTATCACCTCAATTTATTCAGAAAATTTGTATAATAAAGCTATACCAGATACAATGAATATAAGAATACATTTAACCTTTTGACTGTTTGACTCGTTCTTAATCGAGGCACTTTTTTGTCTATTTGTTTAATCATAATTTGACATCGCTGTAATTGCTTGTTTTTGCTCGTTTCTTTTAACGCATTTTTTAGAACCAAAGTTTTATAATATACTCCATCTATTGAATTATTTTACAAGTAAAAAATCAATTAATTGATGATTTATGTCAAACAAAAACTAAGCACTGCCTTTTCACATCTTTTCTTGAATCTTATTGGCTGTTGAAATTTTGTAAACAAAGAAAATGGAAAGCTCCCCTTCCATCATCTTTTCTTGAATCTTATTGTGTTAAAATTTTTATATTCCAAAATTAAAAATTTCGAACCTTTTGTTTTATTTTGAAAATGATAACAATGTTTTAGAGCATTTTAAAAATATTTTTTGATGAAATACAAATAAAATACAAATTATTTTCATATAATATGTCAAAATAAATATTATTTTACAAAAATAGTTACGATTTTGCAAATTATTTATTTTGCAAAGTCGAAAAATCATACGTGAAATTTGATTTTTCATGTCAACCTAACAAATATTTTTAAATTTAAAATCAAAATTTATTTTTGAACAAACTTTCTTTTTTTAATGTGAGAAATTACTAATATACTTTTAAAAACGAAACTAAAGTGAATATATTTAAAAACTCAATAACTTTTGAAAATTGATACATTATTTTTGCATTAATTAATTTGTATACCACCTGCACAATGAACAATTAGTTAAGTAATTTCAAAGTAACATTGAAGTGATTTGTACAGCCATTCTTCAATATCTGTGTCAGATAAATTACTTTATTAGCTATTTTGCTTTTTATTCTAAGAGTACTTAATGGTGAAATGGGTATAATAAAATTTTCCTTTCTACCTTACTACAAGATAAAAATATTGAAAATTCTAATAAAACTTCTTTTTTAATCATATTTATATAAATATTTCATAGTATAAAAATATTAAATGTTTGAAATAATTTATTATGCTAGCCAACATTTGGTAGTGTTTATGAGGTTTAAATACATACAGTTTAATTTTATTTATATTTATTGTAAAATGGAAATTGGTGTTGATATGAGCAGAAGATAAATTAAGAATATCATATTTATTAAGAGCCTAAATTATTATATATTTTTTGAATTTATATTGATTATTAGGCAAAGTAAGTATTTCTTTATACTTAAATAAAATAAGAATCCGAGATTTTGTTGGTTGTATACCCGTTATTGTATGCTTATCCCAAAAAAAGTGTACTTATGCTCATATTTATATTTGAATCATGGATTGCAATATTTATTTATTTATTATTTACTATTTATCGGTTAACAGAGATGTGAATTATATAATAAATGGAAACTCATTATGTAAGTGAAGTTAAAACCACAGTCAAGGAGTATTAAAATTCATCAACAAATCAAACATATTTTCTAGGATGAATTGTATTCTTTTTGCCTGAAGAATTGATCTGATTGGTTGCTGTATTTATTGGTTGCAGTTTTAACTTCATTTATATAATGGAATTTCCATTTGTTAAAAAATTTATATATATATATATGATCACTAGATGGAGCTTTACCAATAGCCCACTATCAAGCTTTGTTTACATAAATGCTGAGTGAGATAGAAATTCAATATCTCTTTCAAATTCTCTCCAACCTTTAAACCATGGTTTTGAGCTAATTGGCACACATCAGTAAAGAGTAGAAAGACTAGAAAGTAGATCTAAACACCAACTCTACTAATCAGCATTTATGAAACACTTTTCTATCAGCCTGAAAGCATGAATTTTTCAGATATGTAAATATCTTCAAATCCAGTCAAACAAACTAGATAGCTACATGGGTAGGAATTCAGTTCAGTTTCACTATATAGTAAAAGCCTCTGTAATATATGTCATTGAAAAAACCTTCAAGAGTACATTTATGATAAACAAAACAAGTTATAAATTTTGTAACTTGCTATAGCTTGCATTTTATAATCACTAGATGGAGCTTTACCAATAGCCCACTATCAAGCTTTATTTACATAAATGCTGAGAGAGATAGAAATTCAATATTTCTTTCAAATTGTCTCCAATCTTTAAACCATCTTTTCGAGCTAATTGGCTCACACCAGTGAAGAGTAGGAGAACTAGAAACTAGATCTAAACACCAACTCTACTAATCAGCATTTATGAAACACTTTTCTATCAGCCTGAAAGCCTGAATTTTTCAGATATGTAAATATCTTCAAATTCAGTCAAACAAACTAGATAGCTATATGGGTCTGAATTCAGTTCAGTTTCACCATATAGTAAAAGCCTTTGCAATCTATATCATTGGAAAAATCTTCAATGGTACATTTATGATTATGTAAACAAAGCTTGATAGTGGGCTATTCGTAAAACTTCATCTAGTGATCATAAAATGCAAGCTATAAAAAATTTATAACTTCTTTTGTTTATCATATATATATATCGTGTTGGTACATAATAATTTTTAGCTAAAAATTATAAAATAAAAATAAATCTTTCATTATTACTAAAAGTCAGAGTCTGAAAATAAAAATTACAGTTATTTAATTAAAAGAGGGGAGGGGGAGTTTGCTGTAGAAACAAACTAAAAGTTTCATAAAAGAAGTTAAAGAGTTTTTTCTTATTATTATCAGTTAAAATGTAATATAAAATTTAAAAATATAAATCTCTTTTCATTCAAGTTTATTAGAATAAATTATACATGTGCGTAAATGTAAGCTTGCTAATAAAATATATAATAAATGCATGTATATGTATGTGTTATGAAAAAATAAATATTAAAATGAAATAAAGAAAAAAATATATTTAAAAACACAGCGATGGCTACTAATAAAAATATAAAAAACAATATGTTTGCATGGCTACTAATTAAACGATCTTCAAAAACATGTAATCAAAAGGATTATCAAAGGAATTTCAACAACAGATATTGCTGGAGGATATAAAAAATGGACAACACGTCATATGTATAAATAGTCAATTTTTTATCAGACAGTTAGTTCAGAAAAACAGTTCAGTGCAATCTATCAGAGAGTTATATCTGTCAGATTATCCTACATCCAGAATCAAGAATCCAGTGTTAAAACCTCGGAAAACATATGTCTTTCTCCAGCCTGAGTCCAGTAAACAACTAAACTTGCCTGTGAATAGGATAATGCTTATATAACAACTTGAAGACTCACCGTCAATATTTAACTGTCTCCAGGAATAATACCGATGAATAAGAATGAAACCTTCTCAAGAAACTTCAAATTAACTGGTTAGAGATATCTCAGTAGAAGCAGCAAACAGCAAGAAGCCCTCATTCTAAAATCCTAGGTAATAACATTTTCTTATATATTCATTTCTAAAGTAGCCATCGCATTCATGTGAATCCTCCTCCAAGAGTCAAAGATATGAACTCTATATCATATATAAAATGAACTATTGATATGTGTGTTTAAATTTCAAATACTATTAATGCTTTATTATGGGATATTATAGTGTGTAAATTATAAATGTGCATGTGTATACTAGTTAAACAAGATATTTAAAATTAGGTTAATCAAGTGTAAATTATAAATGTGCATGTGTAATATTAATAAATAAGATTTATAAAATATTTAAAATTAGTTTAATAAATGTGAATTAAAATAAATTGTCTTTAAACTTAAAACTTTATTTGTCAGTCAATTCTTTTCACCACTAATTTAAATTATATTTTGTTATTGATTACAATTAGCTGAACTAGTTATGAGTGTATCTTAGGCATTGAATTAGTGTCCATTGTTTAAAGTACATTATTCATCCTCTGGATTAATAACTGGCACCTGTGTTTATACAAAACAAAATAGTGCTTTGAACATGATGTTGAATTCAACAATCGAGAAGAAGTTATGTCCTGGAAATGTAACACTAGTTATATATTTTATAGCTATCATTTGGACATACATACTCTCTGAGTATGTTCTTCTCTGCCTTCTTCTCTGCCTAAGTGGACCGGTTCATTCGCGTAATATTTATAATATGAGATTATAAATTTATTATAATTAGTCCACAAACACAGTTAAACCAATTTGAAGGGTAAGTTCATTATTCTAACAGATCGAACCCAGTATAATATATATATATATATATATATATATATATATATATATATATATATATAAATTATTAATCAATGTCTGTATTCCAATTATAATAAAATATATATAACTATTCAAAACAATACAATAATTAATACAGTAACAATATTTTAAACAAATATATACCAATTTAATAGAAGTACTTTCAACTATCTATGTAGTCGTTGTCAACTAGACTCAAATTGTATTAGAAAAAACCGTTACAAATGTAAACAAAAGCAATACGTCATACATCAATTTTCCCACAATTCATTAATTTTTATATTGGCTGTCTGTCTATTTATTAACTGTTGCTTTTCACTTTTTATTAACATAGCTTCTTTAATTTTGCGTTTATTATTATTTCTTTCAATACACAGAATTTTAACTTTATTAAAATCAAAATCAAAACCATAATTACATGTTACATTATGATCAAAAAATACTGATGGTGATACATCATCATTTCTAACATTCTCTTGTCTTGATTTTTGCACTCGTTTATATAATAACAAATGCTCCCTTGATCTTTTCTCCAATGTACATCGAGATTCCCCAATATATGCCTTTCCACAAAAACATAGCCATTTATATATTGCACAACTTTGATTTAAAATACCACACCTATTTTTTGAATTATTTATTAATCTATTTAAATTAGGAGTAGTATAAAATGCAACTCGACATATATTTTTATATATCTGTTTTATAAATTTAACCTGTTCATTACAAATAAATGGTATTGATATCCAAGTATATTTTATTTTATCAATATCTATAGCATCTAAAATATTTCTATTATTATTAAACTTAGTAACAATATTATAAATTAATTTATGATCATATCCAACATTTAACAAATCCATAATAAATACATTTATGTTACTTATTTTATCAGAACTATATTTACATAATTTATTATTCCTAAATAAAAATGATTTTAAACTGGATAATTTATGTGCAATTGGCACATTTGAATACCAAGGAATATATCCTCTTTTTTCAATATCTTTTATTACCATACAATAATCTAATTTATTTTTATTACGTGTAACTTTAATATCTAAATACTGAATTGACTTTTTTTCTTCAAAAGATTTACTCCATTTTAAACCTTCTAAACTATTTAATTCATTGAATAATACATTTATAATATCTAAACTTCCACAAACGAAAACATCATCAACATACCTGTAATAAATTTTAATACCTTGGCAATATATATTAGTATTAAGAATTATATCTTCATATCTTGATACCACAAAACTACATATTTGTGAAACTACAGGAAGTCCCATAGGCCATCCATAATCCATTTTATAATAATTTTCATTAAATATAGCATATATATTTTTATCAATAAAATATAATACATCATTTACAAATTTTACTTTTTTAACATCAACTTTTTTTAACCTTAAAGCATCTAATATAATTTTTATAGATTTTAATCTATCTATTGAACCGTACATCTCACATATATCAAATGTACAAATACTATCATTATTATTAATATTAATATTTTGAATTTTCTTTACAAAATCAAACGATGAATTAATAGTATATTTTCCAAATCCAAGAACATCTTTTAATAATGTTTCTATAAATCTACAAGTTTCATAGTAAAATGATCCACCAAAGTCAATCATTAATCTTAAAGGTTTATCTTGTTTATGTAGTTTAATATTCGAAAAAATTCTAGGACAAATTGCAGCAGATGGATAAAGACGATAATACGTATGAGCATCTATATATTTATTCTTTTTAGCTTTTTTTAAAATATCATCAATAAACTTTACACGTAAATTTTCAATGTTTATTTTTCCAACTTGTTTAAATTTAAGCTTTTCCATTTGAATTAAAACTTTATCGTAGTAATCAAGTTTTGACATAAGACATAACCTTAACCCCTTATCTTCTTTTAAACAAACAAGATCGTTATCATGAAGAAAGTTTTTAAATCTAAATATATGCGAATTCCAATTGCAATTAGTTCTATTTTTAAATTTCTTAACATTCACTTTTTGTATTAATTCCTTTGATATTTCAGGAGAACATTTAATTACACTAAAAGAATGTTCAACAGCAGCTTTTAACTCTAAATTACAATCCACCCACATACCACCAACGTATTTAGAACCATAATTCAAAATATATTCTTGTTGAAAATCAATATCCATGTTAGATAAATTGACATAGTTACTATTTTTTCTCCTATTTACATTTTTATTATATAGAAACGTAATTTTACGATTAAATTTTTTATACATTTTTATATAGTAGTTATTTAAATAATATTGACATCGACTTTTATAATTAAACCATTCATCAACATCATGAAGATTAATAAAATAATTTAAACACTTTAAATATTTACGCTGATTAAACAAAAAACATTTGCATTGACAAATTATATTCCGTAAAATAATCATTTTAATATCTTGTATTTTAGTATCTTGCAAATTACATTCTTATTTATTTTAACTTAACAGTTTGGAAAATATTCATTTTACAATTTATAAAATAATTACCTTTTAGATATTATTTTATAATCTATAGATATTATAAAATAAAATATACTTGATATCAATACCATTTATTTGTAATAACATTAAATTTATAAAACAGATATATAAAAATATATTATTCATTTTATACTACTCCTAATTTAAATAGATTAATAAATAATTCAAAAAATAGGTGTAGTATTTTAAATCAAAGTTGTGCAATATATAAATGGCTATGTTTTTGTGGAAAGGCATATATTGGGGAATCTCGATGTACATTGGAGAAAAGATCAAGGGAGCATTTGTTATTATATAAACGAGTGCAAAAATCAAGACAAGAGAATGTTAGAAATGATGATGTATCACCATCAGTATTTTTTGATCATAATGTAACATGTAATTATGGTTTTGATTTTGATTTTAATAAAGTTAAAATTCTGTGTATTGAAAGAAATAATAATAAACGCAAAATTAAAGAAGCTATGTTAATAAAAAGTGAAAAGCAACAGTTGATAAATAGACAGACAGCCAATATAAAAATTAATGAATTGTGGGAAAATTGATGTATGACGTATTGCTTTTGTTTACATTTGTAACGGTTTTTTCTAATACAATTTGAGTCTAGTTGACAACGACTACATAGATAGTTGAAAGTACTTCTATTAAATTGGTATATATTTGTTTAAAATATTGTTACTGTATTAATTATTGTATTGTTTTGAATAGTTATATATATTTTATTATAATTGGAATACAGACATTGATTAATAATTTACATATAATACGGTTATGTATTGAGTTACTTTTACTTTGGAATATAATACGGTTATTTATTGCTTTACGTTTAATTTGGAATATTAAAATTTTTAATATGGATAATCAAATTTGGATTTTACAAGAATGGAAGCGAGTGTCAATGAGAATAATACGTCTAAAAGGTAGATTGCAATTTTTATATAATTGTAAAATGAGTCATATTTTCCCAAACTGTTGCAACGTTAAAATAAATAAGGAATGTAATTTGCAAGATACTAAAATACAAGATATTAAAATGATTATTTTACTGAATATAATAAGTCAATGCAAATGTTTTCTGTTTAATCAGCGTAAATATTTAAAGTGTTTAAATTATTTTATTAATCTTCATGATGTTGATGAATGGTTTAATTATAAAAGTCGATGTCAATATTATTTGAATAACTACTATATAAAAATTTATAAAAAATTTAATCGTAAAATTACGTTTCTATATAATAAAAATGTAAATAGGAGAAAAAATAGTAACTATGTCAATTTATCTAACATGGATATTGATTTTCAACAAGAATATATTTTGAATTATGGTTCTAAATACGTTGGTGGTATGTGGGTGGATTGTAATTTAGAGTTAAAAGCTGCTGTTGAACATTCTTTTAGTGTAATTAAATGTTCTCCTGAAATATCAAAGGAATTAATACAAAAAGTGAATGTTAAAAAATTTAAAAATAGAACTAATTGCAATTGGAATTCGCATATATTTAGATTTAAAAACTTTCTTCATGATAACGATCTTGTTTGTTTAAAAGAAGATAAGGGGTTAAGGTTATGTCTTTTGTCAAAACTTGATTACTACGATAAAGTTTTAATTCAAATGGAAAAGCTTAAATTTAAACAAGTTGGAAAAATAAACATTGAAAATTTACGTGTAAAGTTTATTGATGATATTTTAAAAAAAGCTAAAAAGAATAAATATATAGATGCTCACACGTATTATCGTCTTTATCCATCTGCTGCAATTTGTCCTAGAATTTTTTCGAATATTAAACTACATAAACAAGATAAATCTTTAAGATTAATGATTGACTTTGGCGGATCATTTTACTATGAAACCTGTAGATTTATAGAAACATTATTAAAAGATGTTCTTGGATTTGGAAAATATACTATTAATTCATCGTTTGATTTTGTAAAGAAAATTCAAAATATTAATATTAATAATAATGATAGTATTTGTACATTTGATATATGTGAGATGTACGGTTCAATAGATAGATTAAAATCTATAAAAATTATATTAGATGCTTTAAGGTTAAAAAAAGTTGATGTTAAAAAAGTAAAATTTGTAAATGATGTATTATATTTTATTGATAAAAATATATATGCTATATTTAATGAAAATTATTATAAAATGGATTATGGATGGCCTATGGGACTTCCTGTAGTTTCACAAATATGTAGTTTTGTGGTATCAAGATATGAAGATATAATTCTTAATACTAATATATATTGCCAAGGTATTAAAATTTATTACAGGTATGTCGATGATGTTTTCGTTTGTGGAAGTTTAGATATTATAAATGTATTATTCAATGAATTAAATAGTTTAGAAGGTTTAAAATGGAGTAAATCTTTTGAAGAAAAAAAGTCAATTCAGTATTTAGATATTAAAGTTACACGTAATAAAAATAAATTAGATTATTGTATGGTAATAAAAGATATTGAAAAAAGAGGATATATTCCTTGGTATTCAAATGTGCCAATTGCACATAAATTATCCAGTTTAAAATCATTTTTATTTAGGAATAATAAATTATGTAAATATAGTTCTGATAAAATAAGTAACATAAATGTATTTATTATGGATTTGTTAAATGTTGGATATGATCATAAATTAATTTATAATATTGTTACTAAGTTTAATAATAATAGAAATATTTTAGATGCTATAGATATTGATAAAATAAAATATACTTGGATATCAATACCATTTATTTGTAATGAACAGGTTAAATTTATAAAACAGATATATAAAAATATATGTCGAGTTGCATTTTATACTACTCCTAATTTAAATAGATTAATAAATAATTCAAAAAATAGGTGTGGTATTTTAAATCAAAGTTGTGCAATATATAAATGGCTATGTTTTTGTGGAAAGGCTTATATTGGGGAATCTCGATGTACATTGGAGAAAAGATCAAGGGAGCATTTGTTATTATATAAACGAGTGCAAAAATCAAGACAAGAGAATGTTAGAAATGATGATGTATCACCATCAGTATTTTTTGATCATAATGTAACATGTAATTATGGTTTTGATTTTGATTTTAATAAAGTTAAAATTCTGTGTATTGAAAGAAATAATAATAAACGCAAAATTAAAGAAGCTATGTTAATAAAAAGTGAAAAGCAACAGTTGATAAATAGACAGACAGCCAATATAAAAATTAATGAATTGTGGGAAAATTGATGTATGACGTATTGCTTTTGTTTACATTTGTAACGGTTTTTTCTAATACAATTTGAGTCTAGTTGACAACGACTACATAGATAGTTGAAAGTACTTCTATTAAATTGGTATATATTTGTTTAAAATATTGTTACTGTATTAATTATTGTATTGTTTTGAATAGTTATATATATATATATATATATATATATATATATATATAATGCATGTATTTGTGTATATTCCCATATATTTATAATATATAGATATGCATGTAAACATTTGTGGGCAGATAATATAAATATCATGTAAATAAACAAATATACCTGAGAAACAATATACAGCACTGCTGCAGGTGAAATCCATTCTCTTGGATGTATGGCTCCATCTAACCAAATAGCTTCTTTTTTGCTTTCACTTTTTTTGCCTATCTAAAAATGTGCATACATATAATTATATATGTCTTATTACATTGCCAAATCCATTTAATATTATTAAATCATCTATGCTATTTATTACTGGTTTACAATGCTTTAATTACAACCTACTATGACAGTTTCGATTGCCCCAGCAATCTTCTAGTGCAATTGAAATTGTCATAGTGGTTTGCAATTAAAGCATTGTAAAACAGGAATAAATAAAGAGAACCGATGATTTAATATCATGTAATATATAGGTATATGCATGAATGTTTGTGTACATAAATTTGTGAATACATTTTCCAAGCACAAAAGAAAAACTAACAGTGAATGTTTTCATTAATTTATATATTAACTTTTTTTAATAATAAAATATATGAATTAAACTATTTTAAATTATCATTTCAGTTTTAAAAAAACCATCGGTTGATAAATATTATTTAGTGATGAAAGCTTAGAAATGTTGCCACCAGCTTAGAATTCTTTTGATCTGATAGTGAGAAATAACCTCAAGATTATCTTTTAAGAACGCTAATCCGGTTTTTACAGGTTTCCGTCTAATGAATTAAACTTTTCCGTATTAAAATAATGAGTCTCTTTAATGTCTGTTTGCACTATATATATAATTAACTTGATGATGATAATAATAATAATAACAATAATAAAGCACAACGTCGTCCCCCCCCCCCACTTAGAGCTAAATAGTTTGGTGATAGTTTTTAATATTTATCTGTAAATTGATCTGGAAAGGTCTTTATAGTAACTTTAATAAAAATGCTAATACCTATAGAATTATTAAATTATGAATTTTAAATGTAAAAAAAAAAAACATCATAATACATGTTAAGAGTTATAAGGAAAGCAAATTATAAATATTTTTCAGAATTTAACATTTTTATATAAAATTATGATTCTGCTTTTGATTGTTGTAATACTATTTGCATTTTTTATTTATATTTAAAAAAGGAAAAATATAAAGATTATATAATATTTTATTAGCAAAGTACAAACAATTTGATTAGAAAAGTTTAATATTTTTATTATAGATTAGGCAAAATATTCCTTTTTAAAAATAATAAACAGAATTTGCTTACATTTTTATTATATTTCAACTTATGCTTTAGTCACTTTCTGTTCAATCTTTCATAAGTCAGGTATATATTTAAAAATTATTAAAAGAATAATAAGAAACGTAGGAAAATAAAATTCGATTAAGAATAACGCTTCGAAAAGTTTATATTATTATTTTAGAAATCTCAAAATTCCAATAATACCTAAAATGTAAAAAAAAAAAAAAAATGAGTTAAAATTTGACTATTCTGTTTAACAAATCCATAACATGAATTATCCATATCAAGACTTTAATTAGAAAGCAAATTTGCTCTTATTTTCAAATCCTGATTTTACACATAAACTCAAAATCCAGCCTTGTAAATTATTCTCATTTTGACATTCTAATGATACATTTTTTATAATGTGGATCAGTAACTGAAATCTATATTTCAAACATCTCGTTTGATTTTACCTACAAATAAATTCTTTAGTATTTTTTTTTAACTTAACAACAGCAAATCATTATCCAAGCTAGTATCAAAATGTATTTTCTATCTATATATTATTCTGTGCTACAGTTTTATAAACTATTTTGCAACAATTTTCCATTTCCATTGCTTTTACTTTTTTTTTTCTAATTAATACATTCATTCTTTTTTTTAAATTTTTTTTTATGTTATTCATAAAAGTTCACATTCATTAAATCTTAAATCGTTTTATCCCATTTCTTAAACATAAAAGTGGGGAAAATAATGCCTATTTTTTTAGCTTTCTAATTCATTTAAAAAACACTAACAACTTATTGGTTACAAATTTCATCATAACCAAATATTTTCAATTCACTCAAAACAATTTTTATTAAAAGTAATCGTTTATTTATTTTGCTTTATATCTTTAATACTACTGTGCCATCACTTAAACAGTACTCTTTATCTTTTATTAACGTTTATTTAAAATACTAAACATATCATTAAATAAGCACATAATATACATTATTTTTATGTGTTATATCTGGCATTAGTCATTTTTCAACAATATTATTTTTTCATATTTATTAATATTGGAAAATTATAATTCAATATCTTTTTTGATTGCTTTACTATATTTCATCTTTATTTGTATTATCAATTTTCTGTGATACAGACTCTTTTTGCAACCCTATTCTGTTTTTGTTTCCTCTTAAACATTATCAATTACATATTACTTCCATTAAAATTATTTTTATGTCATTTTTCATCTTGCCCCATATTTTTAACTGTTTTCATACAACTTTAGCTAAAAAAAAAAAAAAAAACTTACTATTATTAAAACTAAAACTTGTAGAACATTATACTGCTTTATTACTATTTGCAAATTTTTTATGTTTTAATTGTTATTAGTCTTTCTACCCTGTAACATAATAAGTTATTTTCTATTCTATCCTAAGCCTACTTATTATTCAAAACTCATAAACTTGGTTTTTTTTAATTTGCAAGTACTATCTCTTTAAATAATTTCATTCTCTATTCATGCATTATTATTTTCTGTTTAAAATATATCTTATAAATTATTAATGTTATCACTATAGAGACTACTTTTTATAGTTATTATAACCTAACTTTTATTTTAAAATTCTGTATTACTAATATTTCTGTAGTATTATTTTCACTGTACTACTCTCACTCAAAGGTAGGGATTAGTTTGTATCCAATTTTAACACCTAGTAGAAAGATTTAATCATAAATAGTATTCATTATTGTAGTTCACCAGCAAATATCCATTTGTTCACAACCAAGTCAGCATACTCTAGTTTTTCATGCTACAAAGATACTCAAAGTTTAAACCTGCCAAGGTAAAAACTGTGTCCTGATATATCTTTTTAAATTTTCAATGAGTTAGTAATTGTTTAATACTTTTTTGTTACATTTTTCATTCAAAAATTCAATTAAAATCAAGTCACCTTTGATAATTTTGGAAAACAATATGGCATCAAAGTAATCACATGAACAGATACTTACTGCCAACATTTCCAGCACAGAGTTTTCAAATCAAAGTTCAATCAAATGTAAGCCAATTTTTAATTTTATTACTGCAAAGTCCATTTTTGTTTGGAAAAAAAAATCAATTACAAATTTCCAGCAAATAATTCACTTATTAAATAAACAAGTTAATTAGCTTATTTTTTTTATGCTTAAAAAGAATTCAAAATCTTAGTCTAAAGCAAGATAATAATATACCTTTAATCAGTTGATTACTTACTTCCAACTTTGGATTACATTTTTTATTCAAATTTCCAACTGAAATCAAGTTACCTAACGATAAATTAAAAAAAGACATCACATGATCAGTGTTTGCCCTCAATAGAACTTCAAAGTCCAAAGTTCAGTCAGACATACGCTTAATTTTAACATTATTGTAGCAATCTCTCATATTTGTTTAGTAATAAAAATTCGATTTCAAGTACCCAGCAATTAGTTTATTTGCTCACAACTGAGTTAACAAGCTCTGTCTGTTTATGCTTATGCTTATAATGTAGTCAAAACCTTAGGCTAGCAAAAAAAAAATTTATATACTTTTTTAAATTTCCAATCAGATGACAACTGATTTCCAATTTTGTGTTAAACTTTTCATTCAAATCTTCAACTATCATCAAGTTACTACATAATTTCAAAAAAAAGCCATTTCTAATAGCAATGCTGAACCTAATTACCTACCTAGATTTTGCCTGGACACTAACAATGAATCTCATACTTAAATCATATGAAAAGCCTCATTTGACTATAACCTCTAACACAGCCAGACCCAGAACCTGATCAACTGACCACAAACTCCAAACCAGCAATTGCAATCAGTTCAAACATAGCTGTACCACCAACCCCCTCTGGATATCAGAACACTCTACACATGGATCTCATTCTTAAACTTCACCAAAAACCTTACTCAACTCCAATATCTAGCACACAGTTAGACCCAGAGTCTGACCAGTTTACCACAAGGTTCAACAACAATTGCAACCAATTCTAACATATTTGTACCATTACCACTCTGCAACACTCATCTATTCAAATGCACCAGAAAATAGGGCATGGCAATTTCACCAAGCCTCAGACCAACACCCCCAACCCACATTGCCAATGAAACCAAGAGAAAGCCTGGTCACCTGAAGAAGATACCCTAAAAAATAAAAATACTGATCTTGATCTCATACCAGGCCAGACTTTACAGATAATTTCCACACTACCATGGAAATTTCTAGTCCTTATCTATGTTACCAAGGCAATTCAACCACATATATAACTAAACCTAGATTGCATCTGTAGATATGCAGTCTGGACCATGTAAAATTTATGTAATCTTGTGTAGACCAATAAAGCAACTTTTATATATGTAAAACTACAACTACAGATTACCCATGTAACCATAGCAATCTAAGCTATGTAAACTCTTGTAACTAATCCACAGCATAAATTAATAAATCAACTTTTACATACATATACCTACATCTATGGATTGCCTACAAAATCACAGCAATCCAAGCCAGGTAAAAACCCTTGTAACTAATCCACGGCATAAATTTTTTTTTTGGTAATCTCACATATATATATAAACCTATATCTATGAATTCCCCATGTAACCACAGCAATCCAAGCTATGTAAAACAATGAACTAATCCACAGCATGTAAAAATTCCTGTAATCCTGTGTAAAACAGTAAATCACCTTTTATATATGTAAACCTCCAACTACGGATTGCTCTTGTAAACACAACATTTCATGATATGAAAACTCATGTAACCATTTAAGAAAAATAAAGTTTATCATTGAAAAAAAAATATTATTCATTATTCGATTATCTCTAGTCTAATGAATGACTATTTCTATTCTTCCATTTTATTCTTTTATAATTATTCAAATACTATTCAATTATATACAGTGCATAATGCTAGCTAAAATCTATATAAAATATTTGAAATACCTCATCGTTATATTATTCAGCTACATTCCTCATTTAAATAAAGAAAACTCAAATTTTAACAATCCCTATAAGAAAAGGAATCTTTTTAATGGACTGCTAAACTTCAAACTTTCTTTATTTAAACGGAGGAAGTGGCTGGAATAATATAGTTATGGGGCTTTTCAAACATTATATATAATATTTTAATATACGTATATTGTCTATGAACTCAAACTTTCAAGCTCTCTATATCTATCCAATCTATCTTTTACATGATCACATACATGTAAAAAAAATACATAATCTCCAATATATGTATTTTGTGCTGAAACAGCATTCGTCAGTTGATCCAGGTCACCATCTCTCACATATCTTTTACATGATCACATACATGTGAAAAAAATACATAATCTCCAATATATGTATTTTGTGCTGAAACAGCATTCATCAGTTGATCCAGGTCACCATCTCTCACATATATGTAATCAGTGCTCAGTTTATATTAAGATATCAAATCTCCAAACTTTAATGGACAAGCTTCAATTTTCTTCACTCTTCAGCTATCCATTTCATTAAAAACCCGGAAATCAAATCCTCAAAGCCCTTGGTGATGCCAATATTATTGGCATGCCCATGTTGACCTTAAATTAATCTGATCCCTCTTACATAGAATCTTAATATGTCCACTTAATTATACAGAAGAGGGATGGGCAGAGTACAGGCTGAATATGTGATATTTATATATATAGTCTATACTAAACTTAATGTAATTCTAAAGGACTTGAACTTTCAACCTCCCTATATCTATCCAATCTACTTTATACAATAGATACACATGACCACATACATGTGAAAAAGATAAATGATTTCCAATACATGTATTTTATGCTGAACCAGCATTCATCAGTTGATCCAGATCACCATATCTCATGCATATCTGCAATCAGGACTCAGTTTATATTAAGATAGCCAGTCTCCAAACTTTAATGAATAAGTTTCAATCTTCTCCACTCAGCCCTATGTGTAAGAGGTCAGACTGATGTAAAGACAACATGGGTAGGATGACAATATTGACATCAATGTGGGCTTTGAACATTCCATCCTCAGATTTTTAATGAAATAAATGGATGAAGAGTTGGAGAGTGGAAAAGATTGAAGCTTGTTCATTAAAGTTTGAGGATTTGATATCTTAACATAAACTGAGCACTTATTGTATATATGTATGAGAGATGATGATCTAGACCAAATGATGAGTGCTGGTTCAGCTATATTAGAGATTAAACCATTAAGCATCACATGATCACATTTCCTATACTAGCACATTAATTGTTGATAAACAGAGCAAAACTCTCCATACAGTATTGCCACCTGTGCTAAACAGAGTAATCAATGGATGCCAGAAGGCTTGTGCATAAAATCTCTATCTAATGCCTACTCATCCATGCACAAGCCTTCTGGCATCCATTGATTACTCTGTTTAGCACAGGTGGCAATACTGTATGGAGAGTTTTGCTCTGTTTAGCAACAATTAATGTGCTAGTATAGGAAATGTGATCATCTGATGCTTAATGGTTTAACACCAATCCTGCCTAATAGGATAGTGGTGGCTATGGTTGTAAAAGAGCCAAAGACACCAAAATATATGGGTGCTGAACTGAGTTCAGACCCATATGACTATATAAGCTATTGAGCTTAGATTGAAAATATTTTTTGTGTTTTCAATTTCATTCTCATAGTTTTGTAGTTAAGTAGAGATAAAAGGTGGTTGCTAGAGGGTT
The DNA here is from genome assembly GCA_028023455.1 of Epiperipatus broadwayi. Lineage (NCBI taxonomy): Eukaryota > Metazoa > Onychophora > Udeonychophora > Euonychophora > Peripatidae > Epiperipatus > Epiperipatus broadwayi. The sequence goes on from JAQFVV010000146.1 coordinate 2,374,407, forward strand.
GCATTAGATCCTAAGATCTAGATGCAGTGCTCTCAGATCCAAAGCTCCTCACTGATGAAGGCCACAAGCCAGAAACTAGTCTGGGGATATTGGATGAGTAGGCATTAGATAGGGATTTTATGCACAAGCCTTCTGGCATCCATTGATTACTCTGTTTAGCACAGGTGGCAATACAGTATGGAGAGTTTTGCTCTGTTTATATTAGAGATCTTTTGTTCATATGTAAGTAGTCATGTGTATCAGTTGTATAAGATAGATTTGGCAGATGTAGAGAGCTTGAATGTCTGAGTTCAAGGCCCTTATAATTACATTAATTTATTACAGACAATATGCATATATATAAAATACATATTTTGCGGGTTCAGCCATGTTAAAAACTTTTAATATTAATATACTGATGTTTCGACTTGGTCACACAAACCATCCACAGAGTTATAAAAGGTAGAAAAACGGTTGTAGAGGCGCTACAATCACTGATTTGAATAAAATGTTAAAATTCCACCAATAGCAAAAATTGTTCAATTTAGGAATGTTTTTTAAAAAAATCTTTCCAAATAGGAGGAAGTTTGCATGTATCATCTCGCTTATTGATACAATCTGGCCTTTTAAGTATCTCAAAAATTCACAAACCAGATACCTCCCTTCATCCAATAGTAAGTGCAATAGGTTCTCCAACTCATATTTTAGCCAGATACTTATCGGATTTCATTAAACCTACAATCCCATCTATTAAATCATATATTAAAAACTCTCTTCATTTTATTTCTGTTTTAAAAAGTTTAAAAATTAATGCTAATGACATTCTGGTCAGTTTTGATGTCGTGTCTTTGTTTACAAACATTCCAATTGATGAAGCTTTAAATATAATCTCACAACGTTGCAATTTACCAGACCATATTATTGCTTTAATTAAACATTGTCTCTTAAATACATATTTTGTATACAGTGGACAGCATTACAGACAAGTTTTTGGTACTCCTATGGGCTCACCTATCTCAGGAGTAATAGCTGATTTATTCATGGAATATATAGAAATTCGTGCTTTAGAATCATCATCTTTAAAACCTCTCATTTGGCTCAGATACATAGATGACACTTTTGTCATATGGCAGCATGGGAAAAATAAATTAGATGATTTTTTCTTACATTTAAATAATATGCATCCTCATATTAAATTTACAATGGAGACAGAGTCTGATGGAAAACTCCCTTTTCTTGATGTTCTAGTCACCAGAACACCAAATAGTTTATCTTTTTCTATTTACAGAAAGGATACACACACAGACAGATATTTGCATTTCCATTCTCATCATCACCCAACTCAGATAGTTTCTGTAGCCAAAACTCTTTTAAATAGAGAAATTAACCTTTCATATGAGACACATCTGAAAGAAGAAATAAATCATATTAATAGTGTTTTATTAGCAAATAATTATAATCACAAATTTATTTAAAAAAAAAGCCTTATTTCAAGCCCAAAATAGGAAACAAAAAGATGATAAATCAGCTATTAGGATTTGTGTTCCATATGTAAAAGGAACTACAGACAGTATCGGACGTATATTAAAATGCTATAATATAGATACAGCATTTTCTGCTCATCAAAAGATCAGCAATATAATAACCAAGCCTAAGGATTCAATCCCTCTTGAATCTCATGGTGTCTATCAAATCTCATGTAAAAATTGTAAAGCTTCTTACATAGGTATGAGTAATCGTTGCATCAGTGTTAGGAGAGATGACATGCTAATGCAGTTAAACAACACTCATCATCATCAGCACTCTCACTCCATACTATAGATTCAGGTCATAAAATTGATTTTTCTAGTACCAGGATCATATCCAGATGTGATAATCTCTATCAATGCAAAATTAGAGAAGCCATTGAGATACTTAAAAGGCCAGATTGTATCAATAAGCGAGATGATACATGCAAACTTCCTCCTATTTGGAAAGATTTTTTTTTAAAAAAAAAACATTCCTAAATTTAAGATTTTTTGCTATTGGTGGAATTTTAACGTTTTATTCAAATCAGTGATTGTAGGGCCTCTACAACCATCTTTCTACCTTTTATAACTCTGTGGATGGTTTGTGTGACCAAGTCGAAACGTCAGTATATTAATATTAAAAGTTTTTAACACAGCTGAACCCGCAAAATATGTATTTTATATATTTAACCCATGCAAATCTTCGTTTTAACATATATATATATTTCCCATTCCTCTCTTTTCTGTATAATTAAATGGATATATTAAGGTCCCATGCACAAGGGGTCAGATCAACATGGGTATTACAATAATATTGGCATCAACAAGAACTTTGAGCATTCTATTCTTGCATTTTTAATGATATGGATGACTGAAGAGTTGGAGAGTAAGAAAGATTGAAGCTTGGCCATTAAAATTTGGAAGTTTTTTTTATCTTAATATAAACTGAGCATTGATTGTATATGTGTGTGGGAGATGGTGATCTGGACCAACTGATGAGTATTAGTTTAGCATAAAATACATGTGTTGGAGACCATTTATCTTTTTCACATGTATGTGGTCATGTGTATCAGTTGTATAAGATAGATTGCATAGATGTAAGTTGCTTGAAAGTTCGAATTCAAGTATCTTATAATATATATATATTTATAATTGAAATAATATTTTTAACGGTTTACAAACAATTACAAACAATCCTTAAAAAAAACCGTTAAAAATATTATTTCAATTATAATTACAATATTGTTTTTAATTAACGGATATTTTATTTATTTTACATATATATATTAAATGTAAAATAGCTTCTATTTAATCTATAACTACAAAATTATTTTAACAAAACTTGCATGTTTTTTTGTCTTTTTTCTTTTTTTACTTTAAAAAAAAACTTTTTGACCATTTTAATAATATCACATTTCTTTTCTCTGTCATAGAATCTTAAATAATTTTGTTTTTTTTAATTTTCTTGCAATATTTTTTCCCATTTTTATATAATATTTTTTGCCTCATTCCATTATCTATTTTTAAAAATCATATATTTTGCACAAGTAAAATCTATTACTCAATTATCCTATTTTTTCTTGTATTTCTTAGTATTTAGTATTGCTGAATGTGTTTCAAGTAGCAGTTCTCTCTAAAATTTTCTTCTTTTTATTTTCAGTATTTTGTATATTTTTATTCTTTTAGATCAAATACCATCTGTCCTTTTTTTACGTTTCATAATTACTATAGTGAAATAAATATAACATTTTTTATGTAAATATATTGAAATAAGTTCTTTACTTACGTCCTTACAAACTTTCCTTGTCGTAATTTTTTTTCTTCTTTTGCCTATCATGTTTTTATCAATGTCATATAATTAAATGAAACACTGATTTTACTAATGTATAACATTTCCCAAAAAATTATTTGTTTTTAATTTTTCTTTTGAAAAATATTTATTGCATTTTTTTTAATAGACCTATTTGATATCTATAGTTCTCTATTTTATATACAACTATGTTGTTTTAAAAAGAAAAGTCAACTTAAACCTTTTATATCCTCTGGTTAATATTAAGTTTTAAATCCTATAATATGTTAATTACCATTACCTATTTATTACCTACCTCACATTAAGAAACATCCTGAATGTTTTAGCAGTATTATAGAAAGTTATAGAATTATTTAAAGAAGTTATTTACTCGGGTTAGGCATCTGTTATATAGTTATTAACTGTCAGATCAGAAATGATAGATTAATAATTGACTATATTTGTTAATATAATTGGCTAAATAAAAAGTATATTAATAATGTTTGTCAGCTGCATCTCTCGGTTAGAGGGGCAGAAAGTTATCTCCGGTAAGAAAGCACTTGTCTGCATGTCGTGAATGCGTGAATAATAAAAAACTTTTATGTTTATAGTTTTTCCAGAATAATTATCTAAAGGATTGCATTCCAGACCTATAGTGTCCAAGAAAAGAATTACTTGTTTAACTTTAATATAAAATCTAAAACATAGCATATTGTTTGTGATCCAAAAAAATGTTGACTTTGCTCATAAATGATCTGCTTTATCGCTGAGATATTTACTTGCAACATCCAAAATTAATAAGGACCAATGAACTCTTAAAACAAGCCTGTAAAACAATAATTTCAAAAACGCTCATAAAGTTAAAGATGATCATGTTGTGAAAGTCAGATGAAATGGAAACAATTGTGGAAATAAAATGTAATTTGCCAAGTCGTTATGAAAAACTTCAAAATGATCTTATTTTCAAAGTACTTTATAATATCTGCTTTAAGGATTTGGATATCAGTAAGAATTTGGAATATTTCAATTTTAAAAAACCTTAGTATAAAATATTAAATACTTGGAAATGTTTAAACATATTTTACAATGTTATATTTATATCATAGGTTTTTACCCCTTTATTTTTATTTTTGTGTTGAATTATAAAAAGATATTCTCACTTTTTATGGAAATAATTGAGAAGTTGTTCAGATAAGTATTTTTCATCTTACGATGAATCTCTCAGGTAGTTCCAAAACTGTAATATCAAATAGTATGTTAGACATAAACATTCTAATTCAATATTATTATCTACATATCTTGATTTATTTACAGCGATTTTTTTTTGTTGCTTGTATTAGTAAATATGTTCATGATTTATTAACATAACCTATTCTCATTTTTACATAGGGATATAATTTTTTCATATAATAATTAGGAAAGAGAAGTTAGTGTGTGTGGTCATAATTATTAAGTCTGCGCTTTATGCTAGCTCAATAATAGGGAGAATTAGTAAAAATACTGAAGTGTTAAAATTAATATTTGTTCGGATAGACTTTTATCTAAAAGTGGCAATCAGTACTGCGATCTCTATTTGAGATCTATATTTTTTTTTTCAATATTTGTAATGTTAAACGATGTATCTGGACATATACCATTACTGACAAAAAAATTAGGATGCATATTTCCATATAGTGCACATTATATAGATTGGTCATAGTCGTAACTTAAAATTTGCACGTGTAATAATTAATTTTATTGAAGAGTTAAGAGAGCAGCATAACTTATTAAATTGCAATTGATGAATTATCGAATCACAAAGTATCATTTTGTGACCCCCATTAAATTTGTATATATGCCATGTTTATCCATGAATTACAAATTCAGTAGATACTTTATTTATGCTGCAATGCGTATATAAATGTAAAATGATATACTCACTCATATATATATATGTATATATTAAATGTAAAAATATAATACCCGTTATAAATATATATATAAACAAACAATTTAACGGTAAAAAAAAAAATGTTATATTTTAAATACGGCCATACACAGCTTATGGAAATTTACGTAACATTAAATTTGAAATTCAGTTAAAGCTGACAAGGATTACTAATTAATTGAAAGCTCTACTAAAGAATTTAAAATATAATATGTTTTTTTACCATTAAATTGTTTGTTTATATATATATATGAATCGTTTAGTTTGTATTACTATCATTTAATGTATTCTATAACGTAAAGCAAACAATTGAAGTTTATATGTTATAATTAATTAAACAAAAATATAATTTTTACATTTTCTAAAAAATATTTTTTTTACCTTTATTAATTTAAGATCTCTATTTTCAAAACTTTTGCCGATAGATGTGACACTAACAATTGATGGAAATTGAGCAGCCAAAGAATCTATGAAGGAATAGATCTATAACAAAAGAAAAATAACTATTATAAAAACTATTTTTAAAGACAGTCATAGAATTATTGATATTTTTGAAGTTTAATATCTAATATGTTTTTTAATATATTTTTATATTGTAATTTCCAATTTTAAATACTCATTTCGCTATTGTAATTTTAATTATTAAGCTTGGCTTCAAAGAAGAAATATTGCGTATATGTCAAATGACTGCAACCTTGTTTAAAAATATGAGTGATATTGATCATTATAATAATATTTATACATGACATTGATTATATTTATATATATATATAGAGAGAGAGAGAGAAAAGAAAAGAAACAATAAAATAGTTATAAATTTGCCCATTATAGAGAAAAGGCATTACTGATATCCAAAATGTCTTCATGGAAATGTTGGATATGAATATTTTGAATATATTCTTGCTTATTCTTAAATGTTTTATTTGATTTTGGAAAATCTGGTTTGTTTGTTTATTAACTTTTGATGTTTTCAAGTTAGAATGAAATTTTAAAATCGAGGTTTGATATATTTAAATGCCATAGAATTGCTTAAAATAATGATATGTAACTAAGTTATAACACATTAATCCATTTGAAACACTTATCTTTTCAGAATATCAACTAGTTTGATAGATATAGAACAGAGGGTGGGAAAAATATGATAAATATTCAATAATTTTATGTTTTGCAATAAACAATTATACATTAGAATTTTCATTTGGTTTAAATAATGGTCACAAGAGGGCTTTTTTTTTCTTTTACTTTAATAATAATTGTTAAACTATTTTAAACTCTTAATGTATATGTATTATTATGTAATAATAATATATTTTAACTTATAGCAGAAATATCTACTGATATATATATATCACAGTATTGGTTGATTAGACATACATGCCATTTGATGGCATTGTTTATTTGCTAAAACCCATAAAAATTCCATTTACGTGGCCCAAAGTTTACAGCCTATAGAACAATGATGTTCATATTAGTTATTTGTGGGCCTATATTGTATTGTACACAAATATTATGGCACACTGATGTGCTTTGCTACACTATGCAAATGTGCACATTTCACAGATTGCTACCGTATCATGTAAGGGTGTATGGAATTCAACTGACCATAACTTTTGAAATCTGCATTTGAAGTAATGATCTTACACTCCATATGACATAGTATTACATGATAATCATTGTGATCACCATGCTTTTCTACACAGCTTGGAAGGTGAAAAAATTGCAAAAGTGTAGAGACAAACACAATTTCACAGAATTTATGCGAAAATGCATGTTTGTGCAAGAACAGCTATGAGACAAATTAAATGTCTGAGGTTGCATTTTGTTTTGGAAATCAGAAGCTTGGTTTGATCAGATTACTGCATGTTTTGGACAATCCTTTGGATCATCCAAAACATCAGTTACTGGCCCTGCACATTCCAGTACTACACAACTGACATTTATTATGTAATTTAAAAATGTAATTCTTCAATTTTGGAAAAAATTAATTCATATGTTTTATAAAATAATGTTGGTTCATAAATTGTTTACAAATACTTTGCAGAATGTCAGCCTATAATGTTTATAATAGTGTCTTTTTTTCAAATAAAGAGCAGTTATGAAACAACTAAAATTGCACATTATTTTGAAAAATCATAATGTTGGTTTGATCAGAGTACTGCATCTTTTGGATGTTTTTTCAGATTGGAAAAACCATTGATCCCCAGCCCTTCACATTCAAACACTACACACTGACATTTACAATGTAATTTAAAACTGCAAGCATTCCATTTTAAAAAATAATATTGGTTTGTAAATTGTTTCAAACTAGTTTGAAAAATGTCAACACACACTGAAATGTATAATGTAATTTAAAAATGTAATTATTCCATTTTAGAAAATGTTGTTTTGTAACTAAAAGTTGGGCTGGTAAACAGCGTTTTTATGTGTTTTAGCACATAAACAAGCATGGTGCATGTCTAATCAACCAGTACCTATATCAATGTAAAGTATGATATAGTTTTATATTATCATTTACTGTGCCAGTACTAAAAATTTTAAAATAATAGAGATAAAAAAAAAATTATATTAAATACTTTTATTGACTGTGCATTAAAAAGAAATAATAATAATTGTTTTTTCAACCACAAATTGTAGTTTTTAGATTTAAAACTTGAAATAAAAGCATGGGGAGGGGTTCCATAAATTAATTATTTTATTATAGAAAGGGATTGACTTAATTAATTTGTGGACTCCTCCCATGCTATTATTTCAAGTTAAATATAAAAACTGTAATTGTAGTTGAAGAAACAATTATATTACTTCTTTTTAGTGCACAGTCAATAAAAGCATTTAATATTAAAAAAATTTTTTATCTATATTATTTAACAGAATGTTGATGCCCATTTTTTATTCACTAAATTGTATTGTGAGCTGTCATGATAATTATTATCTATTTTTAATCATTATTGATACAATGCAAAATGATGAACAATCCAAATTTAATCCAGTTACTCCAATTTATAACTTTCCTTCTCCATATTACATCAAACTTTTTTTCATCCATTTACCTCGTGTGATATTTTTTCTAGGTTTTTTTCTTGGAACCCCATTATAAATTCAACTTTTTATCTATTATTTTCTTTTCTAACATTACGTAAATCTAAGCTCTATTTCAGTTTCTTAATTGCTTCAAAACTGGCAGTGACATTCTCCATTGTCTCATCCATATATATGTTGTTCATCTCATCTTCTTACTCTTAATATAAGTGTTTCCACATTTTTTTCAAAAAAATCTAAAGTCTCTATTGCTCTTCTATAAGAGTCCAAATGTTATACATAATTATAATTTCATCTGGTAAAAGCATCTATAACGAAATTTTCTTTTCAAACCATAGACAGATTTATTCTTAAAACATTTCATCCAAGTTTAAATATATAGTACTTCCATGTATTATATTTCCATTTTTATTAATAATCTTATTATGGCCTTTATAGGTGTTAACATCTTGTAATTCATGATTATCAATTTTTATTTTCGTCATTTTTTTTCTTCTGAAAAATCGTACTTTCTTACTTTCATTTAATAATAACTTGTAACATTTCCTAAATCTGTGAAACATTAAGTGCAAAAACGATCATATCAATTTCAAAACCTATTCAGTTTAAATAATTACTTTATTATAACTGTTGTGTGAAGTTTGAGAAATGGAATCACTGTAACATACAATTTTGCTCTTTTAAATATCAATATTTAATCTAATAATTGTTGCTCTATTTAGACAAATTCTCCTCAAAATATCGCAATATCTCCTATAGATCAACCAAAATTTTAATTATAATGTAATGCATATAGAATCAAATGCATTTTTATAATTAAAAATCCAAAATATAATGACAACTCCTATTGGTTGATCATTTATAATATTTTTCAATATTTGGATGTAACCTACCATGCTAAAATCCATTTTAAATCCAGTTTATTCTTTGGGTTGTTTGGAGTCTAGGATAGACAAGTTGTAATTATCTTTATAGAAAAAATTGTATAAACAGATATATTTGGAAATCTCTGTAATTTTTAATATTATCTTTATTCATCACCATCACATCAGAATTAACCATTATGAATCCACTGCAAGAGAAAGGTCTCTCCAAGTTCAAACCATCTTCTCCAATCTTTATCTTTTCTTCTCCACATCACCCCTGCACAGATTCATCCATCTCATATGTGGTCTCTTTCTAGGTCTTTTACAATCTCTTGGAATCCAGTTTAAGATTTTTTTATTGTCCATCTATTATCTCTTCTAGAAATATGTCCAGCCCAACTCTACTTCAGTCTTTTAATTTTTTCAATGAGGTCAATAATACCTGTTTGTTCTCTTACCCATATATTGCTTTTTCAATCTCTTATTGTTACTCCTAACATGCATCTTTCCATATTTCTTTGAGTGGTCTGAAGTCTCTGTATTGCTCTTCTATTAAGTGTCCAAGTCTCAGATCCATAAGTAAGAACTGCTAAAACCCATTTATTAAAAACCCTTCCTTTCAAACACATATGCATATTTCCTTTTACTCTCAAGATATTTACCAAAAGCACTCCAATGAAGTATAATTCTATGATTAATTTCATTCAATATGTTTCCATCTGTATTAATAATTTGACCAAAATATTTGCAGCTGTTACCTTTATAATCAATCTTTATTTTTCATATTTTGAGAAAATCCATTGAACATTACTTTAGCCTTTTTAACATTTATCTTTAGTCCTACTTTCCTACTTTCATCTGATAACTCCTGCAACATTTCCTGCAGCTCTAAAGCATTATTTGCAAAAACAACTACATCATCTGCAAAATTTAAATGACTTAAATAATCTCCATTTATTTTCATTCCTTTAGATTCCCATTTTAATCTACAAAATACTTTTGCAGCAGCATTGCTGTAAAAAGTTTTGAAGATATGAAATCACTCTGTCTTACACCCTTCTCAATGTTGCCATTTTAGTATCATTATGTAATCTAATTGTTGCTGTTGCATTTTTATAAATATTCTTTAAAATATGACAATATCCTGGATCTATACTTTGATGATCCAATGTTTTAATCACTGAAGAAAAATTTATAGAATCAAATGCTTTTTCATAATCTCAAATCCAAATTATAATGGCAACTCATATTTATTTGTTCTTTCTATAACTTCTCTTAATACCTGGATATTATCTACTGTACTAAAATCTCTTTTAAATCCAGCTTGTCCTCTTGGAGGCCTTAAAGGAACTGAGCAGGGCAAATTTTTAATGTCCATTCCATACATTTTTGTCATTGCATCTTTTATTACTATGTGATTATTCATATAGTATATGAACATAGATGGGCTTCTCACCAACGTGCATTAGCCAGTGTGGTGAGTTTATTGCCTTTTTACCTCTGAGTTTAAAATCAAGAAACACCATGGTCTTTTTTCTCAGTTGCCTGATAAAGCAGAATGAATGTATGTGTAAATGATAAATATGTTTTCAATATAGATATACAAAATCATGACAGACAAAGTAAATCATGGCTCTTATTCCCAGGAGGCTATAAAGTCACCAACCAAGACAGTGGTTAGTGGCCGAAGGTGGATGGTGCCAAGAATCCCCTGATTGTGGACCCAGGCTGCCATTTGATAGGTACTTACAACTGCAGATCCCTTTCAAGTGAAGGAAGATTGCAAGAATTAGAAGAACGGTCTTATATTAAATTGGATATTATTGGACTTTGTGAAGTTAGAAAAAAAGGTGAAAAGACAATTGATTTAAAAACTGGATTACTCTATTATAAAGGCACAAATATTGGAAATACAAATGGAGTAGGATTTATTATAAATAAAAAGTGGAAGAACAACATTGTGGAGATTGATGATGTATCAGACAGAGTGGCAAGATTAGTTATAAAACTCAATAGCATATATCAAATGCAGATTATTTAGATTTATGCCTCAACAAGTTCTCATAGTGATGAAGTAGTAGAAGATTTTTATATGGATGTACAAAAGGCTTTTGATCAGATTAAACAACATTTTAAAATTGTTATGGGAGACTTTAATGCTAGAATTGGTAAAAAAAAAAAAATGAAAGTGGGTAATTTTAGTTATGATAATAGAAATGAGAGAGGACATAGACTTGTGGAGTTTGCAGAAAAAGAAAAACTTTATATTATGAATTCTTTTTTTGAAAAAAATGTTAAAAGGAAATGGACATGGAAGCATCCAAATGAAGGTACAGCAGAATTGGATTATATTTTGACTAACAGAAAATACATATTTCAAGATTGTAATGTTCTTAATAAATTTAACACAGGAAGTGATCATCGATTAGTAAGATGTAAGATACGTGTTAATGCAAAACTAGAGAGACAAAAATTATTAAGAAAAACAATATTTACAGTTGATATTCCTAATCTTCAGAAACATTCTAATGAATTTAAATTAGAACTTACAAATCGGTTTCAAGTATTAGTAGATTTTGAACATGATTCAGATTTGAATGAAATTAATATGAAAATAACTGATACACTTTTAAAAACTGCAACAAAGATAGCTGGTAGAAAAAAGCAACAATTGACCAATAAAATTTCTACTGAGACTGGAGATTTTATGAAGAAAGGAAAGAATATGAAGATATACAAAAATGATGCATTAAAAGGGATTGAATACCTCAAATTTTGTAAAATGGTGTGGAAAAGAGTTGAAAATGATATACAAAAGTATAAGTGAAAACTAGAAAGGAAAGCTGTAGAAGAGAATAAACGTTTCAAGAGTGTAAAACAACACTTTGGTATTTGTAAGAAATTTATATCTGCAAAAAGGAAAAAAGATGGGACTATTACTAAAAAGAGAGATGACATCATGGAATGGGTAGAAGACTTCTATCAATTATTATATAGTAATAAAGAACAAGTACCTCCGATATCTATTATATCTTCCAAATTGTCCAGAATTTTAAATGAAGAAGTGAGCTTATGAAGAAAAGAAAGGCTCCAGGTAATGATGGAATTATAATTGATATATTAAAAGAAGTGGGTGAAAAAACAGAAAATTTTTTAGCAAAGTTATATACCAAATGAGTGACTAAAATAACAGAAATATGTAGAATAAAATCAAGTTAAATAAATATAACATATCTGTAAAAAAAATAATAAATAAAGTAGCATAATAAAATAAAATAGTTTTTTTTTTAAAAAAAAATACATGCAGGTTAATAAAAGAAAGTTAAATAAATGGTTTAAAATAATATTCAGGAGTGATTTCATATAAATAAATAATATAAATGAAATAAATCTAAATTACATTAGGAGTGTATAAGGGATTATAATTAATTAAAAGGAGGGTAGGAAGCATAGAATTGAGTTTTAGAGAAGGAATAAAAGTGTAAAGCTGTAGGCTGGATGAAAATAGTACTTGTACTAACAAGCAGGGGAAAATATTCTCAGGGTGAGCATAATCAGAAAGTTCTGGGCCCATTCATTATTTTATATAAAAATGTGCACTGGAAACAACCAGAGTAAACCATGGATCACTTCTTTGGGGGAGAGTCTCCATATTTCATATTATTTCCAAAGCATAAGTTGAATTGGACAGTAGATGAATCCTGCCATGCACAGCTATCTTTTTTTTCCCAAAGTCTAGTAAGAAAAACCAGCATATGAAGCTTCATCTCAAAATCCCTGTCTTACCAGAAAAGAGTATTGTCCTGGCAGTCATTATTCAGTACAAGATCATTGAAAGGAATGTTGCCAGCTTAGATAGAAGAAAAGCATAATCAAAGAAGATTGTGCTCAGAATTTGTAGTTATAAATGTAAAGAAAGAAATTTAAATAAATAAATATAAAAAGCTAATCAGAAAATAATAAATGTTTGTAAAGAAAATTTAGAAAAATAACAACAGTTCTAACTTAATAGGGAAGTTATCAGAGATAAAATTGTCAAACTGACACATTTTACTCTTGTCAGGGAACAGTGCAATGTACCACTAATGAATAATGCTTCATGTAAAATTGTGTTTACAATTATTAAAAATAAGGGTTTTCATAAACAATGTAAAAGTTTTAAAATTAAAATTCTAGTAAATAAATCACTGCAAAATAAGTTTCATCAAAGGAAATGAAGATTTTAATAAATAAATAATATGTAAGCCAGAATAAGTTGAGAGAGTTGTTGTTTTAAAGAGTTTTTATTATTAGTTTAAAACAATTTGCTAAAACTAAACTTTAGAATAAATTAAGAAAGTGTATTTAGAAAAGTTAATTTTATTAAAAGAATATGCAGTTAGCCTGAGGGGAAATCTGACTGAGAAAATTTAAAAATATTTAAAAAAAAAAAAAAGAAAAAAAAATCTTAAAAAAAACTAAAAGGAAATCTCTCTTTTCATTTATTCAAAATAAAATATACATATGCATGAATAAAGATTGTATTTAAATATAAAAAATGTAATAAAATGTGTGTGTATTGAAAAATTAAAGTAGGAAAGTTAAATATTAAAACAAATGAAAGCATATAATTAAGATTTCCCTCAAAGATTGGATATACTCATAAGCTATATAAAAACAGGATTAACGATGATTACTAATTAAAATCCATAAACAACAGGATTAAGTAAAAGGCATCTTATCAAATGAATTTAATCAAAGCAGTGGACGAATTTAAAAACTAATTAAAAAGGATAACAACAAGGTCACCATATAAATAGGGCTGGACATTTTATCAGCCAGTCATTCGTGTATCTAAAGTCAATCACCTGTTATATGTATTTGTTAATAAAGACAATGCAGTGGTAAGCAGTTCAGAGCATGCAATGGACTCCATCCTCAATCATCAGATATCAGCAGTCTGTCTGATAAAAATACTGCCCATCTAATAATTTGAAGCTGCCAGGAATATCTAACTGCCTAAATAGAAGTAGCTCAGGACCACCTTAGAAACCTAAGATTCAACCAGTTGGTAAAGCACACACATGAAGCAGCAAGAAGCTACCATGTTCCAAAATCTTATAGATAATACCCTTCTCTTATTCCAATTTCTGATATTAATTAATGTAGCCATTGCAATCTTGAAGCCTCCCAGAGTCAATTAATAAATGAAGTCTATAGCTGCATAAAATCAAGTATTGATGTGCATGTTTTAAATGCTTTGTATTTATTTAATGCTTCATGTTATACTATATTTTATTGTATGTTATTAAGAATATGTGTGTGGGTGTTACATATAAAAATTTTGTTTATTTAGTTGAGAAAATTTATAATTACTTTACAAATTAGAGTAAGCATTTTAGTTAAAATAAATTATTTTTGAAAATTAATATTTGTTGGTCAATTCTTTATTATTACCACTAATGAAAACAGAAATTTATTATATTATTTTTTTGATTGAGCTAGTTGAGATTTCTTAGGTGCTGAATTAGTTTGCCATTATTCAGGGTATGTTAGTTGCTTTTGTAATTAACTGGCACCTGGAGTTTACTCCAAAACAAAAAAGTGCTTTGAATGATAGGTGTTGAATATTGCAGCTGAGAATATCTGTGGCCTTGAAACATAGTCATTGTTATGTATCATATATAGCTCTGGCTTGGTCATAAGTACCCTCTGGGTATTTTGCTTCTCTGCCTAAGGGACCAGTGTGGAGTAATACTTAAATTGCAGTGGAATATATCGAATTTATAATAAACAATTGTATCATATTTTTATGTATAAAAAGTAAGCTTACAATTTTGCTTATCACAAGTTACTATGTTTATTAAAGAGTTAAAATTTTATGTTAGATTTCTGTTTTTCTATTCAATCCACTATCCCACCCAATTCAATATATATATATATATATATATATATATATATATATATATATATATATATATATATATATATATATATATATATATATATATATATTTAATATTATTAACAAATGAAATATCATTTGTATATTATAGCATGTATGATGCTTTCCTGTATATATAAATTTTGTTAGTTATATAGTAAAATATAATTTTTATTAGTTTATTAATGATTAAAACTGTTGTACTCATAAATATGCATGTGTGTGCATGCACATATTGCTTAATATCTATTCTTATTTTAATATATTGAACTAGGTTCATCTGAAATTACTATATTAATCATGTTTAAAATCTAAACATCAGTACATAACTTCTTGGTAATTGTTATTTTACATCTTTAATACTGCATGAATAGATTGGCCATTCAAGAAGAGGGTACAAAGCATAACACGATCACATTTTCAGACTGTGGCCCACTGTTGGATTTAAACTCTGCCATCCAAAGCATTTTATTTGTTTTGAGAATCTAACTCAAGTGCCAGCTGACCATATTATACAGCTGGAATTCTAAAGATGACAGACACACAATCCATCACTTAAAATATCCCAGGCTAGCTCATACTCTGTTTCAGGAGTCCAGCACATTTTCATAATATACATAGTATTTATATACTAATTTACTTCTGACATAGTGATAAGAGAAGCAAGAATAGACCAAATGACAATTAAGCAACATTATTATTTATTTATGCACACACATATATTGAACATAATAAAATAAATGTTTATATAGGAAAGTATAAATGATGACTTTAGGCTATATTTATAATAGTTATTCATTAAAGTTCATTTCATTTAAAATCAAATGTCTATTTAGTTATTTAAAGTATATTTACCTAAATTTTCATTTGTGTATTTTCCAGCAGGTTGGCCTTTTGGTTTCATCAATATTTCCAGGGCTTGTTTTCATTTTTTGGCTCAACAATGGAAGAGAGAGTATGCCACAGTGTCTACTTTAGGGTTTAGGCATTTATTCTGGGCATTGGCTCCAGGTGAGTACAGTTGATTTCAGCAGAGGGTATTGCGGCCTGAAATTGTCAAAGTTTCCTATGGTTCTGTGGTGTCTGCATTGATGTTGACTGCAGCAGTAATTGACTGTCTTACTACTGTATTTACAATTTCCAAAGTATCTGGATCTCTGGTTGTTTGTATTCTCAAGAAAAAACTCTGAGTTTGCAGTCTGTATTCTGTCCAAGCTGAATAATAATAATCTGAACTGAATAATAATAGCAGCTGTGGGTTTTTATACTCTTACATTCTTATTGCTTTAATTTCTATCATTATTTTTTAATTTTGATCATAACTTGTCTGAGTTTAATTACAATTTACATTCACATTTTATCTAATCTTTTTCTTTGATTGATCTACTATCTCCTTGATAGTTTACATAGTTTGTAGTTATTACAATTATTAATTTCAATTTTATCAACCAGTAATCTTGCAAACTTAATTGCATTCCAAAGCTTTTATTAATTAATTTATATTCCATTTTCATATTTGCTTATTTTAATTTACAAAAATTTGTAAAAAGGATGAGATTTTAAATCTTTATTTCTAATTCTTTTCCCTACCCTGTTTTCAATAAAAAAAATATTCTCTTTTAAAAGAAAATATAATGCAGTCATTTTGTATATTTACAAAACTACATTTCAAAACTACTTAGTTATTTCTTTATCTATTCTTTCAAATAAGTTTAATTTTATATTTTTTTTATAATAAATAAAACAAACAACACAGTTATATGTAGGTTTTATAGCATATATCTTGCACTAGCATTACAATATGTAAACTACAATTTAAATATTAATAAGGTATAATTTTTTTTTATTATATTGAGATATTATTTAATATTTGTAAATCAAAATTAAAATGATTTACTTTCATGTAAATTACTTTTCAAACCTTTACTTTTTATTTCCAGTTAATAAATTTGATAATCATTGTTTTAAATTATTTCAGTGAAATTAATTTGCATAAAACAGATTAAGTTTTAGATGTAAAATAAATTAAGTTTTAGTTATGTTTATATTTTCTTGTTCATAATGCTAGTTACTAGGGTCCTTGCAATCTCTAGTTAGGTTTGAACATAATGATATTTTTGCATACACTTATGGATATATTGTATATCCAGTTAGTTATTCATGCAATTACTTAGATGGCACAAAGTAGTAAATCACCTAAATTTAAAGTCCATTCAATTTATGATCATTGTTAGTGTATGATAGAAATATACTCATTGTGCATGGTGGCCCAAAGCATTGACAATGGTAACAACCATTACTAAAAAGATCCCAAAGTTTATGAAGTAGAATTATTTTTATAGTTATAAGTTGTTTTTATAATATGCTCTAAGTTTGGCATCAGCTACATGAAAATTAGCTTCTTTTATAATGTATTTATCTTTTAAATTTAGTTACAAAGAATAATTGTTGATTTGATTACTGCTAATGATGTTATATAAATCCACATATATTACTTTCAATAGCTTTAATGTTAAGTTTTGGATATTTACTCATTGGTTATATTATTCTGTGGATGATGATTGTCATTATCCTAATTTATCCCTATTCCATAATATTACAATATATATATATATATTCTTAAAAGGAGGTTGCCTTGACAGCACTTTAGATTGTTTATTTTTATTGCTATTGGGATTGTCAAAGTGTTGACTGGTTTTTAATGATATTTATATTTTCATGCATTTCAAAAAATGTGTGATAAAATACAAATCATATAGATAGATAGATAGATAGATAGATAGATAGATAGATAGATAGATAGATAGATAGATAGATAGATAGATAGATAGATAGATAGATAGATAGATAGATAGATAGATAGATAGATAGATAGATAGATAGATAGATAGATAGATAGATAGATAGATAGGTAGGTAGGTAGGTAGATAGATAGGTAGATAGGTAGGTAGGTAGATAGGTAGGTAGATAGGTAGATAGATAGATAGATAGATAGATAGATAGGTAGGTAGGTAGGTAGGTAGATAGATATAGTAGATAGATAGATAGGTAGGTAGATAGGTAGATAGACAGACAGACAGACAGATAGACAGACAGATAGGCAGACAGACAGACAGACAGACAGACAGACAGACAGACAGGTAGGTAGGTAGGTAGGGAGGGAGGGAGGGAGGGAGGGAGGGAGGGAGGTAGGTAGATAGATAGATAGATAGATAGATAGATAGATAGATAGATAGATAGATAGATAGATAGATAGATAGTGAAGCAGATCTGATGCTCAGATCCTTGCTTCACAGCCCACATCCAATCTCCTACCATCTAACTATATTCAAACCCACCTTCACGCACATATATACATATCTAATAATACGTATATATTTCTCTTGCCTAGTATTTTAACATAAATCATGTAAACACTTATGTATTTTAATTTTAAAATATTTTATTTAATAATATTCTCATGTGTATACGGGCATAAGTAATAAATCTATATATATTTCAGTGTAGGAGATTGCGAATAAATTAGTAAAGTTATATTATATATAAAGTATCATGTATGAAACTTATTATTTTTCATATGTAATTTTGTAGCCAGAAATGATGCAATCTTGTTAAAAAGTCTCTTGAAAAACAATTACCCGGAAGATCCCTTAGATAAAAGTAAAAGATTACGATTTTGTAATAATAAAATAAACCCATTAGTGAAAATTTTGTCCACTTTAGCTTGTTTTAAGATCATAAGATTTATTAAACAATCGTTCGAAAAACTGATAACAAAATTGCATTGTTTCAAACATCTTACCAGATAAGAAAGTATCTGGTTAAATTATTCCAGATGTACATTAAGTGCTTAAACCGCCTCAGGTCCAGCAGTAGTTGCTAAGTTACACCTTCAAAATAAAAGTATATATACTGCTGGATTTGAATCCAAAGGGGAAGAGACCACAAAATTATTATGTTGTTATACATATTCCACGCCAGTTTTGATTCTCACTCAATGTACCATGAGATGGGGAAATTTTGCCTTTTCCCTCCGTTCTAATATGCTGTTCCCATAAACAAAGCTCTGCATCCCGCACTGATGAACTTTATATATTTGTTTCCATGAAAGTGAAATGCTAACTACCATAGAATAATGCTACCCTAGATCTAGTGAAACAATACTGATGGACTGACTCGTAGTAAAATCGCTCTTCCAAATAGCAAGGTAAAAGAACTTTGACCGCTCGTAAATTCTTAAATCCTGCCTTCTCTGTAATATTTATATTTTCTAATCATCTATATTAAATGTCTTCAAAATATGTAATTCTTATAACTTTATATAACTAATAAATACTAAGCCTCTTATAAAATGTTTTCTTTTCTTTTATTTCCAAGCGACAAATAATTTTCATTTACATTTATGTATTTATATTTTAAAAGAAATGCCAATAATAGTTCTGAAATCGCTAGCATATAATTTATTTTCGTTTTCCCCACCCATCATTTATTGGGTAATTAACTTATAACTTAATCAAAACAAGTCTTATTCAACTTGCCCAGGTGCTCATGATTTTAGATAAACAAACTAATTATATTTTTATGTTTACTGTAGAAAAACAGATTGACATCTGTTTTTTTTATATTTTCCTTTCTAAATAATGTGCTATCTCTTATTATTAAGTTATATTATATATGTAAAACCCATCATAGCTATTACCACCACCCATTTATTTTGTAATAATTTATATATTTTCATAAGGGCATTTATTAACCAAGATTGAGATTTATCAAATGTGTGGGAAGTAATGAATAATATTAAGTAACATAATGTAAGGGGGGAATCTTCAGATCTTCGTGTTATATTTAATTAGAATTATCCATGTTTGTTTAACGAAGAAACCATACCATTACGCCGAGTATTTCACAATTTATGGGCAATAAATATGTTTAGATAATCTTTAAAGTTATAGTTATATTATGTTATTAAGCGTTGCATGCATATAGGCCACTTCGTTTATATATATTCGTGCTTCTTTCTCTCATGGAGGTATTTGCTAAGTCAAGCCCCATCATTGTTTCTCAATGTCCTTAAACCATGCTGTAAAACCACCCTGGGGACATACTTGGTCATATGTGCATGCTTTATACGGGAATCGCTCTGGAAAATCCAGCCCGATAAAGACATAGCTGACCATCCTTCGTCTCAACACCGATCCTGCCTATGTTTGCAGAGGAAATCGGTAAACTTCGTTATTAAAATTCATGAAGCACACTCCAGGATTCATAATTGGACCACCCCAATCTGCCGCCATGCATGCACCGCCTTTCAGTGTATTATTAGTCGCCCAGAAATAGCCATAAGTTGTAATGCGATGATTTCTTTCAACAGACATATTTCCATTAGTTTACTATACGTATCAATGCGATAAATTTATTATCATATCTATAATTATTCATTACCCATCCCGCACATTAAATATTTATAACTCAAATTAATAATATTGAATATAACAAAATGTAATATTTGCTTGTAAAATTAATTTCTTTTTAAATCAGTTAAATGCTCTTTTCATCTCTCTGGGGGTGTAATAGTATTCTAGTAATGTATTCCAATAGTGCTAGATGCTTATGTCACACATATTGGCATAACCACAAATATCATGTTATCATTAAATATGAATTAAATATATATATAATACTTATGAGGCTAATGTCGGATAAATAACCCGACATGATTTTTGTTATTAATCTAATAAATCTTAAATATATATATCAACTCTCGAACCATTGCTTTCTTTTAGTTAAGTTAATATCTTAAGTTATTAATGATGCTCAATATGACTAGATGATCTCCGCTAAATACATTGCTCATAAAATATAGCTAGTTGTTAAGTTAGTCTATCATTAAAATTTAGCCTAGAATCTTTTTGTGTCTCCGATGAGCGATGCCGGTGGTGAGAAGTAAATTAAATCGATGTCATCGGGATTGTTGTTCATAATGTTATAGATCTGGGAAATAGGCAAATAGGGCAGAGTTCATGAGTGTTCCTGACCTGTGTATCTTTCACATGATTGGATTTGAGGTACTTTTGCCTAGATGCTAGATCTTGTTACGTGAACATACAAATCCAACCAGCACAATAGATAGATAGGTAGATAGATAGATAGATAGATAGATAGATAGATAGATAGATAGATAGATAGATAGATAGATAGATAGATAGATAGATAGATAGATAGATAGATAGATAGATAGATAGATAGATAGATAGATAGATAGATAGATAGATAGATAGATAGATAGATAGACAGATAGACAGACAGAGACAGATAGATAGATAGATAGATAGATAGATAGATAGATAGATAGATAGATAGATAGATAGATAGATAGATAGATAGATAGATAGATAGATAGATAGATAGATAGATAGATAGATAGATAGATAGATAGATAGATAGATAGATAGATAGATAGATAGATAGATAGATAGATAGATAGATAGATAGATAGATAGATAGATAGATAGATAGATAGATAGATAGATAGATAGATAGATAGATAGATAGATAGATAGATAGATAGATAGATAGATAGATAGATAGATAGATAGATAGATAGATAGATAGATAGATAGATAGATAGATAGATAGATAGATAGATGTTTTTCAAAAAATATTTTATCCCATTACTATTTAATGCTAAATCCACTTACAGTTAAAAGTAAAATAAATACGAATAGAAAATAAAAATATTAATAAACCTGAGAAAGTTGGTAATATTCTTTAAAAGTTAGAGTTACTGATCGAGTTGTTCTATTACTCGGAGTAATTTCATCTTGTATTAATCTATAACATATACATATAATCATTTTATTGTTTACAAAAAATTATAAAGGGTATATATATATATATATTAGTATGACTGACTTACGGTTCTACATTGCTGATTGTAACAATGTAAGGAATCCCTTTCTCTGCTAAAAGGTTTGTAAAAGAATCATACTCTTCTGGAGCGACCATTATATCAACTGGAATGTTAATACCGCCAACTTCAGTCCAAAAATTAAGCTAAAAGATAAATTTATTAATTAGCTAATAAAAAAATTCTGTTTTAAAAATAAAATAATCATTCTGTTCATCAGTCATATCAACTTTCTGCCGCGTTGCTGCATTAAGTTAAAATGTTGGTAATTCTTTTTTTAACCAGTATTTTCTAAAAACTTCTATGTAGTTTTATTAAAGAATTAACAAAAAATATTATTGTCATTGATTTTACATTTATAAAACAAAATGTAATTCTTTTCAATGTATACGAGATCCAAATATATTAAACTTCAATAATCAATAGGGTTATTTATATTCATACAGAAGATTTCTGACTCATAAATTTGAATCAAATGAAACTTATATTTAAAACTCACTTTTTACTTTTTGTAGGCTATCAAACTAGTCATATATATATATATGTGTGTAATTATGTTTTAAACTTCGTTAATTATATAGAATAAATTTTGCAAATGTATGTTGTTAGGTTTTATGAAGTGTATAATTATTTTTTAATTCGATATTTTTTGATTTTCCGTTCAGCTTAATAACGCAATAATTTCAACCTAGTCAAAGTCTTAGATGTTTTCTAAATTTCGACTAATATCTTATTTATTTTTTAATGTTTAACTTACAAAAAATAAAAAAGCTATGCAAATTGTTTTTAAGATATTTAAAAAACAATCGGAAAAAGTGCGAGTTATTCTAGACAATGATGAAACTTATAATTGACTTAACTATCTTTTTAAAGCAGAAATTATATTTGAAAATTCATATATATTCAGGTATAAGCAGCCTATACTAGAAAGAGGTTTTTTCAAAAATCTTTCTTTCAAAACTACAGTTACATAAAAGATATCTAATTATTGAATGGTAAAAATGCTTTGAGTATTCTTATGTCATTGTTTTGCTCTGTATGTAACAGTTGTTGATTCCCTTTCACAGAATAATTTAGGAGAGTTAATTACATTGCCTAACATTTGTCTAGCTAAAGGAAAATTCTAAGCCATTGGCGCAGTTTGAAAATCCTTTCTAAATCTTACCAGCCAGAAATTCAAACCTTAATTAACAAAATATGTATAGCAGCTAGATGCACACCATCATGCTATGAAAGATTATATATTCTATCTTAATCCTAGGTTAATTGGTTAATAGTTAAATAATGATTAATGCTAAGGTTTCTTTTGGAAGGTATATTAACTTCCCTCTGATTTTTCATAATTGTTGGCGATAATAGCTTATCAATATCAAACGCTTGAAGAATAGATGTATTCATTACGCTCTTAATTTATTACTAATATTCAAAATATTATTTATTGAAAACCTAAAGGACAATGATATACTATCCTTTATAAAAAATAGAAATAGGGAAATAAGATCAACTATTGTTGATTATAAGATGTATATTAGTCCATTGATGATCATTAAACACACCAATCAACAGCCACATCTTGGTGTATTATTTATATAAATCTAATATATTTGTTATTATGGTGATAATGGAGTGGTAACAATGGTGATGATGTTGACCGTTCATCCAAAATATCATCAAAAATGTTGATTTCAGTACTCTAAATAAATTTAAAAGGAAGCATTACCCATCCAGTCAATTTATCATGATTAAATGTTAAAAATTAATTTTTATGTTATATGTTTTCTTTGCATTATATACTTAATAACATTTATTATAATACTGTATGCATGTTTTGCTATCTTTTGGAGACATAAGATAATATTCAACAACTTTATTGCTAAAAGAAATATTAACCTATCTGATACTACAGTTATTTTTGATATTTGAATGATTATTTATTGGTGTAAGTTTGTTTTGCTTCTGAAATATCAAATTTCACTATGAAACTGAAAACAGAATTAGAATAGTACCCAAAACATTTTTTATCAAGAAAATTGAAGATCTGCAAATGACATAGATAAATCAACATTCTGTGATTTTTATTACAATATTTATTTATTTTATTTTATGATTTTAAAATCTTTTAATTTTCAGTAATTAAATTTTAAATACATAATTAAAATTTTTATTTTATTTTATATTGTATTTTCCCCCATTTAAATATATGTTTTAGATACTAATATTTATTTATACTATGAGCCTGGAATGGTTTATATATATATATAAACTAATTCAAGAAAATATAAAAATTCTAATAAAAAACACACACAATTACTTCTCCATAAAGCTGCTTTTTTTCCCGCCTCTTACGAGGCTCCTCGTAGACATCTGACATCACTCTAACTCTGCCAGTTCTTATGCTAAAATATTCGTTAAACAGGTATTGAATAGGTTTTTAAAAGTTCTGTAAGATGGTGCCCTCTTCCGAATTATTTTACAAGTAAAAAATAAAAAAAAACGCATTTAAACCTAAACAAAGAAAGAACATTACTTGTGATTGGTTCTTAGCATGCTCTCAGCCGAAAAAGACATTCTGATTGGCTGGAAAGAACAAAGAAACCGCCTGATCAAAGAAAATAAAGAAAAATGCTGAGATTTTCATTTCGAATATGATTTTAAAGTATTATAAAAGTATATTTGAGAAATTAAAATTATTTTCAGAGAGAATACTAAAAAACAAAATTATTTTTGAAAAATATCGAAGATTTTTGTAAAAATATTGAAGATTTAGTAAAAAGAAATATTTACTTTTCTATAACGTAAAAGTCGACCTTTTTGTTTATATTATAGCTTTTATGTTGCCGAAATTGAATATTTTAGAATAAATAAATAGCAATTTATTTTTGAAAGAACTTTCGTTCTCTTCATAACCTGAAAAATTAGTAATATACTTTTTATAAACGTATCTGAGTTGAATTTAATATTATAGGCGAATATGTTTTAACAATAGGCTTTGTCTTCAGTTTGTGAGTTGGCCAATTAAAAGACTTGATTTTTACCTCATACAACCAATAATATAATTAGTGGTTAAAAGGTTAATATTTCAACCAGCAGACCACTTTTTGATGAAAACCAGTCTTCTGGTTGACATATTAAAGCTGCTTTATAGAGAAGTAATTGTATGTGTTTTTATTAGTGTATGTATATATGTGTGTCTGTGTGTGTGTGTTTTAATGTAAGCTGCAATAAACCTCATAATGGCACAATCTATTGTAATTAGATTTCACGTTGATTTTTAGACAAACATATTATCTTTTTAATTCCAATTTTAAACTTACAATTTAGACTGTTTAGCAATGTCACAAATCTTCAATATTCTTATTGTTATTATTGTCTCTCAGAAATAATACATATATTATACCAATTTTCAGTTGATTCTAAATTCTCACTACTCATTGGGTCAGCTGGTTCTAATATCATTTTTTTATAAATTAACTCTTAAGTCTAGATTCTCAAAAAACTCCCATTGATTTCACAATTCCAATGTTTGGTTTCATCAACTAAAATCAGCTTATATTTCTTCATTTTAAAACATTTACTGAAAATTTAATGTTTTAGCAATTTTCATTGTTAAAAGTCATTTCACTTATTAAGATTTTAATAATAACTCTTGTATCAAAATTTTAACAGCAATTGGTAATCAAGGAAAAAGAATTAAAATTCTCTATGCAGAAAAAATATTTTATTGCATATGAATAAAATAAGCTAATGTTTACATTAATATTGATTAAAATTTATGTATATTTTTAATTTTTTACTTGTTTATTTTTATTGCAAAATTATTAAGTGATGTTTATTTATAATTTTTGTTTTGAAAATAATTGATTTTTAGAAAAAAATTAACCAGTTTAAACTTGTGTGACATCAGAAAAAATATTTTTATTTAAAAAATTTTATTCTGAAGTATATTATGGGATTATTTTTATTGATTTGTAAGATTATTTTTATTTTTTGAACTTAACATTTTTTATTAAAAAATATAACTGAAAAAAATTTATAAAAAGAAAATAAACAAAAAGGACCTATGAATGTGTTTTTAAACAAAACATTTAAAGAGACAAGAAGTAACCAAGCTATTATTTATTACAATTACATTTATAGTCTTTGACTATTTATTAAAGTTTAAATAAATTTTATAAATATTTTTTAAAATGTATAACAATGTACGTTTTAATTTTCTTTTTTGGTAAACTATATATATCAATTTGTTTATTTATAAGTATGTATTTATCATAAAATTTAATAAATAATTTTCAAATGGTCTGCATTTCTATTAAGTAATTGTATAAAAATATATGGACAAACAGCAATTTTTTAAAAAAACATTAAAAAGCTTTTTTAGCCTTGCTACGCTCATGATTATTTCATTAAAAATATAAAAATCTCTCAATGGCCATTGTAACAAAAGCAATTTTTGTGGACAATATTTTTTAAATAATTTTAAATTACACTTTTATTAAGTTTACAAATATTTGTTGTCTTAATTTTTGTATATTTTTCTTATTATGCTTGTATGTGAAAGTATATTAATAATTATGTATTTGTGACTGTGTTTATACAAATATAATAAATGCTCAGATTACTTAACAAAAACATGTTTCTTACTCCATAAGGTGTCTCTAGCTCCCATTTTGTCAAAAGATTCACAGTTTCTTCATTTTCAGGAGTTATCCGAACAACTTTGTAACTAAAATATTATGTATATAATTATTACATATATTTCAATTTATTTATACTTTTCTAAACATATTATTATAGACATTGGACAAATGTAAGTGACCATGAAAACACATTTCTACTGACTTAGTCACTTTATCTCAGATGACACATCTCTCTAATAACTTTTATTATTGTCTATATTTATCTAATGTATATTATAACAATATACCTTACAAGCACCGATCTTATTTTTTACCTGCACTTGTTGATTATTAAAGTATTTTAATACATAAATCAATAGTTACCCATTATTCTTTATCATGTGTTTTTAACACCAAATACAAATTTATTTAATACTTTTCCCAACATTTCAATTTCTTTTATTCATGCTTACAAAATACTCCATAATTTAAATCATAACTTATTATTTTTGTATTTTCAAACAAATTGTTACAATTAATAGAAAATATATGTGATCCATAAAATGCTTTTTTGATTATCACATTAGTATCAATCCCAGATCACACATTGTCTAAATGTATTTTATAATTGTTTTATTTTTGTCTGATATATATGGGTGGTGCAATTTTAGCATTTTTTGTCGCATATGAGTAAAAAAAGTTGAAACACTGAAAACAAGAATACAACCACAGTTAATATATAAAAATTATAATATAAACTTGGTGATGTTATCTACATTAAAAAAAATCCCTAGCTATTTTTAGTTTTAAGATTATTTAAATTTAAAAATAATTGAAATAATTTACCTTGTTAGTAAATGGTGAAATTAAAATGCATTATAATGTAAAATGGTCGTATATATATATATATATCCATTCTTGCTATTAAAAAGTGCGAAGGTTGCCTTGACAGCAGTGAGAAATATTTAATTACATCATTATCCCAGTTAGCTTTAAGCACTATTTCGCTTATTATTTCTAAATAATACATGGGCAATTTAAAAGTATTGCAGTTTGTAATGTTATAATTGATTATTTATTAGTCTGCATTAGAGTGACATATTTATTTCATGTTTAAAGAGGTTTGTTTAAACTTCATTGTATCAATGTCATATTCTGTAGTCAAGTTGCAATCTTTAAGTGTCCATATATATTCAATGGACCATTAGTAAAAATGGATCTCCATTCTTGCTATTAAAAGGTGTGAAGGTTGCCTTGACCACAGTGAGAAATATTGATTGCTATATTTGCTGTGAATGTTTAGGTGGTTACTGGTTGTTATCTAATATATATATATATATATATATGGTTACTGGTTGTTATCTAATATATATATATATATATATATTGTGACCTTCCAGGTTGGCACCAGGAAGAAATGTGGGAAGTTCACATTTGTGTTAACAATGGCTAAAGATAGTTATCTGAGAAAAATGAATTGTGATGTAATTTGCTATTTAAAATTAGATTTTAAAAAAGAATTAAAACCTTAATTGGATGTACTGATTGGTAGAGTTTTGGGATTATATATGTTCAGTAGTAGAAGAGGAGGATGAACAACAACAGTGATGTTTGTATGTAGTAGAAAAATTTACATGTCATAGTAAGCAGATACATAGACATATTATTAATTAGAATTTTCTTATTTATATTTTACTAATTATGTATTGTTTATAATCTTATATTTAAAATGATAAAGATTATTTGTATATTAGTGAATAACATTTGTAAATTAAAATTTAAACAATTTTTTTTATTATTATGTTTTATTCCATTCAAATATTGTATTGTTAAAATTTTATAAGTAAAAATTCTGGCACACTTCCAAAGTTGATCAATAATAATAAGACAGATGGTGTGAGTGGAGAGAGACAGAAAGTTTAAAACTTATAAAAAGAATTCCAAGGAAGAAGATATAAAAGAAAAGAAAGTTTAGAAGAATCAATAACTTTCTAAAAGTATTAAAACAGATTAATAAACATTGTGAGGATTCTGATAATATAACTGGAGGATTTTCTATTATACTACTGAAATAATATAACAATAAAGAAATAAACCCCAAGGGAAGCCAGCTCCAAATTTCTATCAAATGATGATCCATGTTCACTACCTTTAAAACGCCTGGATGTTATATAAGCTAAGTAATTATGATTTATTTTAAAGTATTACCAAAGATAAATCTCAGAATGACAAAATTATTTAAAATAAAGCTAGCTAAAATTTTCTTATTAAATGCTATAATTAAACGCTTGATGTGTGTTTTCAATTTTAAGAATTTTCTATCAATATTCTGCAAAATAAAATTTAAAATGAAAGAGTTTATCCACTTAATCTTATATCAAGAGGATAATTTTATACTGTATAACTTTGCTATTCACGCATATATAATAAAATAATTCCAATGCATGCAAATGTTACTTATAACGCCTGTCACGGAATTCTAGGGAAAAAAAACTATTGTCATTCTTAACAAATTATGCTTTAACAATCGTATAGACATTTTTTTATGTTATAATTTATTGTTGTCTTTGAAATTAATATGTATGTTTCGTTCAACTTTCAATTTTTTTAAAAAAAACTTAACATGTAATGATTGGATATTGATAAGTATTTTTCATTATTACTTATAAAATATTAAAGATTTTAAGACTTCTCATTCAATAATTTAATATACAAAATTAACAAAGTGTATGACACACTTGAATGAGAAGCTATAAAGATACACAGAAATTATTACATGCTAAGTGCTTTCAAGGTCTTTTGCCTCATATTCATAGCGATACTGTGAGCTGCAGAATGTAATCATTTTTTTCTTTTTAAAAAAACAATGTAACTTCATATTATTATAATATGATAATCTATTATTTTATATGATCTAGAAATTATATTATAGGTGATTATATATTCAGATGTGTGCGTGATGCTATAAATTGTTATTATTTTTTTAAAAAATTATATTTATTTTGCTTCAATTTTCTTAATGAAGTTTATTTTAAAAAATAAAGAATTAAAACCTTAACAATAAGTTTGTTTATGTAGGAAGTATATCGAGTGTATTTGGAGGTATAAATGGTCGAGGGATGATTAGGGTATTTAGATTGAGTTTGGAGATATTATTTAACCCTCACATGTATAGGTGTAAGTGTTTGGTTATTGTTTTTCCCCTTCCTTCTTCAATTTTGTATAGTTAATGTTAGATGATATACACTGATTATAACAGATAAGTATGTGATAAATGTTTATAATATGTATAGAAAAATGATTAATTTGTTGTACTATGTATTTTATAAATAAGCTAATAAAAGTATGTTTAGAAATACATTATATCTACAATGTTATAAAAACACACATATTTGAAAATATATGATTCGTATATTAAATATTAGTCAATTTTGGTTTTACTATAAGAGCACTGTAATTGGTTAGCAAGGTGCATAAAATAATAATTTTTTTTATTTATTATTTATTTTGTCTTTTATTTTTAATAAATGTTTTATTGAATTAATAGCCTATATGAATTGCTTGATTATATATGTTCGATTCTCCATTTTCACACACACACGCATCTGATTAACATAACATAGTCCTAGAATATCTAAATTTGCCAGTATAAGTCAAGTTTTATTTAATTTGTCTGCAGTTGATAGATCCCAATATTACAGTGCCAATATTATATTTTACTTTGCTTAAAATAGATAGTGATGTGGATATAAAATGTACCCAACCCTCATCATTGTCTATCCTGTAATAAATATGATGATTGATAATTTTGCAATAGTTTTATAATTGAATAAATGTGTGGCATATGATTAAATTAGTGTTACAGAATTGTTATTCATAAACGTTCTATTACTCTTATTTGCATCCTATATGAATACCATATCCTATAACCTCAACTGAGCTAAGCCATAGAATAATTACAGTATAAAATCTTTTAAATAAGTTTAAAAGCAATTTACAGTTATAAATTTTATTCTATCTTGTATAGAATTGGCGCCTGGGCATTTATAAATATAATAAAGTGAATAAGTGAAGAAGACAGAGGTTACAATATATATATTAACAAGGGATGTATCAAAATTTATTTTTTTCTCACAGCAAAATTTTAAGATTAGTATTTCTGTTTGGTTCTTAATATATAAATAGTTGTAATGGCAATAACAAAATAAAACATGCATTGATAAATTTATTTGTTGACATTTTATTTACTGCATGGATTTCTAAAATAATCTAATCATAAACAAATACGATATTAAATTATTGTTAAAGTATGTGTATGCATATATGTGTATTTATATGTTGGTATAATTAGACAGTATTGAATTATACATTTATAAAAATATTGTTTTAAGAACATTTAACTTATTTAAAACTGGTAATTAAAATATTTATTACGGTATAAAATAGATAAATAAAAGAAAAATCTATGCATGTAAGTGGTGTAGTGAATATTAATCTACAGAAATATTGATTAAGTGGACAATCTCTAGTCTAATGAATGACTAATAAAAATTACTAATAAATATCTATTTTATTTTAGGATATGATTTTATACATATTTTGTGTTTTCACTTGTGAGATTATATTTCTTTTTATTATATTTAAAACATATTGTAATATGTATTTTTATATTGTTTAAAATATATTTTAAAATCTTTGACTAATGTGTTAGAGTTTTTTAATCGAGTGACTATATGGATAAATTGACTCTTATTAGAAAAATTCTGGAAACAAGTGTATCTAGAGTTAAGAGTGAAATGCTATAGAAACAATATCTAGGACAATGATATAAGTATATCATTAGGAGAAAACTATTTAAACGCCTATTCTTAAATTATTCTATTTTTATCTCTCTCATTTTTGTCTCAATAGCATAAATATTAATAATTTTGTTTAAAATGAATATTATGGGGTAAATTCATAAAACAATTGCTCAGAAGACTTCATAATCTTCTGAAAATCTAAATATAGTAACGTTGGATAAAATCATCTCATGTTAATAAATAGTATTATATCAGAGTAGAGTGGAGTGAAATAACTGCTTAAGAATGTTTTGAAGTAATAGCTACTATTATTATTATATAACTAAATCCTAGGTTAAACATAATAAAATTCTGAATGTGAATATTTTATTAAAAATAAAAGTCATCAAAATGGGTAAATTTAATGGAATGCTAATAAATTGAAATAGATATGGATTACGTATAATGTCAGTGTACACAGCGGAAATCGTCATAAGATTTGCAGAAAAACATACAGAAGATTTGGAATTGTAAATTATTTCTTATTTATATAAATGTATATAAATCAATCATAATTTTTTGCTGTAAATAATAAATATTGTGTATTCAATGGAAAATTGCAATGTGCAGTTGATGGGTATTCCTTGTGAGGAAAAAAAAGTTTTCCAGGTAACTTATTTATTTTTTTATAAATTCTTTATTTTTTGGAAATACATGTGTTTGTTTAGTATGCAAAAATATATCATTATTAAAAAAGGAGAGTAAAGTATATATTTATTAATGTTGATTTTACTTTTTTAAAATATAAGTATGTTTATTTGTTTCTTCATTTATAATTTTTTTTAAAAAAAGAGTAAATAAGCTTTTATGTATAAATATTTATAGATGATATTATTGAAATTCTTGACATTTAATAACTATCAATAACATAAATGTTTTTTTAGAAAATGTAAATTAATAAGCTTATGTTTGTTTTGATGATAAATGGTAGACAAATTAAAAATACTAACTAAGACTTGCAAAATATGTAGCAATATTTATGTTAGAGCATAACCTGTTGTTATTTTTTATTTCTTAGTCTATTATCTACAGCACATGATAGATATATCTAAAATTATAAAGAAATCAAGTCATCTGTCATATGACCAAATTTAACACGCTCATTATATAACATATATCTAAAAATATAATAGTTAAATAACTATATTTTATTTGCTTAATTTTATGTTGTTATTTTTGTTATTGTTTATATTAATAAATTTCATTTTTATTTAATTATATATATAATATACAAATCAATATATATATATATATCAAAATACAGTAAAATTTATATATATATATTGTACCCTCACCAACCAAGCAATCAATATATTAAATAAACATCCCGGCTTAACTCTGCTCATAATACAGTAGAAACGAGTATTAATAATATACTAAGATAATTTTTATCATTATATTACCTCAAATTAATAATAAAGAATATATAGTTCAATTAAATAAATAAATAATATACTTGTAATAATCATGAGACATTTGGTAAAATGTATAGTTGTTGGACTACATTGAGCACATTTCCCTAAGGATATAATCTCAAAGGCATAAGAACACTATCCCCTCTACTATTTAAAAGTAATGTAAATCTATAGTAACCTTACGACTTTAAAATAGTACAAATAATCTAATATAGTATACTAGATAAAATATAATCTCTGTTATTTAAAATATAATCATCTCAGATTCTTTAAATAAAATCATTAATTAATTTATAATATTCTGCAGCCAAGTATGATGAGGGATTTTGCATCATTCTTAACTACATCTAAACAACAACAACAATAATAATAATAATAATAATAATAATCCAATTCTCTCATTTATCATGTGGCATGTGAAAAGTATGGTATAATCTGAAATATGTGGCATTAGAAAATACATTTAATCTTACAGCAGTAATTTAAGTAATAAATTATGACCAAAATAATATTATAATAATGTGATATTTCAGTATCGTATTCTGTATAATAATTGTCATTTAAACTAACCTTTTTATTTATGATGTGCTAAATATGTTATATGTTAAATTTTAAATTATGTTGATCAAATCTTGTGGAAATGAAAAGATCAATAATAACACTGACAAAAGTTTTTTATATATATATAAATCAACTTTAACAAATTTATTTAGATTAACAACAAAATTTAATACAATAAATATTCACTTAAATATTATTAAACTAACAAGTATTATAGTAAAAAAATTTTGAAAGAAAATTATATACAAAATTATGCTTAAAAATAAGTAAATTACATACTTCTAAATATAAAAATTACCATGTATATGCCTTCACTCTAGCTTTTTCTATCATAAAGAAAAGATCCAAAATTTCAATATTTACTCCTACAATTATGTTAAATTTATTACCAATAAAATAAAATATTTTAGGTTCATTTTCTATTCATAAAATATATGTCAATGAATTAATGTTTATTCATGTATTAAAATACTTTGCTTGGTACCACTCTAAGTTTTATTATATGTTCATGTTCAAAAAACAAAATATAAAAATTAAATAAAAATATAAGCATTCATAATACACTACACATCCCTCATTCTTATGCTTATTTATAAAATATGCATTGCTTCTTAAATATTGATTTATGAAAAATCAAAAAATTATCAAAAATATTTGAACAATATATTAGGAATAGTTACGATTCCTTTATCATTTTCATCACCAATATTAAACATCCAAAATCATTTGCATTTCTATTTAATTCAAAACCTGTCTTGCTTTCTTTCAAAACAATTCATTATTCTAAGTTTATTCATTATTCTACTTTCAGAATACTAAACTCCACGATGCATTACTAATGAAATTAAGATAGTGATATAATGTATAGGATATGAAGAAATAACTACAGTAAAGATTCAATAGTATAAAATAATTCATTAATCCATATGGAAAGCAGTGTAAAATAATAGGTACAACTTAATCTAATAGCCATAGGAAATAATGTCTTGGCTTTCTCTTCAGCTTTTACAGAACATCAAAATACAAATATCAAACACTGTCCATGGAAATAAATACAATAATACAGGGCTACATTAATTGTATTTGTATAACATTTACTTTGATATAATATAGGCTAATTCTCCTATCTCCTTGACATACCCTAAAAATATAAACATCCAGGGTTTTATTTTCTACTCCCCTGTTTACTATCATTTAAATTCCACATAGATTTAAATAATCTCCATCACAAAATAAACTAAGCAATTTCTCAATAATAAACAAAGTTAACACATTAATTTATCAAACCAGAAATACTTTAAGAAATGATTTCACACACTTAAGGTTATCCACAATTACAAATGACTTTGATTAAAATATACAAACAATATTTATATATTTAAAATAAATATAATATGGTTTTACTTAGCAAAAAAAAATCATACAAAATTACAGTAATTAATGAGCTTTATAATGTAAAAACAAAATATATGCATATTTTTATTTATAGCTTATCTCTCTTGATAAAAAAATCTGTATGTATTATTAATTCATGCAGCCATATATCCATTCATTCTTTTAGCATAATATGAATATTTAAATTCCAAGAAATTCTTAAAAAATATTTACCATATGATAACTAAAACAATTTAAATTACCTATATGATTAAAATATTATCACATTTTGTCTTCTGGTCCAAATTACATAAAAATATTTCAAAAAATAAAAAATTACATTTACACAATGCTCATTATAAGCTAACATACTTTTAAAAAAAATGTTTTCAAAAAAATTGTTAAATAATTTTAAAACTAAAATTATGATAATTAAAAATATCTACTAATGCACCTTATCTAATATTATCTAAGAGTAAATTGTAATTCTAATGTTAGTATTTTTTTAAAAAATAATAATAAATAACAACTAATAAAAAAATTTAAAGCTATGTATTCCTCTTCTTCATGCAAGTTCTTATTTAAAAGTTCTGCTAATAAACTGAAAGTTGCACAATTATTAGGCAATGAGTATTGTCCAAAGTTTTTTTTCTCTTTTAAATTTTTCTTTCCAGTGCATAAAAATAACAATAAAGAAAAAATTAAAACATCGACTTTTAAAATCTGATAAAAATTATTAAAAATATTGTTCATCCTGTTGTTAAAAGATATTTAGTTACAGTCCATTTTTGCAAATCTTTTCAGAATAACAATTATTTATTCCATAGTATTTAAAATTCCATTTTGAAAGATAAGTCATTTTTCTCCATGTATGTATGTAGTTTTCAATTTGTTTGGGAACAGATGCATCATTCACAATCATATTTATTAATATGTAATTCCATAATAAAACAGACATATTTCCATTTTAAACTTATATTTCAATAAAGCTCATAAAAAGCCAATAGATGAATCCAGGTTTTAAATATTAAAAGGTTATTTATTCTTGATAAATATATTTTTCTTTTCTTAACCATTTTTTCTTCTTTTTTAAGAATAAAATTATAGCAATTAGAACAGCGGGTAATTATATTTTAATGTTCCCTTATTTAATATGACAATTTTCTTTTTAGCAATTATATTTTTCATAGCATTTATCTTCAAAATAACTTCCTTCACAAGTCCAAATATAAAATTTGCTTCAAAGATAAATATTTTTAACCTGTAGTTATTCAAAATAATGTCATAAATATTATAAAGAATGTGATATATTTTATAGCTCATCTCAAATGTCTTATAAAGTTCAGAGGTAAATTGCATTTTCATCTTTTCCAATAATTTTTTTTTAAATAATGTTTTTTAAAAATTTTCAACTTTATAAATACTGACATATTCACTATATGTAATATACTTCTGGATAATATATGCATACAATTTTGAAATACTCCACATAAATAAATATATAAATTTTCATATAACACTGGAAAAACCATGCTTCAATAAATCCTTTGGTTTAAATCACTAATCCTCCCTTACATGAGACCATAGGTTCCTGTTCCATAATTTACCAATAAATTTCAACCAAGCTTCAAAGTAATTTACTGATAGAAAATTTAGTGGCTTTATTCACACATTTTGTTGAACTAAATATAGTTTTCTTAATTTTTAAAAAATAAAATTATATTAAAATTTTAGATAATTTACTGTTAGTTTTCTTTTATTACTAACCTGTAGAAATATAACTTGATACTATATAACAACAATAATTTTCAAACACAACAATTTTTAAAATACTATCCTCCTAACTAATCTAATTTAATTACACACAGTATTTATACTTGCTTTTTAAAAGATTTGATTGGATAAAAATAATCAGACTACAGACTCATTTACATATTTCCCAATTAAGTAGTTTTTAAAATTAGAAAAAAAATAATGAGTCATCCCATAAATAATAAATATAAAAAATATTTAATACCCAACCTACTTTATAATTAAACAAAAATATTTTAAAATGACACATTTTAATAATTCTTACTAGTTTATGAAATTATAAGAAAATATTTAGCTTAAATGTATCTATTTTAGACTACATTTATTAGTTTAAAATATCTTTAAAAATTAAATAACATTTATTTTAGATTTATTTAATCGTGTACAAATGTCCCTATCCTATGAATAATTTTTAAAAAGCAATTCAAAACTTTCTCTGAATTTATGCAAGCATAACACATATATTTCCAGTCATGTGATCTGCTCCCCAAAGAAATATGTTGCAATTTTGAAACTTACTTTCCGAAATAAAACTAAATAAATATTTAATTACAATAATAATACATACTATAAAATATTAAATGTAATAATAACAATTTAGAATAGTAAATTTTGATATTTTTTTATAAAACAATTACTAAAATTGAAACATTTGATATACCATAAAATGTGAAAACTTTAATAAATAATTATTATATAGTTGTAACTTACTTTAAAGATAAATTTATAATTTATTCAACTATATTTATCATTATATTAAAATTAAGTGTCTTTTAAATGTTTATTTAGCAGGATTCTCAATATATTTTTCAGTATAAATAATACCATTTATTTTAGCCATACAATATTAAATTATTTTGCTTTCCTTCTGCAATTTTAACAATTAAAATAGCTTTAAAATATTCTCTAACTTTACATGTATTAATTTTAATAAGTTTTAAATCTATTTAGATATTACTATTACAATTACATATCTTATACTTATCTTAATTTAAAAATTTTAAAGAAATTGTTTTTTTAGCATGTCTAAACTAGACAAAAGATTACTATATATATATAGTTTAAGTTCAAATAAAGTCCCTCTATAATTTAAAGTATATTTTAATAATATAAAGTATTTCTTTGCTTATATTTCACTCCACATTGGTTTAAACTTTAAGAGACTCTGTTTTTGTATTCATATATTATTATATTATTATTACATTAGCTAGTCTGAACATTACATAAACATTCTAAATGTTTCATTTATCTATTGTCATTGTATTTAACATTGAATGTGTTAGATAATTTTAAAAAATATTGATTTCTATTTGCAAACTCCATTTATATCTATTATAAACCAATTTGGCACTCGTAAACAAGAGGTTTGAATAAATTTATTTACCACTCATTAGACCTGTTAGTTATAAACAGTTGCAATGTATATACAATATATATATATATATATATATATGTAAAATGATGCGGAAAAAAAATTGAAAATGATATAAGAAAGTATAACTGTGAACTAGCAAGGAAAGCTGTAGAAGAAAATAAAAGTCTTAAGAATGTAAAACAACATTTTGGTATTGGTAGGAAATTTATTTCTGCAATAAGCTAAAAAAGATGGAATTATTACTAAAAAGAGAGATGACATCATGAAATTGGTAGAAGATTTTTATCAAGAATTATATAGTAATAAAGAACAAGTACCTCCTATATCTATTACATCTTCCGAATTGCCCAGAATTTTAAATGAAGAAGTGAGACATGCAATTAAATGTATGAAGAAAGGAAAGGCTCCAGGTAATGATGGAATTATAATTGATATATTAAAAGAAGCAGGTGAAGAAATAGAAATTTTTTTAGCAAAGTTATATACCAAATGTCTAAATGATAAAGATGTACCGGATGATTGGAAGAATGCAGTAATAATATTAATATTTTAAAAAGGTGATAAAGAAGATATTAGTAATTACAGACCTATCAGCCTTTTATCAGTTTTATATAAAATTTTTACCAAGATAATTACAACTGGTCTACTGAGAACATTGGATTTCCACCAACCAAGAGAACAAGCTGGATTTAAAAGTGGTTTTAGTACAGTAGATCATATCCAGGTGTTGAGAGAAGTTATAGAAAGGACAAATGAATATGAGTTGTCATTATGTTTTGGATTTGTAGATTATGAAAAGGCATTTGATTCTATAAACATTTCTTCAGTGATTAAAGCATTGGATCATCAAGGTATAGATCCAGGATATTGTCATATTTTAAAGAATATTTATAAAAATGCAGCAGCAACAATTAGATTACATAATGAGACTGGGAAAGTCAACATTGAGAAAGGTGCAAGACAAGATGACTCCATATTTCCAAAACTTTTTACAGCAGGCTGCAAGAAGTATTTTGTGGATTAAAATGGGAAACTAAAGGAGTGAAAGTAAATGGAGATTATTTAAGTCATTTAGATTTTGCAGATGATGTAGTTGTTTTTGCAAATAATGCTTCAGAGCTGCAGGATATGTTGCAGAAATTATCAGATGAAAGTAGGAAAGTAGGACTAAAGATAAATGTTAAAAAGACTAAAGTAATGTTTAGTCGATTTGCTCAAAATATGAAAATAAAGATTGATTATGATGAATTAGAGGAAGTTAACAGTTACAAATACCTTGGTCAGATTATTAATATAGATGGAAACATAATGGAGGAAATTAATCATAGAATTAAACTTGGTTGGAGTGCTTTTGGTAGAAATAACTTGATACTAAAAGGAAATATGCCTATGTGTTTGAAAAGGAAGGTTTTTAACAAATGTGTTTTACCAGTTCTTACTTATGGATCTGAGACTTGGGCATTTAATAGAAGAGCAATACAGAGACTTCAGACCACTCAAAGAAGTATGGAGAGATGTATGTTAGGAGTAACAAGAAGAGATCGAAAATGCAATGTATGGCTTTGAGAACAAACAGGTGTTACTGACCTCATTGAAAAAATTAAAAGATTGAAGTGGAGTTGGGCTGGACATATTGCTAGAAGAGATGATAATAGATGGACAATTGAAATTTTAAACTGGATTCCAAGAGATTGTAAAAGACCCAGAAAGAGACCACATGTGAGATGGATGAAATAAGAAAGTGTGTAGGGGTGATGTGGAGAAGAGAAACTAAAGATCGGAGAAGATGGATTAAACTTGGAGAGACCTTCATCCTGCAGTGGATTAATAATGGTTGATAATGATATATATATATATATGAAAAAACTTGTAATTATAGATTTACATTTAATACTAATGAAATAAAAATATTAATGAAAGAAAGGAATCATAAAAAGAGAAAAATTAAAAGAGGCAATTTTCATAGATGAATATAAAGAAATGTTATAAATAAGCAAGTTGCAAAGATGGCCATACACAGCTTATGAAAATTTACATAACTTTAAAATTTGAAATTCAATTAAGCTAATGAGAATTACTGCATAATTGAAAGCGCTATTAAAAAATTTTAAATAAAATATTTTTTTCCATTAAATTGTTTCTTTATATATTTATCATCATCATCACCAACCATTATTAATCCATTGCAGGATGAAGGTCTTTCCAAGTTCAGTCCATCTTCTCTGATCTTTAGCTTCTCTTTTCCACATCATGCCTGCATACTTTTTTATTTCATTCTTCCATCTCACATGTGGTTTCTTTCTGGGTCTCTTACAATCTCTTAGAATCCAGTTTAAGATTTCAATTGTCCATCTATTATCACCTTTTCTAGCAATATGTCCAGCCCAATTCCAGTCTTTTAATTTTTTTAATGAGGTCAGTAACACATGCTTGTTCTCTTACCCATATATTGCATTTTTGATATTCTCTTGTTACTCCTAACATGCATCTCACCATATTTTTTGAATAGTCTGAAGTCTCTGTATTGCTCTTCTATTAAGTGTCCAAGTCTCAGATCCATAAGTAAGAATTAGTAAAACATATTTATTAAAAACCTTTCTTTTCAAACACATAGGCATATTTCCTTTTAGTAACAAATTATTTCTACCAAAAGCACTCCAACCAAGTTTAATTCTATGATTAATTTCATCCATTATGTTTCCATCTGTATTAATAATCTGACCAAGGTATTTGTAACTATTAACTTCTTCTAACTCGTCATAATCAATCTTTATTTTCATATTTTAATAAAATCAATTAAACATTACTTTAGCCTTTTTTACATTTATCTTTAGTCCTACTTTCCTACTTTCATCTAATAACTCCTGCAATATTTCCTGCAACTCTAAAGCATTCTTTGCAAAAACAACTACATCATCTGCAAAATCTAAATGACTTAAATAATCGACATTTTCTTTCACTCCTTAAACTGCCATTTTAATCCATAAAATACTTCATGCAGCACTGCTGTAAACGTTTTGGAGATATGGAGTCACCCTGTCTTACACCCATCTCAATGTATACTTTTCTAGTATCATTATATAATCTAAGCATTGAATCTATACCTTGATGATCCAATGCTTTAATCACTGAAGAAATGTTTATAGAATCAAATGCCTTTTCATAATCTACAAATCCAAAGCATAATGTCAACTCATACTCATTTGCCCTTTCTATAACATGTTTCAATACCTGGATATGATCTACTGTATTAAAACCCCTTTTAAATTCAGCTTATTCTTTTGGTTGGTGGAAATCTAATGTTCTCTGTAGATGAGTTGTAATTATCTTGGTAAAAATTTTGTATAAAACTGATAAAAGGCTGACAGGTCTGTAATTCATCTAGTACATCTTTATCATTTAGACATAACTTTGCTAATTTTTTTTCTATTTCTTTACCTGCTTCTTTTAATATATCAATTACAATTCCATCATTACCTGGACCTTGTCTTTTCTTCATAAATTTAATTGCATGTCTCACTTTCTCATTTAAAATTCAGGGCTATTCAGAAGATATAATAGATATAGGAGGTACTTGTTCTTTATTACTATATGAAAGGAGTTTGCTATTAACTGGAAGGAGACCCTTTGATTCTTCTTGGAGGACATAAAGGAATCAAGCAGTGCAAATTCCTAATGTCCACTCCATATTTTCTTGTCATTGTAGCTGTTATTACTAAATGATTATTCATATAGTATACGAACAATGATGGGCTGCTCACCAACATGCATTAGCCAATGTGGTGATTCTATTGGCTTTTTACCTCTAAGTTTAAAATCAAAAAACAGCATGGTCTTTCTTCTCAGTTGCCTGATATGGCAGAATGAATGTATGTGTAAATGATAAATATTTTTCTAATAAATATATCCAATCATAGACAAAAATAAATTATGGCCTTATTCCAAGGAAGCTGTAAAATCACCAGCCAAGGCAACAGTTGGTGGTTGAAGATGATGACTTTTTATTTAGGTATGTACAACAGCTTATCCCTTTTCATGTGAAGGAATATTGTAAGAATTAGAAAAAAATGGTCTTATATTAAATGGGACATTATTGGACTTTGTGAAGTTAGAAGTAAAGGTGAAGAGACAATTGATTTAAAAAGTGGACATATACTCTATTATAAAGGCACAAATATTGGAAATACAAGTGGAGTAGGATTCATTATAAATAAAAAGTGGAAGAACAATATTGTGGAGATTGATGGTGTATCGGACAGAGTGGCAAGATTAGTTATACAACTTAATAGCAGATACCAAATGCAAATAATTCAGGTTTATGCTCCAACAAGTTCTCATAGTGATGAAGTAGTAGAAGATTTTTATATGGATGTACAAAAGACTTTTGATCAGAGTAAACACCATTTTAAAATTGTTATGGGAGACTTTAATGCTAGAATTGGTAAAAAAAAAAAAAAAAAAAGTGGGTAATTTTAGTTATGATAATAGAAATGAGAGAGGACATAGACTTGTGGAGTTTGCAGAAAAAGAAAAACTTTATATTATGAATTCTTTTTTTGAAAAAAATGTTAAAAGGAAATGGACATGGAAGCATCCAAATGAAGGTACAGCAGAATTGGATTATATTTTGACTAACAGGAAATACATATTTCAAGATTGTAATGTTCTTAATAAATTTAACACAGGAAGTGATCATCGATTAGTAAGGTGTAAGATACGTGTTAATGTAAAACTAGAGAGACAAAAATTATTAAGAAAAACAATATTTACAGTTGATATTCCTAATCTTCAGAAACATTCTAATGAATTTAAATTAGAACTTACAAATCGGTTTCAAGTATTAGTAAATTTTGAACATGATTCAGATTTGAATAAAATTAATATGAAAATAACTGATACACTTTTGAAAACTGCAACAAAGATAGCTGGTAGAAAGAAATAGCAATTGACCAATAAAATTTCTACTGAGACTAGAGAATTTATGAAGAAAAGAAGGAATATGAAGATATACAAAAATGATGCATTAAAAAGAATTGAATATCTCGAATTTTGTAAAATGGTGCGGAAAAGAGTTGAAAATGATATAAGAAAGTATAACTGTGAACTAGCAAGGAAAGCTGTAGAAGAAAATAAAAGTCTTAAGAATGTAAAACAACATTTTGGTATTGGTAGGAAATTTATATCTGCAATAAGAAAAAAAGATGGAATTATTACTAAAAGGAGAGATGACATCATGAAATTAGTAGAAGATTTTTATCAAGAATTATATAGTAATAAAGAACACTGTACCTCCTATATCTATTACATCTTCCAAATTGCCCAGAATTTTAAATGAAGAAGTGAGACATGCAATTAAATGTATGAAGAAAGGAAAGGCTCCAGGTAATGATGGAATTATAATTGATATATTAAAAGAAGCAGGTGAAGAAATAGAAAAAAATTTAGCAAAGTTATATACCAAATGTCTAAATGATAAAGATGTACCGGATGATTGGAAGAATGCAGTAATAATA
The DNA here is from genome assembly GCA_028023455.1 of Epiperipatus broadwayi. Taxonomy (NCBI): domain Eukaryota; kingdom Metazoa; phylum Onychophora; class Udeonychophora; order Euonychophora; family Peripatidae; genus Epiperipatus; species Epiperipatus broadwayi. Next base: position 2,417,849 of record JAQFVV010000146.1, read on the forward strand.
TTAATATTAAAGATATTAGAAATTACAGACCTATCAGCTTTTTATCAGTTTTATATAAAATTTTTACCAAGATAATTACTACTCGCCTACAGAGAACATTGGATTTCCACCAACCAAGAGAACAAGCTGGATTTAAAAGTGGTTTTAGTACAGTAGATCATATTCAGATATTGAGAGAAGTTATAGAAAGGACAAATGAATATGAGTTGTCATTATGTTTTGGATTTGTAGATTATGAAAAGGCATTTGATTCTATAAACATTTCTTCAGTGATTAAAGCATTGAATCATCAAGGCATAGATCCAGGATACTGTCATATTTTAAAGAATATTTATAAAAATGCAACAGCAACAATTAGATTACATAATGACACTGGGAAAGTTAACATTGAGAAAGGTGTAAGACAAGGTGACTCCATTTCTCCAAAACTTTTTACAGCAGTGCTGCATGAAGTATTTTGTGGATTAAAATGGGAAACTAAAGGAGTGAAAGTAAATGGTGATTATTTAAGTCATTTAGATTTCGCAGATGATGTAGTTGTTTTTGCAAATAATGCTTCAGATCTGCAGGAAATGTTGCAGGAATTATCAGAGGAAAGTAGGACTAAAGATAAATGTTAAAAAGACTAAAGTAATGTTTAATCCATTTGCTCAAAATATGAAAATAAAGATTGATTATGATGAATTAGAAGTTAACAGTTACAAATACCTTGATCAGATTATTAATACAGATGGAAACATAATGGAGGAAATTAATCATAGAATTAAACTTGGTTGGAGTGCTTTTGGTAGAAATAACTTGATACTAAAAGGAAATATGCCTATGTGTTTGAAAGGGAAGGTTTTTAACAAATGTGTTTTACCAGTTCTTACTTATGGATCTGAGACCTTGAAACTTAATAGAACTGCAATTCAGAGACTTCAGACCATTCAAAGAAGTATGGAGAGATGTATGTTGGGAGTAACAAGAAGAGATCATAAACGCAATGTATGGGTAAGAGAACAAACAGGTGTTACTGACCTCATTGAAAAAATTAAAAGATTGAAGTGGAGTTGGGCTGGACATATTGTTAGAAGAGATGATAATAGATGGACAATTGAAATTTTAAACTGGATTCCAAGAGATTGTAAAAGACCCAGAAAGAGACTACATGTGAGATGGATGGATGAAATAAGAAAGTGTGCAGGGGTGATGTGGAGAAGAGAAGCTAAAGATCGGAGAAGGTGGTTGGAGAGACCTTCATCCTGCAGTGGATTGATAATGGTTGATAATGATGATATATATATATATATATATAATGGTTGATAATGATGATATATATATATATATATACAAAGAGAGTAAATCTCTCTCCCTGAGGTTATGAATTAAAATCATTCTAAATGCTGAACAAAGGGTAAAGAATAGAATGAATCCATCTATTCTTGGTAACTCTGATGTATATATGTTGTACCTTTGTCAACATTGCTGATAATTCAACGTGAAAATAATTTTATTCATGTGAAATATAGCACATAATAGCTATTAAACTTATAATCAATTACACATGTCTGGAGATAAAGGTATGATTATTAACATTCAGAGCATCCAAGAATATGTGAATTCATTCTATTCTTGATTCTTTGTTCATTATTTAGAATGACTTTAATTCATAGCCTGGGGAAGATGGATTTCCTACTTTTGTTTACATATATATTGATTTATGTTTATGTTAAAGGTTTCATATTAAATATTCTTTAATTATTACAATCAAGATTGATTATGAATTTAATAACTCTTAAGTGCCATATTCCATTTTCTGATAAATTATTTTCATTCTGAATGCCAACAATGTTGATAAAGATATACTTATAAATGTCAGAGATTGGAAGAATAGGTGAATTCATTCTATTTTTTATTCTTTGTTCAACTTTTAAAATGCTTTTAATTCATAGTCTGCAGGGACAGTGATTTGCTTTCTTTGTTGACAAGTACATTGAACTATGTTTAATTTTTAATTTGGAATTTATCATTAACTATGTTTAATTTAAAGTTTAAATATTATATAGTTGTTATTTAACCATGCACACACATACTAACATGCTATTTTATTAAAGAAATACAAAAAAGTCGCAAAAACTATGCAACTTGTACTATATAAATTATAGATGAATATAAAATTGTAGTTTTTTTTTTTTTCATATGTCATAGCATCGGCCGGGACGCGAACCCACAACCGTCTGCAACCAACTACTTGCTTGCATGGCGGCTGCGATACCTCTCGGCTAACAACGCAAGACTAAAATTGTAGTTTGAAAATAAAATGTCACTATTATTTCCATTTGTGAATATATATATATATCAAATTTGCTAACTGGATTTATTCCACTTTGGCTACTTATGTGTGTGCTAATAAATGATAAAAAGCACAACAGGATGCAATATGTAAGTTTAAAATATACCTAACATCCTTAAGTAGAAGTCTTTTGAAATGCTATATATATATATATGTGTGTGTGTGGGTGTGTGTGTGTTAAAAGACACTTTTTAATAATTAGAGTTTAAAAAAATCAGTCTTATATATCTGGGGTCTCAAATATGTATAAGTTTTGACTTGATAAATGGTGATCGATAATCATATGTCTGTTTATGAAAAGAATGTAACAGTTAAAAAGTGCATGCTAAAAATATGAAAATACATAAATTACATAAAATATTATATATTATTAAAATAATTAAAAACACATAAGGACAAAATATCTTTTTATATACCCATAATTTTGAATCTTTATTACAATTACTGCTTTATTTATCCAAACTGTGTATATATAAACAAACATTCAAATAATATTCACCTATATTTAAAATGTACATCAAGAATATATATAAATATTAACAATACACACTCTTGTCTCTTTTACATTTTGTTTATGTTTACACCTTCAATATAAAATAAATAATTTATTCCATTGCACTTATTATTTAAGTAATACTTTGGATGCAATTTGAAAATTATAATTGCAATTTGTAATGCTATAATTGACTATTTATTAGTCTGCATTCAGAACAGGTTATCTTTACCTGTTTAAGGAGGTTTATTTAAACTCCTTTGCATCAATAATTTCAATATCTGTGGTCAAGTTGCAATCTTTAGTATCTATATAGATATATGGGACCATTAATAAAGGTTGGATTTCACCTTTATTGTTAAAAGAAGATTACAGCTTTGACAACAGTTTGAAATTGTTGATTGATATCTATAGTGGGATTGTCTAAATGTTAACTGGTTTGTAAATATTTATATCTTGGATTCAATGCTATGCAAATGAGAGACTACAAAAAGAATAAAAGACATTCAGCAAAGTATAAAAACTATATTTAAACTTATCATATACTAATTTTACAACACTATCACAAAATAAAATTTTATTATATTTAATTGTTATATAAAGATTGCTTTTAATTATTTAAAGTAATATAAGGGTGACTATAATTTATTTCTTTGTTTAATCGTCTTAATGTTCTAAATGTGTCTATGACAGTAAGTATTTATTTTCATTTTTTAATTACCATCACAAACATTCTAATTTCTATCTTTTTCTCTTTTGATTTATATGTAATCTCTAGATGTTGAGAAATTTATGCTACAGACAAGTTTAAAAATTAATCATTATTCTTTCATGAGGGAGATAATTAATAATGAATTGTTTGGGGGAAAACATGGCAAAAGGTTATATAATTATACATCCTTGTCTACCATAAAAGTGGAAATATCTATAAAAGGAAAATCTGGATATGTCACTATGCCTAATAGATTACTCATTCAAAGTGTAAAAGTAATTACAAAATAATGTTGCAGAAAAGTGCAGCAATTAATTTAATAATAGCTGTTAAATATAAGAACCAGTAATAAGTTAATTTTACTTAATGTAATCTTTCAAGATCCAAATGAAGATTTGTAATTGTGATTTAGAAACTGTCAAAGTTTAAGATTAGTATATTTATTTTAATAAAACTCACCTTCCAGGAACATTAATATTAACTGAACTATTAGATGGTTAAAAAAAGTTGGACAGGATTCCCTAGTGAAAGGATATTAACTAATGGTGAATTATCAATGAGTTTTAAATTGATGTTTTATTCTTGGAAATTCTTATCAGTGACAAACTAATCATATTTTACAATAGTTTCTGATCTCACCTTATTAGTATTTATGCTTCAAAACTAGATTCATAGAGTTAATAAAAAAAGATTTATTTGCTTGTTGGATAATGTTATCATATTATTATCATTAAAAAAAAACATTTTTAAATCATTAATGCTCTAGCTTTAGGAATAATGATAGAATATTTCAGAATTCAAATTAAAAATCATTATTTTAAAATAGAAAACTTTTCTGTTTCATGGTTCTTATCAAAAAATTGGTTTTCAAATGCAATATTCTTTATTTTATAGAAATAAATTTTTGTTAAATGTTTATTTACAGTAAGCTTTGTATTTGATTTTTTTTAAATTTTAAATTTAGCATTCCTTTTTTCCCTAAATTATATTAGGAACCTTAAATATTATATTTTAAAATATCCAATAATATCTATAGTTCACTTTTGATATTTTTTAATTTCATAATTAAATTGTAAATATAAAGTATTTTTAAATTCAATGTAGTAATGTTATATTGTAATTATAAAAAATATACTTAAATAATTTTATATAATTATCTAGCATGATAATATTGTATTTTTAAATGATAGTCAATGCCTAAATTTTCTTTGCATTTGTTTAATATCTAATCGTTTCTAGTCTTATATTTAATCTATTAATATATCACTTTGTTAAAATGTATATATTATTTAGAACTAGTGAAATAAAAAATAATATATCTAATATATTTAAATATACTAAAGTAAGTTTTTTATTATCATTCTCATATATAATGGATTAATTTATAGTCTATAATATGACTATTTCACTGTGAGATTATAATAGCACTCATTTTTACAATAAAATTGGTATTGCTATACTATTCAATATTAATCTATTTGATATTTATATTTAAAGACGTTATCAAAAAAATTATAAAAAATTACACACAGACTATAAAAATAATACCTCTCTGCCTTTGTATAAATTGGAACATTTTAATTTGATTTTGTGAAATTAATTTAGTTAAGTATATATAGAATCCTATAGAAATATTCTGTGTATTATCTTTCTGATATTTGTAACAACTAACAAAAAATGTTTTTTTATTAATAAGAATTTAATTTAAGTTTTAACTTTTTTTCTTTAGGATGATATTAATTTTAACAATTGAAATAATGCACTGTGATATTTTGTTTATATAATTTTTCTTTCAAATTTAATTTTATTATTGATAGATTTAAACTTGAAGAGTTAAAAAGTTTTCTCTCAAATCAATTAAGTTTGCAAATACTTTGATGTTTCTATATATGTCTAAGCATTGATCGGAAAGCGAACCCAGGCCAGCTGCTTGGAAAGCAGTATGCTAACCGTTGGACCACCAACGCTTGACAAATACTTTGATATTGTTATTATGTTCATTTGAGAATGACATAGAAATTTTTCAATATTATTATAGAGTACCAAATCTTCCGATATTATACACTTTCATAAATTTGGAAAGTTTGGATATTGACATTTACCTCAGGGCAAATGTTTTTGTTATTTTGACATTTTTCTAAGTAAATATAGATTTTATTTTTGTATGTTTTGTGCTAGTTTTTTTTTCTTTGTTGATATTTCGATTTTAATCTGGAAATATGATTATTCAACTTTAGTTTTACATTAATAAAATTATTACAATTTATGCAGTTTCCTAATTTGATTCTTAGTAATTTATTTTTTGTCAATTCATCTAATTTTAAAATATTTGTTTCATTTATTTATTTATTTTACTAAATATACATATATATTCAGTTTCTAATATAAATATCATAAGAAGACATTTATTTTTGTAGAATTTATAACTATAAGCACTTTAACTGGAATATTCAATTAATATTTTAATTTTTTATAATAAGTTAATGTTTTCATTATTTAATTTATCTTGTACGCGAGATTCTTTAAATCTATTTATTTTTACATTATTTTATAAATATCTTATTGACTTTTTTGTTATAACGATTTAACTGGATAGAGAGACCTACATGTTTTAATATCTTATACATTCAATTGTTTAAATTTTCTTTAAAAAAATTGTACTACATTTTTCTTCATTAAATATATACTTATTTCCCAATCATAAGGAGTTTTATTTTTCACTTAATTTTTGATTAGATGACTGATTTACATATACAATAAAATTATAAAAAGATGCCAGTAAAAATTGCTTATGAGTTATTGTTTTCAAATTAGGATAATAAACACAGATAAAATTACAAATAGGAAGTTTGACGTGGTGTGTGATGCCTGGCGGTTTGACTGAAAGGTAGTAATGGTGGCAATATGAGTTTAACAACAAAATATAATAATCGTTCACACGGTAAAAACATTTGAAAAAACTTTTCAACATAATAATGATTTTTATCGGAATTACTTGACTAAGTTCTAAATTAAAAAATATTTTTTTAGCTCTAAATAAAAAATTAAACGCAAACTTGATATTGTTTTATAAATACTATTAAGTAATAAATGATTTAGTAAATTTATTTTTCTAATTGTACTAACTAAAAGTGCTAATTTTATTAAATAATAAAAAGTCGAAGTTGGTCGTTGTAAAAAAATTATTTGCAGTACAATATAATAAAAAATAAGCACAATAATGTTTTTTTTCTAAACATTAGGAAAATTAAAAATATAATTTACTTATCATAAGTTTTCCGACCATCATTCTGTAGAATTGAGGCGTCAATAAAAGTTATTATACTAAACAAAACGTAGACAAACATCTATACTTTTGTCAGACGCACAAATACACAATAGAAAATTTTACATTCGTTTTATATTATAATTTATTATAAGATAAACAGTTATTTTTAATCAAAGATTAAAATAATTTCTGAGCAATGAAAGAATTTAAACAATCGTATATTTTTTTATCTCACGACGACCCACACATGATGCTTTTAACACAATTAATGAATATATTAAATTAAATTTAATAAAAATGCAAATAACTTTTAATTTTGTTTACATAATATATATATATGGGTGTGTGAACATGTGTGCAACTAAATGGAGCATGATGATTTCTAAATAAAAAACTAAAAATTTAAAAATGTTTCTGTCGGCACTCTTATGTGTCAAATATGTGATGAAATATAATATAGGATTCCGATAATGATGGTTACCAAGCCTTACTTATCGAAATAAATCTGTAATGGAAAATAGAAAAGAGATATATATCAAACATGAGTAAAAATAAAGAAAATAAATAGGCCGAATACAATTTGAAGGGTAATCTATGTTTAATAAGTATAAATCTATTATAGGTTGTTTTATAAACCAAGACCATCTATTAAATAATTACTTACTAATAAACATTAAATTTACTAATGTTATTTCTGAGTAACTACAAAAGCATTTTTGTTATTGACATATACAGGAACCACACTTACGTAAGATACACATTTGTTTTTGGAAGATAAATGCACAATAAATTTAAACTTAAAAAAGTGCATTATTTTGAATATAAATTATAACATCAGTAAAGTATTAGTAAATTCAATTGTTGGATTGCTGGAAGTCTTTAAAACTAAATTTGTATTTATCAATATAGAAATATATTGCATTCCCCTTAACTAGTGGGGCATCTTATTTTATAATATTAACTACAATGCTGCATTATTTTACTGCACATTTTACACTCTGTTAATTGGACATACATTTATCAAGTTATTTTGCTCTATTGCTTTTTTTATTATTTGCACTTCATGGCACTGCATTACACAGTCATATGTCCATTTTAGCAGTTTTCATTTGTTTTTGTTTTTTTTTATAATTTGTATAATTAATTACATCACTGCTTATCTGAAATTTACATATCAATTTCTTTTTTACTTATACCTATTACATTCAAATATCAGCCTTTCAAGCTAATTGAGCACGCGCCTTTTGAGAGTGTTAAATAAATGAATAATTTCCTCTTCAATCCAAGATATAGTATTTATGCAGGATTAAAGTGAGAATTCTATTCACGCTCTCCTCAACAGTTCTTCAGATTTGCTCATATAAAAGAATTTGAGTCGTAGGAATAAGAGGATCCTTTTTATTCCTGCATAAATACTATATCTTGGATTGAAGAGGAAAGTATTCATTTATTTAACACTCTCAAAAGGCGCGTGCTCAATTAGCTTGAAAGGCTGATATTTGAATGTAATATAATTGTAAACACGGCACTAGATCAAATAATTGCTTATTTACTTATACCTATTGTAATTGGCATGAGTAGAAACTTTCTAGAGTCGGTCTTAAAGCCTTTTTATTTTTTACTAATTATTTGCACACACACATATTATTTTATTCATCTTTAATTATATTAATTTTATCGTAGAAAAAAAAAATCTTTAATACATCAGCAGTGCGCAAATTTCTTTTTAGTCAGAACATAAAAGTAATTCTACTCTACTTGACCTAAAACTGACTTTTCCTGATGTCATAAAGTTATATTGATAAGGAAACTATATAATTTTCCAAAAAGCGCATAGAATACGTACACGCTTGCGGAATCCGTTATCAGTATAGACGTATAGTTTGATGAAGTAAAATTTCAAAAGATATATATTAACAAAGTTTATGTACAAAATATGTGAATTAAAATAGATGTATGATTATAGACGATATGTAAACTTAATTAAATGTATAATAAATTTATTAATGAATAAATAAAATAATAAAAATTAAATTAATAAATAAAACGCAACTAGCAGATTAAAACATATCTTTATAAATTCTTTATTGTTACTAACTTCATAACAAACAAGCTAGTCAATTTCTTAATACATGCATATACTTACTGTGTATATAGAAACAAAACACTAGTCCATTAATATATGTTGATCTGATTTATGTTATTAACAAATTTTAAAATGGCCAAATTTGCACTTATGGGAACACATACATGTCTTTAGTAATGCATCAAAAACAGTTTTTCTTCCTTAAATTAACACACTTAAGTTTCAGATTCCAGATCATTGTATTAAAAACAAATGACTTAATTTGCTTACGGATATAATATTTTTGTGTTTACAAATATATTACACACCCACTTCTTAGTTTATATAATTGACATTTTTTACTCATAAAATTTCAAATTAGTTTAGTATATTACAACTGACAATAGAAGTTTAACCTTTTAAATTGATTTAAAATGAAGTAAATTAATCGATTAAATAAAAAAAAATTAAATAGTAATGTATATAATGTGTTTTCACTGGCTATAAATTTTATGAAACAGTACTGACAGTGCAAATATTTTAAAGTGTGTGTAAATAAAGTTTTAATTAAATCATGTACATTGCATTGACAGTACTGTTATTTTTTCCTCCCAAAAAATTACTCTAGAAAAACGTACTACAAAAAGAACTTTTAAAATGAATTATGTAAATTGGCGTAGCTAATAAAAAGAGTCCTAGATGCTTGGAGCGCAGCAGCCGAAAGCAGTAAGTCTAGAGTAGAAAATAGTTGCCGAAAATAAAACAATGCATTCTAAAAAGGGAGAAAAGATAATGCTCAAAGAAGTTAGTTTTTAATAAATTACTATTAAAGTTCAAATAGAAAGAGGTTGTATAGACTTTAATTAGACTTGTTAAACAAACCATTTGGAGATTAATGAACTATATAATTATTGGCTATGTGTGAAATAAAAATAAACGGAGTAAATTATTGTCAGTAATATAATTTTATTGTACTTATTATATTGTTAAATTAATGCCTCAACAATCAGAAATAAACTTGCTTATATATATTCATGCTGTGAGTGTATTATTCATTTTCGCCTATACGGCTGAAATTGTCTTGCACATGGCGCAGATGACAGTTTTAATAAGAACTTGAATAGAATATTAAGTTAAAGAAAAAGAAATGTAAGTTTGTGTCAAAAAAAATGAAGAAAATATCAGCTCCCATTCATAACTTGCATGAATTTGGTATCAGCAATTCCTCAGTATTATATATATATATATATATGTGTGTGTGTGTGAAACACGTAGACCGTTTTATGAGGATCAATAGAATTGAAGATGAGAAGCTTAAAGTTTCAATACTGTTGTTTTTGCTGGCAGCGATATTCTACAAATTGTTAAGCAATTATGTGATTCAATTATACTGGACAAGATGCACCATATACTGAACTAATAGAAAATTTTATTATATATTTTCAGCCAGCAGTATTAAAAACGATAGCTTGTTTCCATATTCGAATGAAAAAACAATTACCTCTAGAGAGTACCAAGTTTAAAATCAGGAATTGCAAACATTGGCCAGACATTGTGAATTTACGATGGATTTAGAGGAAATACACCTGCATCAACTATTATATGAGATGTTGGACCACAATCTTAAAGAAAGCTGTACTAAGAGAAGTGTATATAACATGCCCAATGGATATCACAAAACGGATAGTACATCAACTAACGACAGATAATGTGTCAGAATATCAAACGAATGGATAAATGATCTAAAAAAATCATAAGAAGTGAATTAACATGCTATTGCTATACAACTGTAGAGCATACACAAAGGGTGTACAAATTCAAATTGTAAAAGTGGCATATTTGTGGCATTAGAGGATACTTAGCTCAAGTTTGCACATAAAATGAACAAGACAAGTCACATCCAGATATAAAATCAGGAGGAAGCAAAGCTTGTAGAAAGTTAGAGATAATATCATTAAACAACGCAAACGATGGTTGAATTTGTGAAATTAATGTCAATATGGAGATTGACAGCAGCTAGGGATTATTGATTAATATTATATCCAAGCAGAGAATGAAATTGAATCAGACAAATGTAGTGGCCTCAGATATAAATGAAACAGAGTACAAATATAGGAAATGCTTCTGTTCCAGGGAAAGTAAATTAAAAATTTCATCACTGTTTATTGTAAAGAGAGACATTAGTCTACTCCTTAGTCAAAATTGGTTTCATCCATTAGGAATCTGTTTTAAAATTATTAAGAAGGCCAAACTAGAAACAGAGGCTATAACCATGTTTCCTCAGCTGTTGAAACATAAAGTAGCTGAATTAAGAATGTGACCAGTAGACATGAAATTAGCTAATGGTGCACAATCTACAATGTGTAAACCATGGAAAGTTCTCTACCTCTGAATTCAAATGTTGAAAAGATGATAAGAGATATGATTAAAAATATGTGCTATCACCTATAGAGCACTCATCATGAGATACTCTTGTGGCTGTAATTATTAAGCCAGATGGGATTATTTGTCTCTGTAAAAACTATTGAGTTAATGTAAATAAATATATAAATATGAGTGCATATATTATTCCAAGTGTACACAAAGTGTTACCATATTTACAGAAAGCCTTGTTCTTTGTGAAGATAGGTTTAAAGTCCAAATTTCACCAGATACCAGTCACAGAAAAAACTACAGAATTGTTAACATTATGTACCCATGTTGGTCTGTTTAAATGCAATAAATTGCCTTATGGGATAACATGGCCCCACATCTCTTTCTAGCAAAGATTGATATATTATTGCAAAAACGTAGGCAGAATTATTCCCTACTTAGGTGATTTATTTATTACTTCCTAGTTGGAAGAAGAGCTGGAAAACCAATAATGGAAATATTCTCAAAGCTAAATAAAGTGGGAGCTATATTAAATGCTGCAAAGTGCATTTGAGAAACTTCAGAAACAAAAGTTTTGGGACATATAATAAATAAGGATGGAAAGTACCCCAATCCTGAGAAAATGAGAGCTGTAAAAGAAGCTGCCATTCCTAAGAATGTAGAAGATTTACAAGCTTCTCTGGGATTGTTAAATTTCGATGAAAGTTTTTTATAGGATAAATCACATATATTAACACATTATATGGTTTCTTATATAAGGGAAAACACTGGATATGGAATGAAGAGCACAAAATAGCACTCCAAAAAGTCAAGGACTTATTAATGTCAGAAAGACTGTTAGTGTATTATAGGAGTGATCTGTAAGTGCCAATTACTACAGATGCTTCAGTTTTTGGAATTGAAGCTGTCATCTCACTTTAGTATGATAAAGATGAACATCAAATCACTTATGCCTTCAGAACGTTATTATTAGCTGAAACAAATGTCTAGTCAATTAGATAAAGAAGCCCTGGCTATAATATTTGCAATAAAAAAATTCCATCAATACTTATATGGCCATGGTATGCAGTATGTAGGGATCATCATCCTTTACTTGGAAATTTTAAAAAGGACTAAAACTGCCTGAATATGTGAACCAAAGACTTTTAAGCTGGATTAACATATTAGCTGTCCATGACTATGAATTAGTTTAGAAGCTGGAAAAAGATATTGCATGCAAATGCATTATCATAACTATCTGTATAAGACAGAGTTTAGCAGAAGCTTACAATAGTAAACATATTACACACAATAGATATTATAGAAAATCTAAATAGTTCTAAGTTTGCCGAATGGATAAATAGAGACCCTTGATATATTAAGTTAAAGAATTGGATATGAGAAGGATGGCCAAAAAGTTGACCAAGTTTTGTTGCTATGATGATTTGGAATCTCATCAATATTTTTCAATATATAGTTGTTGTATAATTATGGATCAAGTGATCATACTATTGGAAAGGATGCCCAGGATTTGTGCAGATGATGGTGCTCACATGTTCATACATGTGGTAGCCAATAATAAATAGCAAAATCGAACAACTGGTAAAAACCTGCCATGATTGCCAATCTGCAGCTGATTTACTGAAGAAAGATTTTAAACCATGGATAGAGGCCAAAAAACTATGGGAGCCTACCCATACAGCTTATTCAGGACCTTTAAATGGACACTAAATATTAATAACCATAGATTCATACAGAAGATGGGCTAAGTGTAAACTCATGGAAGCTACAAGTACTAAATGTACCATAAAAGCCCTACAGGAAGTGTTTGCCATTCATGGATATCCTGAGATCCTTGTATCTGATAATGAAACACAGTTTACTTCTGCAGGTTTTGAAAACTACTTGAGATAAAGGTGTTTATCATGTTCTTACTCCAGCCTACCATCCTGCCTCTAAAAGACTTGCCAAAAAGACAGTCCAAAGTTTGAAATCTAACTTGATAAAAGTTAGAAGTTACAAATATGGAACAAGCGCTGATAAAAATCATGCTCTTCCAGCATTTTATTCCTAGTGAAACAAACCATAAAACATCTGTAGAGTTTCTGTTTGGTAGAAAATATCATATTCATTTATCTAAACTTCTACCTGTAAAAAAGAAACCAGAAAAAGTACTTCTAGTGAAGATGTGTACAATGCAAATTTCATAAAATTTAGAGTCTGAAAAATTGTATGAGTCAAGACATATTTAAAAAAAAATGGATATCTGGCACCATAGTTGACAAAATATCTGAAGTTATATGAGTAATTAAACTCTAAAGTGGATTACATGTCAGAAGACATACAAATCATTTATATCAGTGATTATGTGATACATCGATTATGATAAATTGAGAAATAATGAACTTGAAAATTTTCCTTTTATTGAGCAGAATGATGTATTGTATAGTGAATAAAATACAGGCAATGAAGTTAGAGTGGAGCAAGTTGTTGTTGAATGGACATAAACAGTTACCTAGATCTAAAAAATCAATTGATGTAAACGCCGTCGATCCTGCTGAGAATAGAAATACTTTTTCTCCATGAAGTCAGAAAAATATAAGAAAGCCTGCCAGATGTAGTGATTATTTTCTAGAGTGAGGAGAGATGTACTAACGGTAAAAATGTTTTAAATTGTGTGTAAATAAAGTTTTAATTAAATCATGTATATTGCACCGACAGTTCTGTTACTTTTTCCCCAGAATTACTCTAAAAAATTATTATAAAAGAACTTTTTAAAATAAATTATGTAAATTAGCACAACTAATAAAGTAGTCAGTCACAGTCAAGAGAAGAAAATGGCTGCCAAAAGTAAAACAATGCATTCTCTAAAGGGAGAAAAGATAATGTTTCACAAAGTTAGTTTTTAGTAAATTACTTACTGTTAGAGTTCAAATGGAAAGTTTGCATAGATTTTAATTAGATGTGTTAAACATACCATTTGGAGGTTAATGAATTGTATAATTATCGGCTATGTGGGAAATAAGATATTTTCACACATTAAATATATTCCATAACAATTCATAAAAATAAACGGAATAAATTATTGTCAGTAATATAATTTTATTGTACTTGGTACTTGTTATATTGTTAAATTACTGCCTAGGCAAATAGAAATAAACTTGCTGATATCAAGTTATATGTGTATTATTCATTTTCATCTACTTGGCTGAGATTCTCTCTCTATGGACACGACAGCAATATTCTCTTTGGGAAATTTGTCTCAGTCTGCAACTAAAAGTTTTGTAGCAAGTCCGAAGTTTTCCGTTTCACTTCCATCGGTTTTTTTTTTTGTTGTTGTTGTATTAAAAACAGTAGCAGTTTAAAATAACTTTCTCAGATTTTTTCTTCATATAAGAATTATTCTTTTTCTCAAAAGTCAAGTAAGCAATTTTTCCCAGAAATGTTTTTACCCTGTATTTAACTTTTTTAGTGGAAGAGATTAAGTAATGTATCATACATATATATTTCATACTGTTTTTCTTTTATAGTGTTAAATGGCTATCAGTATGCATTATATATTGTAACGGTAAATAATGCAAGAAGCTGGATCCTTAATATTTCATGTATTTGGATGAAAAAATTCTACCATACTTACAAAGATAATGGAGAAGTAAAGTTCTTATTTAATATTCTCTACGAATTGATAATACATAATAGTAATTTAATGTAACTAGGCAAAAGAAAATATTAGTGTAAGCATGTTTAATATCTCAAAGTAAATATTAAAATGGCATAGCGGATCTAATACGTGTGACCATAAATCAATAATAAGTGCTAGCCTTATAAAGAAAATATACAAAAACCAAATTTAATAAAAATTATATACATTTTATTGATATTTAAATGATTTTATATTATCATTAGTAACAAACATTTATGAAGTTGCTACAGTTTTTCGAATTACTAAAAAAAAATGTTTTAAATCCAAAGTGAAATGATGTTATTTATATTCAGCACAGTTTTCTATAAGCTAAAAAAAAAAATCTTAACCAGAGTTATGTAAAAAAGTATAATATGCGTGTGCGCGTGTGTGTATGTATAATCACTTTCTAGATTATAGATAGATGATAATGCTATTTGCTTTTCTTCCGTGAATGCATATATGCCTCATTCAGGTATTAATAACTTAGATGATAGGTATTCTCATTGATAGGTAGATACTAGTTAAGTTATGATTAATGGATTCTTGATCCAAACTTTAGGAAGGTAACGGTGATCTATAAACTCTTAGCAATAAATGGTGAATCTGCATTACAAGAGTGCTGCTAAGTTTCAACTGATGAATCCTGCACCTGACTTAATCTGCCTCAGTATACAATTAATTTTGAGCTTTTTGCAATTTTATTGAAAATTTGATCAGATCTATAATAGTTTAAAAATTGAATACAATCAGTCAATGCATCTAAAGCAAGTAGGAGGTTCATAGATGAAGATTGCATTATTTTGCTGACGAAATTCACTCTATTGAAAATATCATACTTAACGCTTTTTCAATAAATATAAATGTAGCCTTTTTTTTAACCTAGACATTTTGACTGATATTTGAATTGTTTGAATCAGGTTTTGAAAAGTTATTAAAAATTTTAAAGAAGCATCATACACTTCAGGTAAATCTTTATAACATGGTTTTATGGCATCAATTGTGATCTATTAACAGTGGTCCGGGTAATGGCTTTGTTAAATCAGTTAGATGAGTAGATAAAATATTCAATTGGTAAATGGAAGAGGGAAAAAATTAGAAACTCCTGTACTACATTTAAAAAACTCAACCCTGACAATTACATAAAAAAAACACAATAATTTTTATGGCTGATATCTGTAGCCCCAATAACTATCCGGTTTGGACTACGATTTATCATGAGACATAAATGCTTGGAGAGTTAAATATAAAATTTCTTTTTGTAACTATTTTTGCCAGCATATTGCAGCCATTATCGCAGCTCTTACTACTTATGTTATTTATATCTAAATTTAATTTTTTTCAATAAATCAATAGAAAATATTGTCAATCCAGCCTCTGTAGCATCTAAAATCAATTTTAGAATTGTAAAACAGACCCATGTATTCTAATACTTTTATATCCTGAATTGAAATGAATCTCTCTCTCTCTCTCTCCCTCTCTCTCTCCCTCTCTCTCTCTCCCTCTCTCTCTCTCCCTCTCTCTCTCTCTCCCTCTCTCTCTCCCTCTCTCCCTCTCCCTCTCTCTCCCTCTCTCTCTCCCTCTCTCCCTCTCCCTCTCTCTCTCTCCCTCTCTCTCCTCTCCCTCTCTCTCTCCCTCTCTCTCTCTCTCTCTCTCTCCCTCTCTCTCTCTCTCTCTCCCTCTCTCTCTCTCTCTCTCTCTCTCTCTCACTCCCTCTCTCTCTCCCTCTCTCTCCCTCTCTCTCCCTCTCTCTCTCTCTCTCCCTCTCTCTCTCTCTCTCTCTCTCTCTCTCTCTCTCTCTCTCTCTCTCTCTCTCTCTCTCTCTCTCTCTCTCTCTCTCTCACTCACATTTATTTGTTTAATATGTGATACTACTGAGTTCAATCTAAAATAATTGAAAAATATTTGTTTTGCTGACCCAGGTTTATAATAATATTTGTTATATTTGATGCCAATAAAATGATTATTTTATTTTGAGTTTTATCTTATAAATAGGTGGGCTATTTTTTAATTCTGGCTTATTAGGTAAGGTCAAGTATAAAAGGATCAAATTTTTCTAATATCTCGATGTATTTTTAAAAATTGTCATGTTCCTATATATTACTTTTACCTTGAAGTACTAGATTTTATTTGCCTAAGAACTATACTACAAAAAAAAAAAATTCTTTTATTATCTAAAACTACTTCTTGTAAATTATCAATACAAATTTTATTTTAAGAAGGTAATTAATTATGTTAATTTTTTGTAATTATTCAAAGTGATTTAGTTTTTTTCATGACGATTCTATTACATCCCTGTATAAATTTATTTTATGATGGAGTTGTAAAGTTCGAAAAGATTGCAGCAAAAATAATAAACTGCTTTTTTGAAACTGAATAAATTAACCAATGTATATTCCACTCTTCCCCATATTTTAACTGCCTTTTATAATAGGTATATAAAAATTTTAGTCTGGAAGACTTCGTATGGAAAATTAAAATCTTCAATTTCTTTAGGACGTTTCTAAAACGGCTTGCCTTGTTGTATGAGAAAATATTCCTGGCCAAAGTCGTGGATCATCAAAATTACACACTTATTATAACTTTAGAAGATTTTTATGATCTGACTTAATGAAAAATGTCTTTAATATGTTGATTTATTTTCTTCCCTATTGTCTTTGGGTTCTATATAAGTGACAGTTTTTTCAGCATGCACTAGAATTATTTTCCAACTGTGCATATCCAAAATATCTTTACTGCAACCAGGAACTGGCTCTGAGCCATTCATCCTTACTTGTTTAATAAAATACTGAGTAATTTTGGGAGCATTTCTCTCTTAATACTGGGAACAGTTTTTTTTTTTTCTGGTTGAACATCTAATTAAAGAAAAAATACACAATTATAATAAAGTTAATTATTAAAATTCGAACATAATTACTTTTTTATAATTTTTAATAATAAAATTTTTAAAAATCTTATTACAAAATACGATTTTAACAATGAATATCCCATGTATACTATGTTATTCTTCTCCTTCACTTTCTTTGCATATCTTCATATAATCATATATATTACTTATAATACTTCACTCATATACACTTTAATGCAAGTAATTTTCTTAACCTTCTTTATTTTCTTACAGTTTCGACTGTCCAGCAGGCTTTATCAGAGCTACAAGATTTGAACAATACAAATACATAATTATCATTTCAGATATATATGTATAAATCATATATAAATCAAACATATATATCTCCATCATTCTACATATATATATATACAAAAACATACACATACATATCAAAAATAGACATATATCTTCTTCATATATATACACATATAAATCCATATGACCCCCAGACATATATATAATCCATATACATCTATATATACATATGCATATCCAATACCTAGACATACCTCTTTTAAACATACATCTATATACAGATATACATACACCCATAGACATATATATATTTTTTATATATGTGTAGGTAAAATATACATATAGATGTGTATTAATAAAGATATATGAGGATTGCATATGTGTCTATGGGTGTATGTATATCTATATATAGATGTATGTTTAAAAGAGGTATGTCTAGGTATTGGATATGCATATGTATATATAGATGTATATGGATTATATATATATCTGGGGGTCATATGGATTTATATGTGTATATATATGAAGAAGATATATGTCTATTTTTTGATATGTATGTGTATGTTTTTGTATATATATATATATGTAGAATGATGGAGATATATATGTTTGATTTATATATGATTTATACATATATATCTGAAATGATAATTATGTATTTGTATTGTTCAAATCTTGTAGCTCAGTCGAAACTGTAAGAAAATAAAGAAGGTTAAGAAAATTACTTGCATTAAAGTGTATATGAGTGAAGTATTATAAATAATATATATGAATATCCCATGTATAAATTTACTTACTTAAATAAAAATTAATATTAAAAGAAAATGTCGAATTATTAAATATATATATATTAATTTCTTTGGTGGAATATTTATTTAATTTTTTTTTTTTTTTTGGCATTTTAACAAAATTAAAAATTAAGAAATATATTACATTAAAAGTATGAGAAAAGAATGAATAACTTACCTTAGACATTAATAATATATATTAAGGCGCTGAGATGCGACAGTAGGAACCTTTACAAATCTTAACACAAGATTGACGACTTTAAAAGACAAGAGCGGCCACTCTTATCTTCGACTCTTATCTTGTGGCAGCTCTTCTCTTTTAAAGTCGTTCATCTTGTGTTAAAATTTGTAGAGGTCCCTACTGTCGCATCTAGGCGCATAGTCTTAAGGTTATAGCCTTAATAAATATTACTTAGACATTAATTTAAATTAAAATTTATTTCTTGTTCTTGTTATTATATTATTACTTATGCATTGCACTTTACTGTCCTATATCTAATTGAAAAGATGTACTACTCATACCTTTTTGATTAGTGATACGATATAGTATGTAGTGTGCTATAATAGCTGAATTTATAATAAAGTTTATATATGTTAAGAGGAAATGCGAGTTTGAACAACTTTCAAATGCATATCATCATGTAATCAGCGAACTCACACAGGTTCAAGTTATTACTTGTTTACACTAAACTATCTTTTATAACTAGAATCAGAATAAAATAAGATCTTAAGGAATAATAACAAATAAGTTATTATAAAGTATTTGTTTAAGATAAATTTATTAAATATAAATAACATTTAAACAAAATGTAATTTATTTGGATATAGTTAATGAATAATATTTTTTTAAGAATTTTTTCTACTCTGGAATCTTTGGCGCCTTTTGTGTCGCATACTTTGCACATTTGCACTTGGATAGCAGTTTGTTTAGAATGAAAAAGAAAACCTCGCATTCTTTTTAATAATAATAATATATATATACTAAGATTTGTTATGATTATTATTTGAAAAAATATGAAAAAATGATCATACACATACACAATTATATATATATATGTAAATAACATATGGATATATATATCGCATATATGTGCAATATATATTTCACACAAATAAAATTATGAGTGTAAAGTAATCAAATACATCCCAGACAACCCTCGAGTTGTATGCAGGAAGTGTCACAACTTAAAGAGAATGATCAAAGAAGCCTATTTCATTAACTTGGACTATAATTCGATGAACAAAAAAGCCACGTATTACGCAATATCCAAAAAATGGCAAACGTAATTTATATACACTTTTCATTTCATAGCAACGGTATTATTTTGCAATTTATTTAGCACACAGCTTCGATAATGAAGGTACTTACCCAACAAACTCAATATTTATTTGACTTATTTATTATAATTCATTTATGTGTTTACTTTACACTCATAATTTTATTTGTGTGAAATATATATCACATATATATTACTCGTTACAAACACTGCCACAAAGCGATTATTTATTAATATATCACATATGTAAATATATATGTTTTGTGCATTATTGTATTTTTTAAAAAAAATTATTTATTCTAAAATGTAAATTGTAAAATTAAGCATAACATAGGTAATATGCAGCTTTATAAACATTTGCATTATATAATATTTATGTGTATATTGAAATATTCTTTCTATGCCCATATAAAACAGTATAATTTTGTTTACAATAATGAGTAATGTACACAAAGTGTCAGCTATTATCTATTGATTTGTTATACACTAAACCCTTTAAAATAAAATGTAGTGGATATGGGATTTTATTACAATGTTTAAAATACCACTCAGGAGTATACCAACACAGTGTGCAATGTGTTACCTGGGGTTGAACTGAAGAAGGATAAAAGTCATCTGTAAGAAGAATCAGGGTCGTCACACACACATTCATATCAATGGAGCAGATCGTGTTTAGCCCAAAGAAATGAAAAGACTGACTGTTTAAGAGGATTACATATGTAACCACTGAACTCCATCACTAAAGATTCAAAAGTTGACCTAGCAACTTTTATAGCCATATCACACTGCTATGCTTGTGTATTGTGACTGTTTAATACTAATCTATATATGTGTTATTCTTTATTAAGTTGTTTTATATGAAGCATTAATAATTTTACTTTGTTGTTGCTATCTTGTTGGCAATAAACATCAAGTTTTAATTACAAAATTTTCTTATATTTCTTTTTATCTGACCACCTTTACCACAACTACAATACTCATTGGGTCTATACACAGCAGAAAATTGGCACAAACAGCAGAACTGAATTTGAACTTTAATTGGTATTGTAGCAGTTGGTAATAGGTTTCAGTAACTAGAACTTTGTAGGTGTTCATAGGGTTTAATCTCATAAATTGAAACTGGCATAATAAATCAACCTAATGGGAAGTTAAGTAATCTTGTTAAAAAAATTTTTTTTTACTTATTATTAGTTATTAATTTGGATTAGGGTATTAAGATGACATCTATACTAAAGGAGTTTTAATGTTAATATTCCTTTTGATTGATCAATTTTCTTAAAGAGAATCAAGAAACGTTTTTGGTTAAGGAACTGTTAATGACTCCATTAAAGTTGGCATATTGCTATATTATGTTGGTCAACAGATAATTGAAATTGCAAATAAGCTATGTGATCATGAAAATCTGGAAAAGTTACCTACCCTATAATAGTAAAAAAAACTAAATTTAGTCCCAGCCTTTGAAGCATGTAGTATGGCTACATTTTAAAAATAGATGGCAAAATAAAGAGAAATAAGTATGTGACTATGATCAAGGATTGGGGGAACTGGCTCAGGGTTCTAAATATGACATATTAAAGGACAGTCTGCTTGAACAATTACATTGGTGAATATCAGTTGGGAGGTTTTGAACAGCAATTGCTGGTCTCAAGAGACTTAATTTGTGAGGAAGTTATCAAAATGGGAGTATTACATGAAATACTGCTTGACCAATGAAAGGAGTTCTGGACTTTTATAATGGAAGTGTAAATTTAATAAAGAACATTGCATATCCTGTGGAAAAATAGATCATTTAGAAAGTGCATGTAGGATTAAGATGGGTGAAGAGAACATGCTCTCCAACTTTTCCCAAGTGAGATTTATAATATTCAGATTAGCAATTGAGATCAATTTATGTTAATGGTGAAGTTACTAAATACAAAAGTTTTAAAAAGGTGTTTGGCTTTGTTTGCTTAGCTGACTAAGCAAACTAAGCCAAACTATTCATTAAAGCTTTGCTATATATGTACCGCATATATTTATTATTGTTACATTATAGTTTAGACAAAGTTAATATTTCCATATTAAATACAAAAATGGAAATAGAAATTGATAAAGAGATGGGTTAGTCAGTGATGGCAGTTAAAGTCTGGAAAATTGTAACAACACTCCTATATTAATACCAGTTTAGTTTAAGAATGAAAGATTTCAGTTATTAGGAATAAAATATGGCAGATATATAAGGATTAATTTATCAGAAGATGTTCATCTATCAGTCTACTATAATTTCTATAAAAAATGTTTATCCATAAAAGTATAACACTTATAGTAAACTCTGGATTCAAAATAATCAAAAAACTGCTTTGAAAATGGTTTTAGCATAATAAATCACATCTATCTCTTGAAAGAAATTACTGAAAGAACCAGTGAATATAAAATATCATTGTGCTTTGAATTTAGAGATTATAAAAAGACATTTGATTTTATAACTATTTTCACAGTGCTTAAAGCATCAGATCTTTAGAATATAGATCTAGTATGGTATCATACTTTGAAAAATATTTAACAAAATAGAACAATGATTGTATTACATGGAGACTAAAAAAATTAACCTTAATAAAGGTGTATGATAGGATGTTTCATATCTTCAAAACCTTTTAAAACAGTTTAACAAGAAATATTTTA
Organism: Epiperipatus broadwayi; assembly: GCA_028023455.1. Taxonomy (NCBI): domain Eukaryota; kingdom Metazoa; phylum Onychophora; class Udeonychophora; order Euonychophora; family Peripatidae; genus Epiperipatus; species Epiperipatus broadwayi. Next base: position 2,440,627 of record JAQFVV010000146.1, read on the forward strand.
GATTTAAAATGGTAAGGTAAGAGGATCAAAATATAAGATAATTTAAGACAACTAAATTTTGCAGATGAGATGGTCAATTTTACAAATAATTCTTCAGAACTTGAAAAATTATTAAGTTATTAGTTAAAGATTTGAGTTCTGATTGAGTTTACTTGTATGTAATTTAGCTCTCCATTTCATTACTACGATTGGATTTTAAATGTATAGAACTTATAATATGTATGTAGTTATTTGTTCACTGTTGGATAGTTAAAATATTTCTATATATTTTACTGGGATAAGTGGGGCAAATGTGGTGAGATTCTAGATTTTATAACAAATTTGGTTAACTTATTTAGAATTAAAGATACTTTCTATATTTTGGTTGATCTTCCCAATTTATACTCATAAAATATTATAGTAACTTGGTTAGTAATAACTGCTAGATCCTAAAAGGTAATATAAATTTGAGATAATGATCTGAACATTAACCAGCTTATTTCTTAGATGTTATTTGTAATGATTATATTGGTAAATGGAATAAATAATATTTTGGACCAACAACATACTATGATAGCAACAATAGTTTATTATTAATAAATAGTTTATAAACATAATGTTTTAAAACAGAAAATAAAGTTTTATATGAATAATCATGTAAGCTGTCTAAATCTATAGTGATGTAAAACAACAGACCTACATTGATAATTAGTGGAAAATATAGATATATTTAACTAAATCTTAGTAAAAGAATATTAAATCAGAGCTTTAACTTATTATGATTTTATAATATAATAGATATAAGAAATGTAAATTACTCATAAGTGCATGAGTTGATATAATTTATAATTTGGAATAATTATGATTGTTTTCTCTTAGTTATGTTCATATATTCAATCATCTATTCTTAAGAAAAACTAACTAATCTAAATAACCATAAATAACATTCTAAAATTCTAAATAAGACTTAATAATTCATAAGGTCTGGTCTTTTTATTTTATAAAATATCTGATATTAATAGAACACAATTATCCAGAGATATTGTTAAAGTTTTCCATTAAATAACAATGTTTTAGATAAAGGGCCTTTGATATTAATATATTTATTTAATCATTACACGCATATATTCACAGTATGCATTGAATACGGTTATATTATGTTAATAGAACATAGTTATTATGTTAATAGAACATAGTTATCTTTAGATATGGTTAAAGTTACCTCATTAATAAGTGATATGGTTTTATACAAAGAGCTTTTAGTGATAATAGTTCGTTCATATAGTTCACAACATGTGTTGAATATGGTTAAATTTTAATTTCAAAATATCTGTGCGATTCAGTTATTGTAATTTGGTTCTTAATCTTTAAATATAGGAATGTGCATGCAAACCTAAATGTTATTCATAGTAAATCCAGTTAATAAGCGTGAAATAATCCGATAAGTAATAGTGAGATACTGTAACCAACATAAATAAAATGAAGAATTTGATGTTTTTTATAAATAATCCTCTCATTTTATGTGTTAGCATTAATATTTAATTTATTCATTAATCTTATGTAACACTGTCTATGCATCTATTTTATTTGAATTTAAATAGACGACTATTAAATATTTCTGATGAAATAGAAAAAAATTTGAATGCCAGTTCTAAAAGCAATTTTGTCAGTATTATGTAGCCATTAATATTTAGTTTTTCTGAAAATATACATTAATTTCCTTTTAAGCAGCTATAGTGTAAAGTTTCTTTACATAAAATTTCGTATATGTATACATTCTTCTCCTTACAAGAGATAAAAAGTTTGTTAGAAGTTTAATCTTTTTTGCAGTAAATAAATATGTATGTAAGAGAATACACGTTTTAAAAAAAAAATCTCTCCGACACCATTTTGTTAAATATCACGATCTTTGTTGCTATAGTTATTTATTTGATTTGCTCATGGTTATCTTTAGTAAATTTTATTACGCAATTATCGTTGTTACTAAACATATTAATTATTCTAAATATTGGTTTAACATTCCTGTATGTTCATCCATTGTCTGATCAGTTTTTATACCTATCTCTTCTTTGTGGAATAAAAATCTAAGGTTTTCAGACCTATGATCTTTATTCTATCTCTCATCATTAGACAATATTTCTGATATCTTACATTTAATATTTATCAACTGAGTGTGAAAACTTTCTTTCTGTGTCCTTAAATATTTTTGCATGTCTTGGATTATTACCCTATTGTTATCCTTCAGTTTGTTCTGGATAATCTTCTCCTATCTTTTTATGATAGCTTCTATTTTGTCTTGCTTTATACACCCACTATTAGTCATTTGGTCCTTCACTTAAATTATATTCCTTTGTGTCTCTTTAAATTCTTTCTGCAAGGTTTTCATTTCTTTTGCAGATTTACCTTGTTACTTTATTAGTTCTCTGTGTTTGATATTCAACTTTATTTTAATATCCTCAAATACAGCTTGAAAGCAATCTTCTTCACTACACCTTAAAATCGTATTTTGTCTTTTCAATTTTCTTGACTCTTTTGCCTATTTCTCAACATTCTTTTGGAATTATACTGATCTTTTTGTTCAAATCATTACTATCTATTTTGAAAGTCTCACTACCTAAATCCAATTTATTTCCAACCTCTTGATCTTCTCACTTAATTCTCTAAATATCTCACTACATCACTCTTCAGATTCTTTTAATTTGACATCCAAATCATACCTAAGTTCTTCAAACTTTGCATCAGATATATTAAATCTATCATTCATTCCATCCTTTAATTCTATCTTTTCCTCCTTCAAACTTTTATTGAACTTCTCAAAATTCTTACTTAATTCTGCTTTTCGTTCTTCAAATTTATCAGAATCTGCCTTTTTGTTCTTACAATTTTTTATTTAGACATTCAGATTTTTTATCAGAATCTGTCTTATGCTCTTGAGAAGTTTTTGAGCATTATTTTTATCATATATTCAAATATTTTACCCATATCTGAGAATCTTGTCTACAGCCATACTCCTATGTTAACGGGTCCATAATATTAATTATTCTACATATTGGTTACATGCACTTATACAATGTTTTATACATAAGAATGTGTTACTTATTGCTTATTGATTCATATTTCTACTGGAATCTATGTGTACACATGAATATATATACATGCAATGACTAATAGAGTGTAAAATAATAAGCTAATATTTGATATACATTTTTTTTCATGTTGAATCCTGTTTTGGTTTGGTCGACCCAGATAGTACAGTATATATATATATATATATATATATATATATATATATATATATATATATATATATATATATGTTATATATAGAGTAGTTAAAAAACAAACTCTTATGAAGCTTCATAAGAGTTTGTTTTTTAACTTACTCTATATATAACATTTGTAAATAGAAGCTTTATTAAAATTAGGTCACATGACTTGATTTTTTATCAATTTAATATATATATATATATATATATATATATATCCAAAACTCTTTTAAATAGAGCAATTAATCTTTCAGATAAGTCACATCTGAAAGAAGAAATAAATCATATTAAGAGTATTTTATTAGCAAATAGTTATAATTTATAAATTTATAGAAAAAGCCTTATTTCAAGCCCAAAATGGACAAAATAGGAAACAAAAAGATGATAAATCAGCTATTAGGATTTGTGTTCCATATGTAAAAGGAACTACAGACAGTATCGGACGTATATTAAAATGCTATAATATAGATACAGCATTTTCTGCTCATCAAAAGATCAGCAATATAATAACCAAGCCTAAGGATACAATCCCTCTTGAATCTCATGGTGTCTATCAAATCTCATGTAAAAATTGTAAAGCTTCTTACATAGGTATGAGTAATCATCACATCAGTGTTAGGAGAGATGAGCATGCTAATGCAGTTAAACAACACTCATCATCATCAGCACTCTCACTCCATACTATAGATTCAGGTCATAAAATTGATTTTTCTAGTACCAGGATCATATCCAGATGTGATAACTCTACCAGTGCAAAATTAGAGAAGCCATTGAGATACTTAAAAGGCCAGATTGTATCAATAAGCGAGATGATACGTGCATATTTCCTCCTATTTGGAAAGATTTTTTTAAAAAACATTCTTAAATTTAACATTTTTTTCTATTGGTGGAACTTTAATGTTTTTTTTTCAAATCGGTGATTGTAGCACCTCTACAACTGTCTTTCTACCTTTTATCACCCAGTGGATGACTTGTGTGATCAAGTCGAAACGTCAGTATATTAATATTTAATTTTTTTAACACAGATGAACCTGCAATATATATATATATATGTGTGTGTAGATAAATTATAACTTTTTGGGATATACCGTGTATTATTTTCCATTGAGCACCGATATTTCGACGGAATAGCAACCGCCATTTTCAAGGTTAACTTTTGAAAGAAAAACCGTTAGATCTTAACAAATAACATGACTGTGTGTGAGATGAGAAATGAGATTCCAGTTCAGCATTCACAATATGAGGCATATCAAAATGTTTATTTCCCTCAGTATTTTTACCTGTTAATTTTAAGTTAATATTGGATAAAATGAGAGGTTTCCACATAGCTGGAATACGTTGTGCTTCATCAGTTCTATTTAAACCAGTAGGTCTCTTTAATATTTCAATTGACTCTCTCATGGTTCTTAAATCATATCTTTCCAAATTAGCAAGTATTTTTGTATTGTCAAAATTAGGTTTGTGACCAGTTTCTAAATAATGGGAAGTAAAAACTGATGTGCTAATTTTTTGTTGAAAAGCATTTTTATGTTCCTTAATTCTGACATTAATTCGTCTATTAGACTGACCCACATAGCCTCTTGAGCACTGGAAACATGGAATTTCATAAACTCCTTGGTGTTCCAAAAGTATTCTGTCTTTAGGTTTATACAAAAAATCACCAATTTTTTTTGCCAGTAGAAAAAGTGGTCTTTATATTAAAACAAGATAGTCTTCTACTGATTTTATCAGTAACCCCCCTAATGTAAGGCAAAATTACTCTATTAAAAGAGGAATTATCAATTCTATCCTCTTTTTTCTTTTTAGTATTAATGTTATATAAAGCCTTACATATGATGTTTTTATTATAATTATTAGAAAGCAGAATACTTTTTGTAAGTTTTATTTCTTGAGAAAGATGTTCTTTATCAGATAAATTATAAGCTCTAGTGAAAAGATTTTTAGCTACAGAAAAAATTTGTGCAGGATGATGATGAGAATTAAAATTAAGATATCTGTTTGTATGAGTGGATTTTCTGTAAACTGATATTGACAATGTTTCATCACATTTTCTTGCAATTAAAACATCCAGAAAAGAAAGTGATCTGTTATTTTCCACTTCCATAGTAAATTTAATATTTGGATGCCAATTATTTATAAAAGCAAGAAAAGAATTTAAAGAATCAATTCCATGAGGCCATATGACAAAAGTATCATCCACATATCTAAGCCAAATAGAAGGTTTTTTAGTAGCTGCACATAATACTTGACTTTCAAAATTGTCCATGAAAAGATTAGCAATGACAGGTGACAGTGGGGATCCCATAGAAAGTCCTTTCTATGGGATCCCCACTGTCACCTATCATTGCTGATCTTTTCATGGACAATTTTGAAAGTCAAGTATTATGTGCAGCTACTAAAAAACCTTCTATTTGGCTTAGATATGTGGATGATACTTTTGTCATATGGCCTCATGGAATTGATTCTTTAAATTCTTTTTTTTGCTTTTATAAATAATTGGCATCCAAATATTAAATTTACTATGGAAGTGGAAAATAACAGATCACTTTCTTTTCTGGATGTTTTAATTGCAAGAAAATGTGATGAAACATTGTCAATATCAGTTTACAGAAAATCCACTCATACAAACAGATATCTTAATTTTAATTCTCATCATCATCCTGCACAAATTTTTTCTGTAGCTAAAAATCTTTTCACTAGAGCTTATAATTTATCTGATAAAGAACATCTTTCTCAAGAAATAAAACTTACAAAAAGTATTCTGCTTTCTAATAATTATAATAAAAACATCATATGTAAGGCTTTATATAACATTAATACTAAAAAGAAAAAAGAGGATAGAATTGATAATTCCTCTTTTAATAGAGTAATTTTGCCTTACATTAGGGGGGTTACTGATAAAATCAGTAGAAGACTATCTTGTTTTAATATAAAGACCACTTTTTCTACTGGCAAAAAAAAAAAATGGTGATTTTTTGTATAAACCTAAAGACAGAATACTTTTGGAACACCAAGGAGTTTATGAAATTCCATGTTTCCAGTGCTCAAGAGACTACGTGGGTCAGTCTAATAGACGAATTAATGTCAGAATTAAGGAACATAAAAATGCTTTTCAACAAAAAATTAGCACATCAGTTTTTACTTCCCATTATTTAGAAACTGGTCACAAACCTAATTTTGGCAATACAAAAATACTTGCTAATTTGGAAAGATATGATTTAAGAACCATGAGAGAGTCAACTAAAATATTAAAGAGACCTACTGTCAATTAAAATATTAAAGAGACCTACTATTCCAGCTATGTGGAAACCTCTCTTTTTATCCAATATTAACTTAAAATTAACAGGTAAAAATACTGAGGAAAATAAACATTTTGATAAGCTTCATATTGTGAATGCTGAAGTGGAATCTCATTTCTCATCTCGCACACAGTCACGTTATTTGTTAAGATCTAACAGTTTTTCTTTCAAAAGTTAACTTTGAAAATGGCAGTTGCTATTCCGTCAAAATATCGGTGCTCAATGGAAAATAATACACGGTATATCCCAAAAAATTATAATTTATCTACATCATATAACTGTGAAAACATTAAGTATAACATATATATATAATAAAAACACAGAATTACTTCTATAAAAAAGCTTTAATATTTCAACCAGCAGACTGGTTTTCATCAGAAAGCAAAATGGCTACTTACAGAAATTAAGTGCTAAAATATTACAGTTACGTATCAGATAACAAAACTAATTCCCATAGGCTAAAAATCTTTAAAAACATTGTACAAATATATATATATATATATTTACAAAACTTGTATAAAAAATACTAAAAAAATTATTTCACAAAAAACATTTTAAAAAACTAAAACCATACATAATTATTATATATTAAAATATATCAAAAAACAATAAAAAGTATATTATTATATATGCACACACTAAAAAAACTGTATATATACATATATTTTACTATATACATATATATCTTATGCACATACACTTTTTATATACACTTTATATTTATTCTACTTCGTGCTAGTCCACCTATAAAATAATTATTTAGGAAAAAAAAATAAAAAACAATTATTTAGGAAATAAAAAAATAAAAAAATAAATCCCTAGGAAACCAGGTAATTCAAAGATGTGATGGTACCTATATTCATATTCATCCCATGAGGATGTAATGTCTTAAATTTAAAAATAAAAAAGCTCTCTTTCTGTTTTCTTTCTCTCATGGAAGAAAAATTATCTTCCAATATAACCACTCTTAAATCATCAATCGAGTGATCAGGTAAATTGAAATGTTTAGAAACTGGTCTATCTTCATTTTTATGTAAAATATCAAACCTATGGTTGGTCATTCTAATATGTAAACTGTTTGCTGACTCACCTATGTAACGACACAAGCATCTATTACATTCTATTAAATATATCAAGTTTATACTTTTACAGTTGACATAGTTGGAGATATACCATTTAAAACCATGAATGGTATCTCCCTGAACCATCTTTGTAACAATAATATGTTTGCATGTAAGACATCTCTTATCCCCACATGAAAAACATCCCTTTCTGACACAAAATTAGTGCCAAAAGCTGTCCTTATAAGTCTATCTCTAAGTGTCCTATGTCTATGATATACAACTTTAGGTGGATAGGGAAAAACAGATCTCAGATAATCTGTTGAATTTAATATATTAAAATGTTTCAATAATATTTGGCTAATATTAGGCAAATCATCATTGAAAGTAAGAACCAGTGGTATATTTATCAACTGACTCTTTCTTTTCTTAGATAGAAGAAGTTCCTGCCTGTCAACTTCTGAAGATTTTACCACTGCCCTATCTAACAGTCCTTTAGGATATTTTATATTGATAAATTTATTATACAAAACCTTGTTATTTTGCTGAAGAAATCCCTGATCACTGCAAATTCTTTTAATCCTTAAAAATTGACTATAAGGGATATTAGTCTTTAAGTGCTTAGGGTGATTACTATAAAAATGTAGGTAAGCATGACTATCAGTTGGCTTCCTATATATATTAGTACTAAGAATACCATCACTCCAAGTAATCTCAACATCAAGAAAATGAACCACTGTTTTAGAAAAATTCATTGAAAATTTTATATTATTATTAAAATTATTTAGATAATCAAAAAATATATGAAGTTCTTCTTCATTGTATGGCCAGATCATAAAGACATCATGAATATATCTCAGCCAAGTATGAGGTTTAAGGCTAGTCTTCTCAAGTATAGAACTTTCCAATTGAGCCATAAAAATGTTTGCATAATTTGGTGCCATTTTTGTCAATTGAAGATTTTATTTAATTAGGAATTGGTGTCAAAGGAGCTGTCTTTTTAGTGAAGTTGTAGTATTATTAAATTGATATTTGGATCTGAAATGGGCCTTCCTAGAGTTATCATTGCAAAAAAGAAATAGCGGTGATAATTATCCCATATTAGATATATGCATGTGATTATGTTAGAAACTAATTGAATGTATTGTACTTGTAGAGCCATACATAGAGTTATATTTGGAGTATTTTAAAAGTCAGGAAATTTACTCTGCTGTAAATATACTTGATCAATTAAAAACTACAATAAATTGTATTGTAAGATTTAATTAAAAGATTTATGTTTAAAATTAATCAAATAAACCTTGTATATTTTATAAATAATAACTGTTTTCCATCGAGCTTGTGAGCAAAAAAAAAAGAAAGAAAAGAGGGGAAAGATATTGGAGGAATATTTTTATTGAAAAAAAAAAGAGGAAAGTTATATTTTAATCTAACAATTATATTTTGTAATAAACTATAGGCTTTTTTCATATGTCATAGCATTGTCCGGGAGGTGAACCCGCAACAACCGTCTGCAACCAATGCTGTCCTCTCGGCTAACAAGGCTTGACTATATAGTTTTTTAATTAGTTTAAATAGTGGGTTAACATCTTTATAGGTAATGTTATGTGTCTGCATTTTTATTCCATGTCTATTTTATCGGGAGTAATTTGCAGTAATTATTGCAAATAGATTCTAGTCATATATATATATATTGTGCCAATGCCAAATTGGCACATGTATATAAAATAATTTTATATAAAAATTATTATCAAAATCTTTCGGAAAAAAGAATTTGAAAGTTACAATTAATTACTTTAAAGAGGGGAGAGGGAGTTTTCCTATAAAAAAAAAAAAAACTAAGAGTTTATAAAAGAGTGTTATTATTATAAATTAAAAGTTAAAAATCTCTTTTCATTCCAGTTTAGTAGAATAAATGTGTATATATGTGCGATGGTAAATAGAAATAAATGTTAGCTCATTAATAAGATAAATGCGTGTTAGAATAATATTAAAAAAATAAATAAATATTGAAATGAAATGTATTTAAAAACACAGTGGTGGATTACTAATTAAAGATATGAAAACAACACGTTTTAAAATAGCTACTACTAATCAAACAATCAATCAAAAAACACGTTGTCATAGGATTAGTTATCAAGGAATTTCGACAACACCTATGGCACATTCCCGGAGGATATAAAAACTAAAACAATTCACAGATATATATAGCTAGATTTTATCGGACATTCGGTTGGAATTTGCAATTCAGTTTAGTTTCCAGTGACAGTTTGCTTCAGTACAATTTCTATTATGTATACAGCAACCAACATGCACTGTTGAGCAGCCTTGGAAATATACGCTTGTGCTTCAGCCTTTTGAGTCCAACAAGATCATCACAACCTGCCTGTGAAATAATGTCGGCATAACAACTCTGAAACTCTCTGTCAAAACGTGCAGCTGTCTCCAAGAAGAAACCAACGGATTACCATAAACTCTCTTCAATAAACAAAATCTAACCGGTTAGATATAATCCATCAGAAGCAGCAGAAATAGCCAACGACAAGAAAAAAAATCCTAGGTTTATGTTTTATTATTATCATTTACACGTAGTAGTCACCACTGTAATCCGTAAATATTCAAGATTCAAATTATATGAACTCTATCATACATAAAATGAACTATTGATATGTGTGCGTGAGTTTCAAATGCTATAAATGCTTTATTATTATGTTTGCGAATGTGAGATAATTTAAAATGTCAAAGATTATTTTTTGCTTTTTTCATAAAATATACTATCATGTGTTAATTTAAAAATGTGCGTGTGTTAAAATTGGATTTATAAAATGTTTATAATGCGTTTATGTTAGTTAGTAAATTATCTTTAAACTTAATTAATGTTGATTAAAATAAATTGTCTTTAAATTTAAACTTTATCTGTCAGTCAATTCTTTTTATCAATCTCTTTTTACCAATATTTTATTACTGATTAAAATTAAACTGGGCTAGTTAAGGGAATTGTTTCGAGCGCTGGATTATGAGCCTACTGCCCGAATATGTTAGTCTTTAGACTAGCTGGTGCCCCGGGGTTTACCCCGAAACAAATAAAGTATTTGGATAGTAGGGGTTTGAATCTAGCAGCCGAGATGGGCCATTGTTGATAGTTAAAGCTATCAATAAGATCTCTCATTTTGCTTGAACGTGCTGGTTCGTTCACGTAACCTTTATAAGATTATAAATATATTATGAAGGAGTTTGAAACCGGCCAAAACTTATATATACGTATAAGTAGGTGGTTTCAGCGGTTCGACCCAGTACAATATATATATATGTTGATATGAAGATTTTCACAGGGGTTGCATATATAAAAGACATATTTTGCAGGTTCATCCATGTTAAAAAATTTTAATATTAATATACCAACATTTCAACTTGATCACACAAGTCATCTACTGGGTGATAAAATGTAGAAAGACTATTATAGGGGCGCTATAATCACTGATTTGAAAAAAGTTCCACCAATAGCAAAAATGTTAAATTAAGAATGTTTTTTAAAAACATATTTCCAAATAGGAGAAAGTTTGCATGTATCATCTTGTTTATTGATATAATCTGGCCTTTTAAGTATCTGAATGGCTTCTCTGGTTTTATATTGGTAGAGATTATCACATCTGGATAAGATCCTGGTACTAGAAAAATCAATTTTATGACCTGAATCAATAGTATGGAGTGAAAGTGCTTATGATGATGGATTGTGCTTAACTGCATCAGCATATGTATCTCTCCTAACACTGATACAACAATTACTCATACCTATATAAGAAGCTTTACAATTTTCACATGAGATTTGATAAACACCATGAGATTTAAGAGAGATTGAATCCTTAGGCTTGGTTATTATATTGTTGATCTTTTGATGAGTATAAAATGCTGTATTTATATTATAGCATTTCAATATACGTCCAATACTGTCTGTAGTTCCTTTTATATGTGGAACACAAATCCTTATAACTGATTTATCATCTTTTTGTTTCTTATTTTATCCATTTTGGGCTTGAAATAAGGCTTTTTTAATAAATTTAAAATTATAACTATTTGCTAATATAACACTATTAATATGATTTATTTCTTCTTTCAGATGTGACTTATCTGAAAGGTTAATTCCTCTATTTAAAAGAGTTTTGCTATGGAAACTATTTGAGTTGGGTGATGAGGAGAATGGAAATGTAAATATTTGCCCATGGTGTATTCTTTCTGTAAATCGAAAATGATAAACTATTTGGTATCCTGGTGACTAGAACATCAAGAAAAAGGAGTTTTCCATCAGACTCTGTCTCCATTGTAAATTTAGTATGAGGATGCATATTATTTAAATGTAAAAAAAATAATCTAATTTATTTTTTCCATGTTACCATATGACAAAAGTATCATCTATGTATCTGAACTAAATGAAAAGTTTTAATGATGATAGATTCTAAAGCACGACTTTCTATATTTTCCATGAATAAAACAGTTATTACTCTAAAATAGGTGAGCCCATAGGAATACCAAAAACTTGTCTGTAATGCTGTCCATTGTATACGAAATATGTGTTCAAGAGACAATGTTTAATCAAAGCAATAATATGATTTGGTAAATTGCAGCGTTGAGAAATTACATTTAAAGCTTCATCAATTGGAATGTTTGTAAACATCAAAACTGACCAGAATGTCATTACCATTAACTTTTGAATTTTTTAAAACAGAAATAAAATGAAAAGAGTTTTTAATATATGATTTAATAGAAGGGATTGTAGGTTTAATGAAATCAGATAAATATCTAGCTAAAATATGAGGTGGAGATTCTATTGTGCTTAATACTGGACGAAAGGAGGTATCTGGTTCGTGAATTTTTGGGAGTCCATAAAATTTTGGACAGACACATGATTTTTCATAAGGCTTATTTTATTTCTTACCTCTGTTTCAATAGGCGTTTTTTTTTTCCAAATCAGCGATTTTAGCGCCCCTACAACCGTCTTTCTAACTTTTATCGTCCAGTAGATCAAGTCGAAATTTTTTCACACGGATGAACCCGCAAAATATGTCCTTTATATATATGCCCATTACTATATATTAGATTAATGAGGTTAATATGAATGTAGTCTTTATTAAGTTTACTTAAAAAAATATTTCATAATATAATATGGTTTCATTAATGTAAATATTTGTTTTTGTCTTTCCAAAATTATAATAAAGATAATCCTTACTATGTACATTATAACCTAATAAACACTTCAAATCTTACCCCACATATTCCAGTATATTTACTTAAATGTACACACAATAGTGACACAAGTGTATAAATGTAAATCAGCAAGAAAGCAGAAATTTTTGCTCAAAACTTGCCACATCTGTACTTTTAAATAAAAAATCAAACGTAAAAAAAACTTTATTAATGTATTAAAAAGATACTTTTGTATTTTTATTTTCTTATTTAGCATTTTAGGCGACGTTTCTTTTATTTTTCCAACTTATATGATTATATGGAGAAATAGATAGATGTTGTAAAAATCATTATTATTATTGTTATTATATGGTCGTTATTAAATTACATGATTACAAAATTTATATTCATTTTTGTGTTGTTATTGTTGTTGTTAAAAGTAAAAGTTATATATATATAGCTGCTTTTGTTTTGGTATGTATAAAACAACTGGCTAGATCTTCAATAGTTACATATTTCAATATTTTTTTCTATTTCCTGAAATTTCTCCCATGTATTTGAATGTAAAAGGAAGCAAAATCGAATTCAGTTAGAAATCTATATTTATAAGCTTAATTTCACTTATTTTGTATCTTCTGTAAATTATTAAAATTAATTATTCTATTTTTCCTGCTTATTGCTCTATTGATTTAATGTTAATAATTTCACAATATCCAGTTTTCTTTCCTATATTATTATACTTTAATAATTTCTTATCATAAATATTACAATTAGATATATGTATTAATTACAAATAATACTTTGTTTTATTCTCAATATCATATTTAGAAGTATATATGTGTCTTTAATAAATTTTGTTTGCCAAATTATTATGTTCATTTTGGTTCATTCTTCACTCGTTCCTGTACTTTACAAATTATTGACCCATCTGTTTGTGTTCGTTTTCTTTTCTATGAGATATTATAAAAAAGTACTTACAAAGAAATTATAGGACTAAAATAGATACGCAATTAAAGATATTTTTACTCTAAACTATGGAATTTACTATTCATTGTATTTAATAATTTATTCACCAGAAACATTTTTAAAAGCTAATTATGTACTGTTTTTAATATACATTACAAATCATTGGGACACCATATTCATATTATACTTTCATATTATAGAATTTATGTGCAATATGAATAAGTTAAATCATTGAAATTGTTTTATATTTTAATAGTTAGTAGTGTTTTGGGGAGGGAAGGGTAGAATTAGATATAATGATTTTTATTTATTCGACTTCCTATCAGACTATTTACATGCACTATTAATTATAAAGGCACAATGTTTGTCTCATTTTCAAATTCATACTTTAATAATTACGAAATAAGAGAATAAATATTTATTTCTTGTGAGTTTGTTTTATTATTGAATCCATATGTATTGTAACTCATTAAAATCTTTATGTTTATGTTGTCCTCTGTGTTATAATGCCTCAAATAGAAATTCAAAATTGAATATATGCATTGAATATGAATTGCATAGCTATAAATTATTAAACTGTATGCATTATGTTTCATCGATAATTGCCTACCTTTTATGTATTCTTTTTGAAATTCCATAAGTTTAATGAATATTTTAGTGAATATTTTAAAATAAATTCAGAAGAGATAAATATTTTAAAATAAATTCAGAAGAGAGAAACAAAACTCATCTACCCATTATTTTTATTAATTTACATTGATATATGTTTTACATTTGTTTTTACCTATCCAATTCACTTTTATGATTTTTCATTTTGTTTGAATAGTTACTATCTAATCATTGCTTTAATATCAATGTTTAAAATTTTGCTTTGCCTCTTTTGAATAAAATTATTATTTTTTTTTTATTATTATTATTATTATTATTATTATTATTATTATTATTATTATTATTATTATTATTATTATTATTATTATTATTATTATTATTATTATTATTATTATTATTATTATTATTATTATTATTATTATTATTATTATTATTATTATTATTATTATTATTATTATTATTATTATTATTATTATTATTATTATTATTATTATTATTATTATTATTATTATTATTATTAGTTATTAGTAGTATTATTAGTAGTAGTAGTAGTAGTAGTAGTAGTAGTAGTAGTAGTAGTAGTGGTGGTGGTGGTGGTGGTGGTGGTGGGAGTGGTGGTGGTGGTGGGGGGGTAAGGGGGTGGAGGTGGGGGTGGTGAAGGTGGTGGGGGGTGGTTGTGGGGGGTGGGAGGGTGGTGGGTGGGGTGTTAAGGGTGGGGGTTGGGGTGGTGGGAGTGGTAGTGGTGGTGGTGGTGGGGGGGTAGTGGTGGTGATGGGGGTGAGGGTGGTGGAGGTGGTGTGGTGGTGGTGTGGGTGGTGAGGGTGGGGGTGGGGTTGGTGGTGGGAGATGGCAGTGGCAGTGGGGGGGGTGGGGGGGTGGTAGCAATATTAGCAGCAGCAGTAGCAGAAGTAGCAGCAGTAGCAGTAGCAAAAGCAACAGTAGCAGCAGCAGCAGTAGCAATAGCAGCAGTATCAGCAGTCAGAGTAGTAGGAGTAGGAGTAGGAGTAGCAGTAGTAGCAGTAATAGTAGTAATGAAAACAACTGAATAGTTTCTTATGCACAATATTTATTAAATTAATTTATCTCCTATAAATTTTGCATTTATCTTGGAAATCACTTATTCTTTATGTAAGTATGCCATTATTTTTGAATTAATTAAGTGTACTATTATAATTACTTAGAAAATGAATTAAAATTTTATTTTTCTATACCATTTAGCATCCTGAAAGGGTTTGTTGGCAATTTATTCATACAATGGTGAAAAAATAAAGTAATTAATGAAATTCAAGGATTATTTAATATACTCTGGTATATGCATTTTTGGGTATTACCACCTAATCTCTCCAATACCCTGCATGGTTTGTCGAAGTTGGTAGAGCATCAGACTTGATATTGGGAAGTTCCAGAATCAATTCTAGCAATCATAGGTTTGGCACTTGAACTTATGAACTCCTAGCAATAAAGCTATATGCCTTTTTTGTCTCCAATACGACAGAAATAAATTATATTTGATGTTTTGTATGCCAGAATGGATATAATGCTTCTTTTCTTTTTTTAAAATTTTCGTTATTATTTTAATAAGTTGCAGATGTCTTAAGGTATATTTGAAAAGAATCCGCTGTAACTCAGTTATCGTTCAAAGGAATTTTGTCTTTTTTGTCTCCAATGTGACAGAAATAAATTATATTTGATGTTTTGTATGCCAGAATGCATATAATGCTTCTTTTTTTTAAAAAAAATTTTCATTATTATTTTAATAAGTTGCAGATGTCTTAAGGTATATTTGAAAAGAATCCGCTGTAACTCAGTTATCGTTCAAAGGAATCTTCAGATGTAGTTTTTTATTATTATAAATTTTCTGAATGCGATTGATCAACCAATCGTCACTCCCATTCCGTTGAATGTTAAAAATAAATAGTTATATATTTGATGGTTCCATCGATTTTGAGAATAAGTCATTTACTTCGGAAGGTGAATAAGAGGTATGCAAATAAAATCTCAGTGTATAAATAATACATGTAAATTTTTTAGCTAATAGATTTTGAAAATAGTTCAGATTTGATAAAGATCAGCCAGAAGAAAAAATTGATACTCTATTAAAAACGGAAACAAAGATATCAAAAACACAGCAAAATCCCCAGAAATTTTTAACCGACTTAAGAAAATAAATGAAGAATAGAAATATAAAAAAACCATTACAAAAAATGAATATCTAGAATTTTTTAAAATGGTACAAAAAGTGCCTAATAGTGATACAATAAAATCATACAAAGACAGTGAAAGAAAAGCATAAAAGAGTCAAATATTATAAATCAATTCTTATTATTAGAAGGAAAATTTTTCAACAATAAAAATATGGAACTATTGCAAAAAGAAAAGTTCATATTATGAGATGTGTAGAAGAGTTTTATAAAGAATCATATACTAATAAAATGCACATACATGGTAATCTTTACAATTATAACATCTGAGTTTTCAAAAAAATTAAAATAAAGAAATGAATATGCAATTAAATCGATAACAAAAGAAAAATGTTCAAGATATGATAAAATTATTATTGGCATTTTAATAAAATCATATGAAGAAATAGAGAAGATGTTGACAAATCTATATAGCAAATATCTCAATCATAATATTATATCAGATGAAAAGATGAAGTAATAGTGGCATCTAATAAAAGTTAAAAAGAATATATTGGAAATTATAAACCTATCAGTCTTATCCACAATTTTTACAAAGATAACTACAATATTACTACAGCGATTCCAGAAACACTAGGAACTTTAGTATAATAGTTCACATCTAAATACAGAAATCATTTATAGGATGAACCAATTGAGTTTTATTTGCTATTATAATATGAATTTATAGATTATAAAATGCCATTTCAATCTTTCAGCACTTATATAGTCATTAAGGATTTGGATCATGAAGATATTAATCCAGGATATTGATATATTTTGAAAAATATTTATTAAAATGCAACAGCAGTGAATGAATTATATGGTACAACTAAAAAGATTAACATTCGCAAGGATGTATCATAGAGTAATCTCCTACCTCCAAAACTTTATACATTACTTTTACCAGAATCATTTTGTTAATTAAAAATAGAAACTAACGAAATAAAAATACATGAATTTTATTATATTAAATAGATTTTGCAAATGATGGAATAGTTATTGCAAATAATGTTTCAGAGTTTCAAAAAAACATTGCAAGCGTTATCAGATGAAAGAAAGCAAATAGGTCAAAAGATAAATACTAACATGGCTAAGATATAATAGCTAGGATAATTTTAGAGAATTTTCACAGAAGAAAATAAAGATTGATAGTTATGAATTAAAAAATGTTAATGATTATAATTACCTTGATCATATTATTAATATAGATAGAAATTTTATGCATGAAACTAATCATAGAATTACTTCAATTGAAGATTTTTCATAGAAATAACATTATATATATATATATGAAAAACAAAAACAAGTTATATATATATATATATATGAAAAAATGATTTCCATATGAAAAACAAAAACAAGTTATATATATATATATATGAAAAAATGATTTCCAGTAAATGTATTTTATCAGTTCTTATAATTGAGTCTAAGATTTGGACATTTAACAAAGAAAGAGTATAATAGATTTCAACCTACCAGTCAAGGTATGGAAAAATGTATTTTGGATATAACAAATAAGGGATTAAAAAGTGAGATATATTATCATTAATATCATTTAAAAAAATTAAGAGACTGAAGTGGAAATGGGCTGGATATATTATTAGAAGAAAGGGTAATATATAAAAAATTAAAATCTTAAACTGTTATTTCAAGAGATTGTAAAAAGTCTAACTAAAAATCATAGGAGATGTGGATAAAATAATAAAATGTGTTATTGCATATATAAAGAAGAGAGGCTATGAATCAAAATATTGGATTGAATTTGAAGAAATTGATAATGGTTTAAAAGATGTAATATAATTAATTTATCCATTATTGAATATTTTTAATATTTTTATTTAACTTGATACTGTTTGTTTGTGTAGGATAAATTTTGAAAACAATTTTTAACAGACTTCTTTGAAAGGGATTTCCTTCCAATTGTAAACATGTTATAAATCAATGGCAATGTAATAAGGCAATATTACAGGATTATCAATAAGTTTTCAGTTTTTCCCAAAAGACAGTGGTATATTTTTAAACACTTTATTTTAAAAAAATGTTACACTAAAATATATAAATGGTCAATTAAAATAGAAATAAAAACAAATCTTAATTTCAATTGATTATAAAATTTGCTTCTTTTAAAATAGATGACATCTTATATTGTCTTGATTGTAAAAGTTTCCTTTTTAAAAAATACTTCTTTCATAAATAAAATAATGTTGGCTTCAATATACTTAATGCATACAAATTTTCTTTAAAATGTTAGATAGATTGCTAGTTTTCATTCTCTGATTTTAAATAAAAATAATTTATAAAGAATATCTGAATACTAAAAAATTAAGTTTGATATACATATCACATGCAATTTGGATGCAATTTGAAAATTATAATTGCAATTTGTAATGTCATAGTTGACTATTTATCAGTCTGCATTCAAAACAACTTATATATACCTGTTTAAGGAGGTTTATTTAAACTTCATTCTATCAATAATTTCAATCTCTGTGATCAAGTTCTATATAAATATATGGGACCATTAATAGAGGTGGGATTCCAACTCTATTGCTAAAAGGAGTTTGCCTTGTCAACAGCTTGAAATTCTTGATTGTTATTTGTACTGGGATTGTCTAAGTGATGACTGTTTTCTAATATATATATATATATATGTGTGTGTGTGGGTGGGTGTGTGGGTGTGAAAATATTCTAGTGCATATTGCTACCTGAAAATTTAAATACAAATTGTTCAAATCCTCTTCCCAAATGTTATTTTTTGCAACAATATCCTCTCTAGATAAATATAGTGTGAACTTCAAATTGCTGCCTCAAATGGATACCTCTTGAATCATATACTGCAACAATGTTTTATATTGAAATTCAGACTTATTCAAAAAAAGAGCACAAAATTATATTAGAAAAAGATTCTTAAATTGCTAGAAAACAAACATGTTTAATTTATGTATACAAAAAAGACTACAATATTAGTCATTTTTAGACTTTGTTACTAGTGCATACTGCTAGTTGAAAATTTAAATCAAACTGTTCAAATCATCCCAAACACTATGGGTTTTTTTTCAGGCACACCCTATGAGTAAATATAATATCTGAACTTGAGACATCCAACTCAAAAGAAAATCTCAAATTGTATGGAGTAAAGGTTCAAAAAATATCAAGAGAACATTGCTGAAAAAACACAACAACTGGAAGGGTGATATGAACATGTTTTATTAAATTTTTTATCTAGGGTTAAGCAATGGAATTTGTTGTTACATATTTATGTTGGAAGATAGTAAAGTTTAAAAACGGCTAATGTTATAGTCTTATTTAGTATACATATGTTAAACATCTTTGGTTACTAGTAATTTAAGATTGTTTGCTAATTTAATTTTATGCTCTTTGTTAGAATAAGTCCAAATTTTAATATACAACATGGTTGCAGTGTGCAATTCAAGAAGTATCCTTTTGAGTCAGCTGTTTGAAGTTGAAACTTTATATTTATTCATAGAGGACATTGCTGAAAAAATGTTTGAGAGGATGATTTGAATATATATATATATTGTAACGATATATAAATATGTCGTTACATTAATTTAAAATAAAAACTTTATATAGTTCGCAAATAAAAATAAATTTATTAAAAACTAAAAGCTAAAAAAAATTAAAGAGTTGTTCAATATATATATATTCACACAAATGCAAATCTTTAAAAATTATTTCTTTTTTAAATAAAATAAAAAAAAAGGTATTTGAATGTACTTTTTTTAGAAAAAAGTATAAGAAAAAGATAAAATATTTTTGTAAATGGAAATGATTGTTTTATAAATTAATTGAAAAGCAAACTAGCCCTTGGGGCTCTTATATAATTAAAAAGTCAGAGGAAAGATATAGATAAGAGAATAAAAAGAATTAGCTTGACCAATGGAAGCACCAAGCCTCAGCTCGGACCCTAATGAAAATGATGGATTAGTGATGTTTTGTTCATTGAATCCAGAGGATGATTATAAAAGGAAAAATATTGAAATTAAGGACAGTGCCAGACAGTTCCAGCTTGATTGTTTTTGAGAGGTGTGATAGGATGCACATATCACCCTCTCTCTCTATTTTAAAAAATGAAAGGACTGAGATACCGGAATGGAACCAGCTAAGGCCACCTCCAGAACATCAGACCAGTCTTCTAATGGGGACATCATGGGAATTGGCACCAGGAACTGTGACTCTTCTACTGTAAGCTATTAAACTGAACAATTTTAAAATTTAAAAGTAATTAAGAACTTTCGTCAAGATTTGACAAGTTTAATAAACAAGCTAAATCTAATTTTTGTAAAATGAACTATAATCTGACTTTTCCAAATCAATTATTGTTTAATTTTTTTTTCATTTAAGTTTTCCAAAAATCATTTCCATTTTTTTTTATTAATATTTATTGTAGAAATTATTAAATGCATTAAATTTAAGTTGGGCATAGATGCTTGCATATATTCATTCATGTTTAATTATGTTTTTGAAATCGTATTTGATTAAAATATATAGACATTCGATAAATAATATCTTACATTGAATATCTAAAATGTATTTATCCAGGTGTCTTTTTAGTTATTGGTGTCAATGCAGCATCTTATGATGAATGCCATTGGGTTTCTTGTGAATTCCCTCTGCAATTACATCAATGACTTTATATTTTGATCATTTATGTTTATTTTGAAATGTTTTTGAGCATGTAATCTATGTAATCGATCTATGCTCAACATTAAAAAACAAACTTTTATAAAATTCATCTGTGCAAATTTATATAAATGTTAAATTTAAGTTGGGCATGAATGGCTATATAGATTTGTAAAGTTATATTAATTAATTATGGGAAGGTAATCTTAGGTTATTTGTTTCATAGTTAAATTAGGTCAATGGATTGGATATATTGGTGTAATTAGTAGATGTAGTATGAGGTTCGCTTAGTGCAGGATCCCCATTATATGCTGCACACCTCTTTTTGCTTATGGAAGGGAATAGTAAGATAGAAAAATGCAGTCCCTTCCTATGGAGTTTTTTTATTGTTTTTCTTGCCATACAGATGTAACATTCCTGTATTGGACAAGAGTCAATGTCTTCTCTAACTATACTGTTCAGATGTATATTCCTGACAGTATAGTATTTTTTGTGCTGTCGTATTTTCATACTACATTGAATACATCAATGTATCAGATGGATTGATGCCGGTTTGACTGTGAGCTTTTAGCCTAAGGTTAAATAAGGGATAGAATTTTTTTTTCAAATGCAAATCTACGTAGTTTATTCATACTCAACAATCTTAAAATAAATATAAAATTCATCTGTGTGGATGATTTAAAATCTTAAAATAATAATTTAAATTAAAAGTTAATATTAAAATCTAAATAATAAATGTTATTCCTCAAATTTAAAATGATTATATATGTGTGTAAATAAATATTGTTTGTGTGTTAATTACTGGCAGTGGCTTTTATTTTTTCTACATTTAAGATATAAATAAAAGTTATATATTATTATCTCTGCATATCCACTGAGCTAGTGACTTGGGCTAACAAGTCTAAATATAAAATAAAGTGGGATCTTAACAGTGCGTATCTGCCTACTCTATATATTTTCTAGTTTCAATTGGCCTAGATGGCACCCTTGTAGTGCAGATACGGTAGCATTCACTTTCCTTCGGACCATTATAATATATATATATATAGTATACGAACATGGATAGGCTGCTAACCAACACAGATTAGCTAGCATGATAAGTTTATTGGCTTTTTATCTCTGAGTTTAAGATCAAGAAACACCATGGTTTTTCTTCTCAGTTGCCTGATAAAGCCGAATGAATGTTTGTCTAAATGATATTTTCCCAATAAATATATACAAATATGACAGACAAAAATAAATCATGGTCCTTATTCCCAGGAGGCTGTAAAGTCACTACACAAGGCAGCAGTTGGTGGCTGAAGGTGGAGAGTACTAAGAATCCCCTGATTGTGGACTCAGGCTGCTATTTGATGATGACTTTTTATTTAGGTACTTACAACTGCAGATAACTTTCAAGTGAAGGAAGATTGCAAGAATTAGAAAAAAACTATCTTATATTAAATTGGACATTATTGGACTTTGGGAAGTTAAAAGAAAAGGTGAAGAGACAATTGATTTAAAAAGTGGACATGTACTCTATTATAAAGACACAAATATTGGAAATACAAGTGGAGTAGGATTCATTATAAATAAAAAGTGGAAAAATAACATTGTGGAGATTGATGGTGTATCGGGCAGAGAGGCAAGATTAGTTATACAACTTAATAGCAGATACCAAATGCAGATAATTCAGGTTTATGCCCCAACAAGTTCTCATAGTGATGAAGTAGTAGAAGATTTTTATATGGATGTACAAAAGGCTTTTGATCAGAATAAACAACATTTTAAACTTGTTATGGGAGACTTTAATGCTAGAATTGGTAAAAAAATGAAAGGTGAAAGTGCTGTAGGTAATTTTGATTATGGTAATAGAAATGAAAGAAGACATAGACTTGTGGAGTTTGCAGAATTGGATTATATTTTGACTAACAGAAATTACATATTTCAAGATTGTAATGTTCTTAATAAATTTAATACAGGAAGTGATCATCGATTAGTAAGATGTAAGATACATGTTAATGCAAAAGTAGAGAGACAAAAATTATTAAGAAAAACAATATTTACAGTTGATATTCCTAATCTTCAGATACATTCTAATGAATTTAAATTAGAACTTACAAATCGGTTTCAAGTATTAGTAGATTTTGAACATGATTCAGATTTGAATGAAATAAATATGAAAATAACTGATACAGTTCTCAAAACTGAAACAAAGATAGGGTGGTAGAAGAAAGAAGCAATTGACCAATAAAATTTCTACAGGGAGTAGAAAATTTATGAAGAAAAGAAAAAATATGAAGATATATAAAAAATGGTGCATTAAAAAGGATTGAATATCTGAATTTTGTAAAATGGTGTGGAAAAGAGTTGAAAATGCTATAAGAAAGTATAACTGTGAACTAGCAAGAAAAGCTGTAGAAGAGAATAAAAGTCTCAAGTGTGTAAAACAACATGTTGGTATTGGTAGGTAATTTATATCTGCAATAAGAAAAAAAGATGGAATTATTACTAAAAAGAGAGATGACATCATGAAATGGGTAGAAGACTTTTATCAAGAATTACATAGTAATAAAGAACAAGTACCTCCTATATCTATTACATCTTCCGAATTGCCCAGAATTTTACATGAAGAAGTGAGACATGACATTAAATGTATGAAGAAAGGAAAGGCTCCGGGTAATGATATAATTATAATTGATATATTAAAAGAAGCAGGTGAAGAAATAGAAAATTTTTTAGCAAAGTTATATACCAAATGTCTAAATGATAAAGATCTACCATATGAATGGAAGAATGCATTATTAATATTAATATTTAAAAAAGGTGATAAAGAAGATATTAGAAATTACAGACCTATCAGTTTTATACAAAATTTTTACCAAGATAATTACAACTCGTCTACAGAGAACATTGGATTTCCACCAACCAAAGAGAACAAGCTGGATTTAAAAATGGTTTTAGTACAGTAGATTATATCCAGGTATTGAGAGAAGTTATAGAAAGAACAAATGAGTATCAGTTGCCATTATGCTTTGGGTTTGTAGATTATAAAAAAGGCATTTGATTCTATAAACATTTTTTCAGTGATTAAAGCATTGGATCATCAAGATATAGATCCAAGATATTGCCATATTTTAAAGAATATTTATAAAAATGCAACAGCAACAATTAGATTACATAATGATACTAGGAAAATCAACATTGAAAAGGGTGTAAGACAGGGTGACTTCATATCTCCAAAACTTTTTACAGCAGTGCTGCAAGAAGTATTTTGTGGATTAAAATGGGAAGCTAAAGGAGTGAAAGTAAATGGAGATTATTTAAGTCATTTAGATTTTGCAGATGATGTAGTTGATTTTGCAAATAATGCTTTAGAGCTTCAGGAAATGTTGCAGGAGTTATCAGATGAAAGTAAAAAAGTAGGACTAAAGATAAATGTTTAAAAAAACTAAAGTAATGTTTAATGGATTTTCTCAAAATATGAAAATAAAGATTGATTATGATGAGTTAGAAGTTAGCAGTTACAAATACCTTGGTCACATTATTAATACAGATGGAAACATAATGAATAAAATTAATCATAGAATTAAACTTAGTTGGAGTGTTTTTGGTAGAAATAACTTGATAGTAAAAGGAAATATGCTTATGTGTTTGAAAAGGAAGGTTTTTAATAAATGTGTTTTTATCAGTTCTTACTTATGGATGTGAGATTTGGACACTTAATAGCAGAACAGTACAGAGACTTCAGACCACTCAAAGAAGTATGGAGAGATGCATGTTGAGAGTAACAAGAAGAGATCGAAAAAGCAATATATTGATAAGACAACAAACAGATGTTACTGACCTAACTGAAAAAATTAAAAGACTGAAGTGGAGTTGAGCTTGACATATTTCTAGAAGAAATGATAATAGATGGACAATTGAAATCTTAAACCAGATTCCAAGAGATTGTAAAGGACCCAGAAAATGACCACATGTGAGATGGATGGATGAAATAAGAATGTGTGCAGGGGTGATATGGAGAAGAGAAGCTAAAGATCAGAGAAGATGTATTGAACTTGGATAGACCTTCATCCTGCAATGGATTGATAATGGTTGATTATATATATATTCTATATTGATATTCCAACATTTTGACTTGGTCACACAAGTCATCCACTGGGTGATAAAAGATAGAAAGATGGTTGTAGAGATGCTACTATCACTGATTTGAATAAATGATAAAGTAAAGCTTCTTATATAGGTATGAGTAATCATCACATCAGTATTATGAGAGATGAGCATGCTAATGCAGTTAAACAACACTCATCATCATCAGCACTCTCACTCCATAGTATAGATTCAGATCATAAAATTGATTTTTCTAATAGCAGAATCATATCCAGATGTGATAACTCTACCAGTGCAAAATTAGAGAAGCCATTGAGATATTTAAAAAGCCAGATTGTACAAATCAATAAGCCAGGTGATACCTGCAAACTTCCTCCTATTTGGAAAGATTTTTTTTAAAAAACATTCTTAATTTAACATTTTTGCTATTGGTGAAACGTTAATGTTTTTTTTTCAAATCAATGATTGTAGCACTTCTACAACTGTCTTTCTACCTTTTATCACCCAGTGGATAACTTGTGTGACCAAGTCGAAATGTCAGAATATCAATATTTAAAATTTTTTAACACAGATGAACCTGCAAAATATGTCTATATATATATATATTGTGTACTAGAAAAACAAATAATTGTTTATTTTTGCTTACAATTGGGTTTTTTTTATTAAACTTAAAATAAAATTGCAGGGTGCTCAGAAATTAATTAATTCACTCACTAATTTTTACGATATGTGATTGAATTAATTAACATATAGACACTTCATGCTTTTACTTCAAGTTAAATATAAAAATTCCAATTGTAATTGGGAAAATCTATATATATATATATATATATAAGCTTTTAATAAATTCTGATGATAAATAATGTTCATAATATATTTTAAATAATCTTATAATTTTTCAAAATACATTTTTATTATTTTATTGGTAATAAAATCTGTTCATTTTTTATGTGTAGAATCTTATTTGAGAATGCAAAAAAATTATTGAAAACATCAGTTATTTGAAATTTATTTACATTTTTTTTTACTAATGCTGTATTATTGTCAAAATTATTTTTCCCCAAATAATGGTTTAATTTAAATATGGTTACTATTCTACTGTATGAAAAGAAGCAAAAAATAATTCTGGAATCAAATAACAATTCTAAAATCTTGGATTAGCTTCAAACACAGTAAACAACTTACTTCAAATTAAATTATAAAGTTTATTTAAACAAAATTTTAAGAACTTTTTAGTAAATGCAGTAGTGCTTTAAAATTTTTCAATATAAAAATAAAATATTATTTTTTAAAAAATAAGATTATTATACAGAAAATGTTATTCTTTATCTAATCACTACACTTAATATTAACCATGCTTTCTAAATCACAAAATTACTGTGATATATTAAATTATATATGGATATACATATATAATCAAAGTAGAAGATAAAGAATAATTTACATTATAATGTGATAGTTACATTTTCATCTAACATTTAAACAATTCTGTCACTAAATTACTAACACCAACAGGATTTATATCCTTTTATTTTTCCATATCATTTGTTTATTTTTTATTCATTTCAAAATGATGTATTATAGTTTTGTTATCTATTTAATTTCTTTTAACATTTTGGAAGCAGAAATTAGCTGAATATATAACACTTGTACATATTGGGATTCATTTGTTCTGTAAGATGCATAGTCATGTTTTCTGATAAAAAATGTTTTAAAAAAACAATAATAAATGTTAGACATTACTTTTAAAATAAATGAAATATCTTTTATTACAAAATACATAGCAATCATCAATTTTCATCATTTAATCATTATAGTAAAGCAATTATTCTGTATTACAATCAAAATTTTTGGTTGTTCAGTGATGTACATTTATGTTTTATAATTTAGAATTTTAATTTATTGCTTTATAAATAAAGAATGGAAAGATTGTATTTACTAAGCTTATATTTTATGTAAATTAACTGTGATAGTATAAACTTGTTAGTGGTGCTTCTAGTAATTATATTTTATCTTAGTGCAGAAATCAATTTCAGTTAGTTGGTAGCACAAATTTTAATTAAAAAGGATTTAATTCTAGGTATATAAAGTAGATGTTACAGATATTCTGTGGTCCTTAAAAAACAATACAGAGAATTAAATTGTTTTGCAAAGAAGCAAAAGTATACTTCTAAGCTTGCACAATATATGCTTTTTTGCATCATAAAAGTAGACAAGTAAGATTGCCTTTAATTTCTTTCATTATTCATTATTTATTTGTAAAATTATTGAATGTTTGTTTTTTAATAAGTGCATGACATTTTACATTTAAATGTTACTTGAATATACTTGTTTCTAATTGATATTAAATAAAAAATACCTAGTGTTAATAGTTTTCTTATTATTTTTAGTTGTTTATTTGTAATCACACTTTGAATTTTAATATTTAAAACACGTTTTTATTATTTTAATTTATAAAAAATTTATCTTAAATATGTAGACTTTTTTGACAATATTTTTGTCAACTTCATTTTTTAACTTGAAAGCTTAAACTAAATCTTTTATTTTGATTACTGTTTACTACTCTCTCTTTCATTTGCCAAATTGAAAATTTAATTTGTATATTAATTTTCTTTTTAATTTAAGATTTTACTGAAATTTATAAAAAAAAAATATAAAGACATATCTCAAACGAAACCATGAAAAACATAAGTTTCAAAAGTATGTCAGAAAAAAATACTTAAAAGATTAAATCTCTGGAATTATCAAAAAAAATTATGGTATTCTTTAAATGATTAATTACTTTTATTCTATTAAGTTTTATAAAGATATTTTTATCTTAAATATGGTACAATATAAATATTTTTAGTCATAAAAAATTGTAAACACTATTATTCCTCATACTTTTTTAATTATACATTTTGAAATGTAATATTTTTTAATTAAATATTATAGAAGTAATAACATTTTTTATTCATAAAACAAACTTTTACATGTATGAAATATAAATAGAAAAGCACTTCTGATTATGTATATGCTACAACTCATTATTTTCTAAAGCATGATAGATGATAACTTTTAAAGCTTCCCATAATTCTTGACCTGTTGGTAGTATCTGATCTTCAGGAAGTAGAAATCCATATTGTCCAGTATCTCGGAGTTCCAGATTGTAAGCATATTTGATCCCAGCTTTAGCTTTTACCCAGTCTAATGATCCTCCAAAAATATCATCTATAATAAAAATAAATGAGTAAAATGCAATACTTGTTACTGACACTAATGACATAAACAAAAATAATAAAATTAACACTTTTAACTAATATATTCTTATTATTGCTATTATTATTATTAACCGAAATACAAAATTAAAAAAAATGAAAATATTTGAAAACATCAGATTAAAAACGAAATTAGAAAAAATACTAGTCTCAAACATATTCAGTAATATATTATATGATTCTAAAACATGGGTAATGATAAAAAAGTCATTAAAAACAATAGTGGTATTTTAAATATCATGCTACAACTAATAATTGAAAATTTGGCAGATGTAATAATTTCCCTGAAAATATATATATATATATATAAAAAATCAGATGTCACATGACATATATAGCTTGCACTTACAAATATGTAAAATTAAGAGCATGGTAATTAGGTCTAAACAAGCTTTTTTTTTATTTATGATAAATGCTACTACAAGAGAAGGCATTCAAATCATTTTTATTTTGGATTGTCCCCATCCCCAGACCGGTTTCGACCTATGGGTCTCTTCAGTGAGAAGTTGGGCCATTAGATTCAAAAAACCAACTCAAGCAAAGCATTTATCTAAAAGTTAATTGATATAAGAAGATCTGAAACTTTTAGACATCTACATGATTTTTTCAGTTGGAGAGATGACTTTAAAGACATGTAGATGTCTAAAAGTTTCAGATCTTCTTCTAACTATTAACTTTTAGATAAATGCTTTGCTTGAGTTGGTTTTTTGAATCTAATGTCCCAACTTTTCACTGAAGAGACCCATAGGTCGAAACCAGTCTGGGGATGGGGACAATCCAAGATAAAAATGATTTGAATGCCTTCTTTTGTAGTAGCATTTATCATAAATAAAAAAAGCTTGTTTAGAGCTAATTAGCATGTTCTTAATTTTACATATTTGTAAGTGCAAGCTATATATAAGTCATGTGACATCTGACTTTTTATTATTACTATTATTATTTTGCTGTTGGGGCTTTGGCTAAATTAAATGGCTAAGCCTACTAATATATGAAGTATCTGAATGAAGTTCAGGCCCATATGATTTTTTCAGTTAGATAGCTGACTGTAAAAACATGTAGATGGCTAAAAGTTTCAGATCTTCTTCTAACAATTAACTTTTAGATAAATGCTTTGCTTGAGTTGGTTTTTTGAATCTAATGTCCCAACTTCTCACTAAAGAGACCCATAGGTCAAAACCAGTCTGGGGATGGGGACAATCCAAGATAAAAATGATTTGAATGCCTTCTCTTGTAGTAGCATTTATCATAAATAAATAAAAAAGCTTGTTTAGAGCTAATTAGCATGCTCTTAATTATATATATATTAAAAGTCAAATTTGGAGAGAATTGCTGTAAAAAAAAGTATACACCTATGGATTCTAAGATCATATTTTTATGATGGTGATGATGGCGTTATATATAATTATTTTCATTGTGTATGGTTTGAAATCTTTTATAAAGCATTCAAGACTCATTTTGAGTAAGAATTTGTAAAACATCTATATTTAATATATAGGGTATATGGGGCACAGACTTTCACATGACCCACTACTCTCCACACTATCTCATAACTCTGATACACTATAACACATATATGTTGAAAAAAATAAATAATCACCCGCATATATATATTCAAGTGTATCAGTGTTATGAGATAGTGTGGAAGTCTGTGCTCATATACCCTATATATTACATATATAGACGCAGGTGTAAAATAAGCCTATGTGTTTCCGTTAAAACAGCTATATTAAAACTTTTTTTTTTTCAAATACACTGACATTTTCTTAAATCAGAAGTTATTTCTGTAAAACATTTACCACAAAAATGCAATTCTATGATTATTTTATTTAATTAAGTTTGTAGTTACTAATTTACTTTTTTTTTCTTCTTAAAAAGCCATTAAACATTACTTTTTGTCATTTATTATTAATCTTACTACTTTGTTGCTTTCGTCTGGTAGCTCCATTAACATTTCCTGGAAGTTCGCAAAGCGTTATTTGAACAACCAATCCCATCATCTTCAAAATCTAGATGACTTAAATAATAACAATTAAACTTTTATTGTCTTAGCAGTCCATTTTATACCACAAAATACATTCCATCAAATTGTGATGCAAATTTTCAAAATATGGATTGCACCTGTATTATACCGATATCAATGTTAATATCTTTAGGATCACTATATAATCTAAACACTGTTGTTATTTTGATAGATTTTTTTTTTTTTAAAAAAGTAACGTATTTCTTGTTTTACATCTTGAGGTTACAAAACGTTAATCACCGCAAAAATGCTACAAATTAGGTAATTTATCATTTGTTTTAATATTTGTTTAAAAGTACTTTTAAATCTAGCATGCCGTTTGTTTTTATAGAGCCCAAAGTTTTTTATATATTAATTAGAAGGATCAATAAAGATTTTATATAGAACGTACAAAACACTGATAAGTCTAAAAATATTAATATCTTCTTCCCCCAATTCTTAAATTTCAATTAATAATTATTCTTGCAATTTTCCGATTATCTAGTATAACTTATCTAATTCTTCGCCTACTAAATTATGACATTGGTAATAACTCTATTATTTTCTGTATTATTTCCATTCTTCATATATTAGATTGGATGTCTCATCATTTCATTAAAATATTTGGTATTTCAAAAGAAATATAGGTTTGTTTGTTTGATATTTTTATAAAAGTCTTCCATTCACTTCAGTTTTTTCTTACATCATCTTTTCTTTTTAATACGAAAATAACTTTCTTCTAAAATGGAGATATTGTTTTGAACTTTTAGTCAGCTGTGTTTTATTTATTTTATTTTTTTTGTTGATGTTGTTGTTTTCTGTTGCTTTTCTAACCAACTTTCAGTTATTTTGTCTTACACCATCTTAGATTTTTTTTCGCGCCATTTTATAAAATTAAAAATATTTGATTCTTCTAATTGAATTATTTTCAAATATTAAATTATTTTTAAATATTTTCAAATTCCTTTTTTTCTTAAGCATTGTTATTTCTCGATTCAAAATTTCCTAATAAATTATTGCTACTTATT
Organism: Epiperipatus broadwayi; assembly: GCA_028023455.1. Lineage (NCBI taxonomy): Eukaryota > Metazoa > Onychophora > Udeonychophora > Euonychophora > Peripatidae > Epiperipatus > Epiperipatus broadwayi. Next base: position 2,472,194 of record JAQFVV010000146.1, read on the forward strand.
TTAACATGATCTGCAAGACTTTAGTAGTAATTTTCATTAGATTATTTCAGACGTTTGTGGATATTAGCTAGTAATAGTATTTTTTAAAAAAACTTTTTTGTCTTTCTGTTTTGCATAGATACATAGTTTATATTTCGTTAATAAATGATGACTTTTTATATGAATCTATTAATTTCATTTCTGTTAAAATAACGTTCTGATGGTGTTTTATTTGGATATCCTCCATGATCATTTCTGTTTTAGATTTTTCTCAAAAATTGCCAAATTTATTTTCTCTCTCATTTTTTTCTCCAAATTCCAAATGTGACCATATCAGTTTTATTTTTGACTTGTTTTCTAATTCTAACATTGTGATTTTCCGTGTCTTAAAATATTGTTTGGACTAATTAATTATTCCCATGTAACACTTCTTCATCAAAATGAGAAAATACTGACAAATAAAGCAGTATTATGCAATTGGTATTTTATATTAAGGAATTTATTTTGCCCTTTGATCTACACAGTGTTTTTCCATTTTACCAACTTCATCAACGTAATAAATTCTATTTTAGCAATAAAGTAGTTTCATGTACTATTTAACATTCAATCATTATTTATATTTATTATTTTTATTTTTTAATAAAGTAGGAAAATATTTCGATTATAATTATACTTACAAAGAAGTTCTCCAGGTCGACCAACTTTATATTGTGTTCCATAAAGACTCTCTATAGCTTTAGCACCAAGTTCTGCTACTTTTAACTTAATATAAAAATAAATAAATCAAAATAGAATAGTTAAAATTTCTTATTCTAATTATTGACATAATTTTAAATTATGCACAATTCTTTAGAAAAATGTACAAGCAAATAACGCATATTTATATTTATAAATAAAAAATAAGGAAAATAAATATTCGTTTCTTTTTAAGTTAACCAGAACTTTATTTTTCTGATAGAAAACTTATTATCCACTTTTCAAAAAAATAAACAATTGTTCATTATTGAAATTTTTCAAAATAATAGCATTTTTTAAAAAAAAAATATTCACTAATTTTAAAAATAGTGGTCATTTCGTACAGTGGAGTAATATAATGCTCGTATTTTCAACTTGTAGCAAGACAGATATCAACAAACTTATTTAATTAGTCTTTATCTTCATTTCTGTTAAAGCGATGTTTATGTAAGCAATAAAAAATTATTACGATTTAAATATAACAAATTTTTTGCATAATAACTATGACACTGTTTTTTTACCTTAACGACTATTATCATATTACACAAAATATAACATTTTAATTAGCAGAAAAGAAAACTAAAAGGATGTTACAAAAAATTATAACGCTTCAAATAATTCTTAAAGAACTACAAAATAAGTTAGAAATCAAATATTTTACTAACTTGCTTTATCTAATTTAAATTATCTTATTGTGTCAATTAATGTCTTAACAATCATTTTAAAGCTATATAAAAATTTATTTTTATTTTTAAACTATTTCAATAAATTTGGATACTTATAAAGCATTTTAATCATAATTCGTTAGAAACAAATGTTTTTTATTGCTTTATTGTAATGAATGAGATAGTACTTTTTCATTTTAAACTTAGACACTACAAAGCCTAGTCATTTTATTGTAAATTTTTAACATATATTTTATTTAATAAAATATAGCACATTATCCCATATCATATCGGAATTATATTTATTCATGAATAAATAGCTTTTTTAAAATCGAAAAGTAGATTTAGATGTTGAGTGCAACATATATTTTTATAATGCTGGTGCTGCTTTAATAATTTGAAGATAGACTAATTAATTATTTGTAAAGGTATTATTTTACCTTATTTATTTTATGAAAGTGAAACTTAGCTAGTAGCATAACATAAATTTTATTTATTTAGCATGGTGTCAACACAATTAAAATTTAACACCATCAATTCTTAACCATTCAAGGGACAACTCCTTCAAGTTATGAAGAGCAAAGAGATCAATAAAGATCTGATAAATTGGACATTCTTGGTAAATATATGCCATAGTTTGTGATCCTCCTTGCTCACAGTTTGGAGTGGTATTGCAAAATCCAACTGGAATTTCCTGAACTTTATTGTCAGGTCAAAAATCCTAATGAAGTTGATATATCTACCATATCCAAATTTGGTGTGGAGAATTTCAACAAAGTTCAGTGGGCCCAGTTGTCTGTATCCACTTATCTTCATCTTCCCATAATAAAACCTATGGTATTGCTTCCATTCCTTACTTGTTTTTAATGTTTGCATTAGTTGTAAGATGCAAAAGAGAAAGTGTTATCTTTGGGACCAGACTTCAAGACTTCAACCCATAGACTCCTGGTCACATCAGCACACCTCAATGTTTTTAATATGAATCTCAAGTCAATAAATAATATAAAAATAATAGAAAAATATCATTTAAGATTGTTTTTAAAATTTTTAAAATACAATGATAAGATTACAAAAATAAAGTTAATCTTCTTTGGATTGGACACTCAAAGGAACAATAAACGACTTTCTAAAATAGTTTTTATAGAGAACTTGCGCATCTTTTTTGTTTTAAAAGCATACTCCATTTACATAGTAGAGTTTATTTCAAAGTCATTTTAAAAAAGTGCAACTTTCATTGTTTTCGCTGTAAAATTATGATTAAAAATAAAATATACTGTAGAGATACTATTAGCAATCGTGAAAAATTCAGAAAGAAAAATTTGCTGCAGAAAAAATTAAAAGACAGCCTAGCTTAATATCTAATAAAGATAATAATGATCCAACACGTTCTGTATATGAGTAGGTTATAGATTGGTTTATATAATCATTGCAAAACTCGATATTGACAGATCAACATTTTTCCAGTACATAATTTTTTGTAATGTACAACTGGTTTCATGCCGTTTTGAAACTTTTGAAAAAAAGTAAATAAATGTTACATATACCAAGACAATCAATTATATCTGTATTTTTAGTTGAAGGTGTGGCAATGATCTCAGAACATATATTTATGTACTTATGCATGCACCTTCAGATAAAAAAAAAATAAACCATTTCTCTTCCACGTGCAAATATTTCATTGACTCAATCTTTTTTATATTGACCATAAATTTCAACAACTGAAAAATATGCTAAGATCATCAATTAAGTCCTATTTAAGTACTTAAAAGGCATATTATTTGAATTTAAATTGTGAATTAATTAAATATAAAGTTTCAGTTATTGTCAATCACTGTTACGATACCAAACTTACATACATTTGACTGAATGGTACCATTCAGTCAAAGCTATTATTTTTTAGTTTACAATTCTATACAAGCAAAAAAAAATATTATGGTTGCTATAATAAATAAATATAAATAATGTATATGTTCAAAGAATATGCATGTTTGTATGCAACCTGAATCTTACCAAGTCATTATAGTCTTCAGGCTTTTTATCTGTATATCCATAAGGAATAAGCCACAATTGAGAATAAGAATGAAGAGAAATGTATACTTTAATTCTTTGCTTCTCTTGCAATAAAAATGAAGCCAAAGCCGTGGATTCAAATTCAGAAAAGGGATAAGGACCTCTATAGGATGGGGAACATGGAAAACGGAGTGCAGCATTTTCAGGGTAATTTCCTTCTAATATGAAATAAATAAAAATACAATTTAGAATATAACAAAGATTAAGATGACAAAAATCTAATTATTTACAGAAAATTAATACAAACGATTATATAAATATATTTGCTTTTAACAAATTTGTACGTTTTGTTAATAATAATAAAAAAAATAATATTCTTTATTACAGTTTAAAGTTTTATAGTTTTGTAGCTATTGCTAAAAATAGAAATCCGTAATGTTACTTCAAATATGTTTATAAATTATTACTTTTATTATTGGGTATTAGGGAAACAACATTGATTCTTGGTAACCTACATCTTTCAAAAATATACAAAGTGTTTCGTTTATTTACACTTTCAGCATACATTCATTACCGCATTAATGGAGTTTATTCTATTTATGCTGTCATCATCATCTGTTACACTGTCAATCTTTTTAATTATTATATATTTTTGAATGGATTAGATTCTTTGGCAATACAAATAAAATAAAAAGATTTCTATCTGAACATAGAATTTTTAAACAAAATCTAAGTATTATCTACAAGGATTCCATTTATTAGTTTTTCTTACTGTCTGCAACGATATTTATAACAGTTTTTAGTCTTCTTTAGTAAGAAATCTTCACATCCAAAAGAAGTCTCGCAAATATGTAGCTTAAACCAATTGGAACTTAATTGTCTTTTAAAGATAGAGCTATAAACCTTTAAAGATATTAGGGTTTTTATCGCTATTCTGCAAAATATTAGATGCATTATTATTGTTGAATAATCTAAATAGATAAAAAATGCTGCTAATGTCTCTGACATCATTATCAATTTTAATATTTTTGTTTTTTTTATTTTGCTATAATATCATCTTTTATAGTTTTTTTTTGAATTTTTATAATCATTATTTTCATTCATTCTCCATTTTCAACCATAAATGTAATATTGTTTGTATACCTGAGATTGTTTATGATTTATCTGTAAATCCCGATCACATATTTGTTTTTGTCTATTTGATTTTTTAAATTTACTCTTAGCATAGTATTCGAATAAATAGAATAACAACATACAATATTTGTTTCACCATAACGTGCTTATAATTGCATGCACAAATACCTGTGGTATATCTATTTTTTAAAACATTTTACAAAACGTCAATTGAATTAAAATGTTTATAGCAATCAATGTTGAATTCATTAAAATATATTCTGATTTTTTCAATTACTCTTCATATATCAGTAATGGTATTCTTGGTTCTGCAATATTTTTAAAGCAGTTTGTACATCCTGCTGATTTTTCTCAATCCAAGGCTCTAGCTATGATTTGCACCGTAAGATATTTTATATTATAATTTTCCAATATATATTCTGCAAGCCATTGTCTGCTTTCATCCACTGATTAAAAGACTTTTATAAAAATTAAAATATATTCGTTTTGATGATGTTATTCTGTTTTTTGACAATGATATTAAATCTAATTATGACTTTATCTTTATAGAATGTTTTTCTATATAGATGACATTAAAAATGTTCTGGTTAATAGTTACTACGCCTTTATCATTTAGAAATTTGGTCTATAGTTTTTCTAAAATCTCTTTATTTCTTCTTACACTTTTTTAAAGAAATCAATAATAATTTTATTATTTCTTGAAATTCTTCCTCTCATCTAAAACTAATTAAATGCATGTTAGATTTTTCCATACAAATTGCTTATCTTTTCAGAAGATATAGAAATTCTTTATTGTATTAGTGCTAGCTTTCTTCTAAACATTTTCATTCCAATATCAAAATGTCGGGTTGCAATTCTGAGACTTTCTATCTTTTATAGTTTTTCTTACTAATTCACAATTATAGTTATATATCATTACATCATTTTTATATCGTTTAACAAAATTCTATATATTCATTTCTTCTAGATAAGTTACTTTTCATTATGTTATATTTCTTCTGTTTATATCCCTTGTTTTGTTTCATTTTAAAATTTACAAGTAAATTGGCTATCTATGAAGTTGAAGTCAATAAAGAATCAATTGTACTTGTATTTAATTCCTTCCGGTTTAAACAAGCACAGAAATATTAATATTTTAAACCAATTTTCAAGTTTTAACTTAAATTTATTAAAACATTTCCTAAAAATGATGATGTAATCGTTTAATATTGTCTTTCTTAATTGCATTTATTTCTCATTCTTATATCTTAGTGATTTTACTCACTATCTCTTTCTATGTTGAATTTTGAATTTATTACTTACATTATAGTCTTGAAATAAATATTTTCTAGGAGTCCAAATACAATCTAAATTAGTTACATCTTTATTTGATACTTTTGTATTAATTTCCCTTTGGGTTTATGTCAAATCTAGACTTATACAATTTTTTAAGAAAATTCCATAAGTCTATTTTTTCTCCTCTCTATACATTTAAATTTATCTACAAGTCTACAACATTCAATTATTTCAATTGTTTTAGATATCTAGAATTAAAATTTCTCGTGATACTGTTAAAATGTTATCTTATTTGATTAAAAAAATATTTATATATCTAAACAGAAATCTCTTATTTCTTCATCAAAATGGAAACACTTGTTTGAAAATAAATGAAATTATCCTCATTTGATAACTTTTCTTAATGTAACTAATTAATTATTACACTCTCCATTTCCTTATCGAGGTTCTATATTTTTGTTATTTATAATAAATCCCATTATATTCTGTGTGTCCATTATCTGGACAGTTATAGTAAAGTAAATATCTACTTTTCATATAAAAAATTTTTTTTTTATTTTATTTATAAGTTCAGAGAATCTGATACCGTCTCGTTTAATAATTAATAAATTTTCTTTCCAATTTTATGCAAATTTTTTTTTTAAAAATTAAAGCTTTATTGTATATCAGAAATCATAATCTTTTCCCTGTCTCTGATCCATTTTCCACCTACCGCATAGTTAAGTTTTTCGTATCTGGATAAGTTTGACAATGGTAAATGAAAATGTAACAATTTACTCTAGATAAATACTTTTCAGATAATAAAGATATATATGAGAGATAGTGATTTGGGCCAACTGATGAGTGCTGGTCGAGCACAAAATGCATCTTGGGAGTCATTTGTCTTTTATTATATCTTTATTTATGTGAATTTAAAAAAAATGGGGAAGTATGGAGGTGTTTATTATATCTATAAGATATTACACATAGGAATGAGAAAGGTTAATAACTCCGTGTGTGTAAAATGAATAAAAAAAAGATATATTGCTCTTTAACTGAGGTTTAAAGTTTTATCTGTGCTAGAGATAATCTCTAGTTTCGAAAATGATAAGTAATAATCATTATTGTACGTATCTGAAAAGGATGGCGTCAATATTGTGAATGGAGGAAGTTTGACAATGGTAAATGAAAATGTAACGATAATCAAAACATAAATTAGTTTACCTCTCATAATTGTAAAAATGAAAAATGATCATTCATACATATAATTCCACATTTCTTTCAAAAAACCCAAATAATGTTTCAGTTAATAATTACTAAACATTCGAGAAGAAAATAATATTGTTTTTTACTATAAACTTATAGGCAAAAGCCATAAAGTTCATCTCCTTGCTGATGTTTGTTGGTCAGTAGGCCATCGATAATTTCATGATAATAATAATTTTATTTAAATAATTTTGTTTATTAATAGTATTTATTTTTATTTTTCCATTTATAGTTATTACATTCTTAAATACAGCATTAATGGCAAAGTAGTATATTTTTCAAACAGTAAGGTTTAATTTTAAAAAATAATAATTTCTCCAGGATGAAAATCAGTTAACATTGATTTAAATTCTTTCACCGATATTTAATTTGACATTAAATTAATATAAATTTAGTAGTAAATCAACGGAGTCAATAATTAAATTAGACCATGAGTTTAAACTTTAGTATTAAGTTGAAGTTGCGACAGCGGTTAAATCCAAATTCCTTTGCAATGTTTGATGGGATGTCAACCGACTTTCAGATTGATCATGACATTGTTTATGATAGGAATGTATGTCCATTAGAAAATTGTTAACTTTTTCATTAAATAGAGATGCTTGAAAGATTATTAAAAAAATTTTATACATGGCTTACGTTAAATGAGTGTTAATTAATATTGTTAATTATTTATGTGGTGTTTAATTAAATAAACAAATAAATAGTTGTAATTATATGAATGTGTGTTCAAATACATACCCCATTCTATGTCCCAGTTTCTATTTAAATCAGTTCCACGACATAAGTGACAAAATTCACAATTATACAATTCTTCATTATTAGAATTATTTGATCTTGTTTTTCTCCACAGCCTATCCTAAATATATTAAGTAATTATATGTTATTTTAAGTAAGTCTGTAGCTTTTTTATTTAAAACAAATTATCAAACTATGCATTTATTAGCTGACATCAATATTCACCTGTTTGAAATGTAAGTACATTTCTGCCTAGAATTATTCATTGCAAAATTGTTAGTATTATTTATCTTTCTTAATTAAAAAACTTTATTTGTAAAAACTTTTATTAATTTCTTCATCCCAGTTAAAATTAATAAGAGATTTCTTAATCCAATATGAAAACTTATTCGAATTTATAATGTAGTTCTAAGTATAATGTTTCAGAATTAATAGTGACAATAAATGGCCAGGCTTTGGTGAATTGTCACAAATAATTATTAATTGCACACTAATTTGACCAGGGTACATTAAACCTGCCTGGATTTTGATTGTAAAAAAATATGCATATATATATAACATATTTTGTAGGTTCATCCAGTGTTAAAATATTTTAAAAGGCCAATTGTATCAATAAGTAAGATGATACAAGCAAACTTTCTCCTATTTGGAAAGATTTTTTTAAAAAAACATTCTTAATTTAACATTTTTGCTATTGGTGGAACTTTAACGGGTTTTTTTTTTCAAATCAGTGATCGTAGCGCCTCTACAACTGTCTTTCTACATTTTATCACCCAGTGGATGACTTGTGTGACCAAGTCGAAACTTCGGTATATCAATATTTAAAATATTTTAACACAGATGAACCCGCAAAATATGTCTTTTATATATGCAACCCGTGAAAATCTTAGTATCAATATATATATATATATTATTCATGGTAAAATTTTATTTGCCTTTTTATACAATGAATGAAACTTTATTTATACTTTTTTACTAAAACAAAAACTAATTTATGCATGTTAAATAAATAAATAAAATCTATATAAACTAGTGAAAATTTTATAACTAATAAGATAGATTTGGATTTTCTTCACATTTAGTGGAGTCTGGTAACATTGAAATAAAATATCATTTTACAATAGATTTCCATTCATTAGCATTTACTTAAAAAAAAAAAAATGAAGAATGTAAAAGCAAATAACAGAGAATGAAGTGATGTCATTGCTTCAAATTTTCTTTTAATTTAGACCAAGAAGAAGTAATCTCTAGATAGCAATAGAATACACAATTGTTATATAAATTAGCTACTGCTGGTCTAAATTAATAAAAATCCCTCCCTCCCTCCCAAAACAAAAACTATATATATTTTAGAAATTTTATTATAATCATTTTATTCCAGAATGTATTAAATAGCATATACAGCCCTATAGTCATTTATATCTTTAAATTATCTTAATATCCTCTTAAAAAATGAAAATGATTTTTTTTAAATTCAATTTTTTTTTGTAAACTTTTGTATCTCCTATGGATAACAAAAAAAATTAACCAAAAAAATCTATAATTTATGTTTGAAAGTCGGTAAAGATTTTTCTTATAACACTGCAGAATGTTTTATCTAATTGAATTAAACTAAAGACGCTATAATCTAAATCATATTTTATCAAATCGTTTCTTCTTAAAATAGCTCTCTTTAAATCATAATGCCTACATAAAGTGGCAAAACAGACATGTATTAATTCTCTATGATTTTAGCACTTAGTTGAACTTATCATTCTCATTAAAACTACATTGCCAAATTAATTTGTTAAAAGATACTAACATATATAGTAGAAAAAGAGTGCAAGATTGGGAACTCAAATCATGAGAATAATATTCACACTACAAACAACGATTCTTAATATTAAAAATTAACGTCATAAATTCCATTACATTGTGAAGTCAATATTTTTGTGACCATATTACAAGTACATTGAATTTTGTAAAATATATTATACACTGCTTTTATATAGATTTTATACAGCATCTCATACATTTTACCTTTAACTTATGAATAGAATAATTAATACATAAATTAACATATGTAAAATTCAATGAGATTATTGGTATTTTTTTCACAATTTAACTGTTTATTTGCATTTTTTTATTAGCCTTGTTGGAAATCTATCTTTACAAAACCGAGTTGTTGCAAATGGTACTAACATTTCAACGCTTTTTGGCTTTTTATATGAATAGTTATCCTTAAATTTTGTCCCGAGTTATTTTAAGTTCATTGATTTAAAATTTTCAGTTAATAAAAAATATGAATTTAATTCCAAAAGTCGTTTTTATTGTTTATTAATTATATAAATTTGGATGGGGAAGATGGCATAATCCATAAAAATATTTTATCCCATAAACTTATCTTTCTGAAAGCAGCATATAATGATTGTAACAGTGGCAGATAATTTTGTTCAACTGACAAATTCTGAAGTTTTTTCAAAATCGAAATATAAGTATAAAAATGTAAGATTTTTTTTTTTTTTCAAAATTTAAATTTCTTTATTAAATCCATTGATACTGTTATATAAATGAAATGTAATATATTTTTCTTGCAGACTAACTCATTCATGTAAAAATATATCATTTAAATAAGCTAATTTTGAGATACATTCCTATTTTAGAAAAATAGATTGAAAGTGAAATCTATTTCCATCAGAAAAAAATTCATTTCAGTTCTTAATTAATAAACGTATTTAGTAGTCTATCCAATTGAATATCTATTATATATTAGCATTAATTAATAACATTTTGTGTTTTACTTTTACTTCTTGGCAAAAATCGTTGATGTTATTGTTTGAAAAATTAACCATTTTCATAAACTGAAAAAGAATATTATTTGAATCACGAGATAATTTTCTAGGTACATATGTGTGTGGTCGTGTGTATTGTTTGCATGGCTGAATGGAACTTGAAATTCTGTGTTCAAATCAACTATATTACATCTAGACCCAGATATATAAAATATACTTGTATTTAAAATATTACCAATTCAACATGTATTCTGTCCATCCCTCTTCTGTATATTTAAATAAACAGGGTGTTATACATGAGGGGTCAGAATGACTTAAAGACAACATTGGAATGTCAATAATATTAGCATTAACAAGGAATTTGGGCATTCCAGGATCATATAGTTAATGGTATGGATGAATAAAGAGTTGGAGGGTAGAATAGATTGAAGCCTGTCCACTAAAGTGTGATTTGTTATCTTAATATAAACCAAGCACTGATTATATGTGTGTGGGAAATGAAGATCTGGACCAACTGATGAATGCTAGTCCAGCATGAAATACCTATATTGAAAATCATTTATCTTTTTCACATGTGTGTGGTCATGTATATTGACTGTATGGGATAGAATGGATGGATGAATGGAGTTTGAAAATATGTGTTCTGATCCCTATATTACATCTAGCCTATATTACATCTAGACTCCATGTATATAAAATATACTTGTATTTAAAATAGTACTAAATGTTAACGATTGCTTAAAAAAATTAGCAAAACTATTTTTTGAATCATATGGTTAATAAATTCTCAAACTTTGCAAGTTATTTTAAGTTCTCCATCAGTACACAAACTTCTTTTTTGTTAAAAAAAAAGATGTATTAAAAACAAACTAAGTGCAAATATTAAAATATTTACAATAGAATAAATTTGTGTTACATAGGCAAAAGTATAATGAAATTGCAATCATAATACTATGGAAACACAATAAGTTATTTTTTCTCTAATGATGCCATTTTTCCAATTCACAGAAATATAACTATCACAAAAATATAACAAATCTGCTTTAGCTGAAACTCACTTTTGTTGTATGACTCGTTTTACGGAGCAATATCCTTTTATCCATCTATACATTTATAAATAATAAATATGTCATAATATATAATTCCCATCCTTCAATTAGGTATCACATTGCAAAATTTTATTAGACAAATATAATAATACATGATGTTTTTATCTTACACAATATAATATAAACAAGAGCAGTTATTTGCTCTAGAATCATCTATTACAAGTGTGATTCATCAGTGTTTATCAGATACCTTGGTTCCAGTAATCCCAAGTTTTCACTGATAAAGGTAAAAGTTAACATACAAGTTGTTTGGTAATGATGTAAATTCATTATCATTTAGTAATTATTAATTACTCAAGTTCAAGTTTATTACACATGTGGACAGCTTATAATGCTTATATATATATATATATATATATATATATATGATATATATATATATATATATATATATATATATATATATATCATATTCAATACTGTATCATATTCATAGAAAAATCCTCTAGGCGTTGATATCATTATTATAATTAAAAATCATAATAAAATAGATATATTTCTATACTAAAATATTAACTGTAAATTATACCACATCATATATTATACCACTTTAATTCATTTTATATACCTTTATTTAAATTACTCTTGTTTTTTAGTCTGTGTCTCTAAATAAAAGCTTGTTATTCAATTTTCACCTGCTTTCCAGTTTTTGATTTAGTAGGAACTTTGTATACATATGTATTTCAATGAAAGTAATTTTTTTTAAAGTTTTCAAACATTTTTATTAAAGAATTATTAAAAATGTAAATTTTTAATTTTATGCAAAACAGTGATGCTAGTGGTATTTTGCACATAACTCCTTACAATTTAAAATCCATAATATCCTATAAAAATAATTTAAACTTATATAAAAATGTGTGTGTATATTTTATCAGACTTTAATATGAATCATCATATGAAATTGAATTTAAGGCAGATTAGTGTAGAGGATAGTTAAAGTTATTAATTTTATCTCAAAACAGGATGATTTCTTTAAAACTAAATCTCAAGAAGAAAACAGACTTCATCCTATATTTATGTTAATTAAAATATCTTGGAACACAAAAAATTATTTAAATTATTGTATTAAATTATGTGAAATAACTTGAGTAATTTATTTTTATGGGGGGGGGGGGGTGTATTAATAATAATCATTGACTTAAGTTTAATTTTTTTTATATAATTGTTTTCTTGTTATCATTATTTCTTTCATAATTATCAACTTTCATTTTTTTTTTGCTCTAAAGATAATAAATGTATTTTCTCTATTTTTTCTATATAGCATGAAACTGTTGAAAAGAATAATAGAATTGGAATATAATCATTCATTTAATGGTATGACTTGCCATAGACCAGGTGTATTCATATCCATCAGGATTTGCTACTGGAAGTAAGTAGAAATCTATGTGATGAAGTACATTTTGAATAAAAATATCACTTGAAAAGCTATTAATTATCTAAAAAAAAAAAAAAGAAAGACACATTAACATTATCTACGACTTAAATAATTCTCAGTAAAATACATATTTAAATTTTGTTAAAACAATTTATTTAATTTATAAGGTGAAAATAAATATATTTTCACATTCTTAATTAAGTCCAATGAGAGAATTTAATTATAAACAAAAGTGAATGTAAACAAAGACAATTCTCTGCTGATAACATTTTGATAATTTTAATACCAAATCCATATCCTCAAGTGTAATTAATATCACAGTTTGTTTCTATTTTGGTTTTAATTGACTTATTTCAGACGGGAAATGTTTCAACTTGAGTTTCATTACTACTTATGGAATCATTGCATTCTTTAGCAGTTGTTATTATTATTAATTTTTTTATTATTGCCTATTTAGTAGATGTTGATTGCTTTTTATGTATTCAAGAAATATTTGGAACTTTAATTATTATATTATCTGTAATTAGATTGTTATTAATATTATGATATATGTGTAATTATTTTTATAGCTATTCCCAGTATTTATAATTTATTCTTTGTATTAATCTTTGTAAGTTATTTACTGTATGGTTTATTTTTAGAAGATTAATGTGTATATTTATCTTTTGGGGGGGGGGGGGTAATATAATGACTTATAAATAACTCCTCTTCAAGTTCTGCTTGTTTGGAGTTATTCTCTCTTTTATATACATATATTGATTGTTTAGTAAATAAATAAATTATTAGTAGTAGTTGTCTCATTATTGATTGTTGCAAAATGAAATAGAATTATTGCTTCTGATAATTATAGCCTTAATATTATTTAAGCTTATTATAGATTGAAAATTTTTTAATATCTTATACAATTTATGATAATTATAAAGGATACACAAAACCTATTTGCCTGTCATTTATAATTGTAGTTAAGAAAATATCAGAACATTTTTTTAAAGATTTTTTTTCTATGTTAAGTCTAAAAGTATTCCATTTTAAAAATCAATAACAAAACTGAAATTTGAATAATGGATTTATATATTCAGTTAATAAAACATTAGTCATGTGAATTATATACTTATGTGGTTGCATATAAATAATTTAACGGGTTTTTTTTATTTTTCTTTAGAAAAAAGAACTTTAAATAATTAATAATCAGTATGCTTTATAAAAACAAATTCCATTTTGTTTGGATAAATTTGTTCTCCGTGCTAATAAATTATCCAATTATAAAATAATTCAATCCAGGGATCTTAGTTTTATATTTGTAATTAAACAGTTGGTTAAAAATTAGAAAGCTTTCAAACATCTTTGCATTAAAAAAATGATTGAATTTATTCTATTTACATAAAATCACTATAAACTACAATTTAGGTCATTAAAAAAATTAAAACTTTCGGTAATAATAAAAATTTTAACATTCAATAATAAATAATCCAAATAACTATTTATAAACTGCACTCTAACCCAAAATAATATCAATTTCCATAATATGTTATTTAATAGTATTTCTCTAGTTTAATAAATTTTTACAATAACACATCCTCTATCAATTAAAATAGCTTACTTTATTCCTTTTCTGTTGTTATTTTTATCTTCATGTAACACTTTTATTTTATCAAATTACATACAAATTACCCATTACATTCAAGCTTATAATCATTAAACATAAAAGATATTTTGGCATTTTTTATTGATTGTGCTTTAAATCTCTCATATCATAATTGATATTCTTTAAATCTCATTCAAGGAACACTGAGATTGTCCAACATATGATGTCCTGAAACGGTAACTGATTTTCTATATTACATTATTTTTTATTGATGAATTATTAAATAGCTTCTTTAGGACAGACAATAAATTATATGCAGCATTGTAATTTACTCAGAGCCAATATTTTTTTATAACTTTATTATTTTGTGAAATATATGGTATCAAAATTCATTGCTTTTTTTTCTCTAATATTATCTAATATCATCAATATCATATCTTATTGGCCCTAATTCTCTAGCATAATGCCTAATATATACATTGTTAACTTTCTAGATTTACATAATTTATCATTATTAGCTGGGGGAAAAGCTTTAATCTATTCATTTTATACATCAAAAAACACTTGACAATTAGCTGTACATATCCTCTCTCATCATTAAGTTTTATATTAAACTTAAAATCAAAATGTTTTCAACCTGTTTGTTATCCATTTTAGATTATTTAATTTATGTAAATTTTCTTTTAGTTTTTAAATAATAACTTCTTTTCCATTACAAAAATTCATTATCTAAATATCTTATATATACCCCCAATAGTTTCCTTTTTCACTTCAATCATAATTTTTTATGAATAAACTATCTGTACATAATTCATGTTTAAGACATGCACAACAGGAGCATCGATTATCCTTGATGCATTTTATAATAGTTTATAATGATCATCAACATTTTTATTTATGAACTTTAGTCTAGGTTTAAAAACTACTTTGCATAACAATTAATACTTTTCTTAATTAATGCTTTCTCGATAATATTCATTAATTATTCTCTATCAATTAACTCTTATAATTATTTCATATACTGTAATATGATCTCTAATTTTTTACATGTTTGATAAGGATAACTAATCCAAATGATTAAAGAAACTCTAATTATCATGTCTCAATATATTATGCAATGTTTTATCTATATGTTTTGCAGTACTACACATAAACTACTTTTTCAAAGTAAATAATAAATCATCACTCAAATTGAAAGACATTTTGGATAGATATAAATTAACCCCTTTTTTCTGTTGTTTTAATATATTATTAATAAATTTCATCTTTTGAGACTTCAGATTATATCCAATTATGCAACAAATCCCAAGTTTTGTAATTGGAATGTTATTTTATCATGGTATTGGCTTTTAAACATTAAATACAACCTATTTTCTTTCTTCTTTCAAATAAATTATTTATTTTTGAAGTGTCATCTCTGCTACAATAGCTTTATATTGTATATTATAATTCTTACTGCTCTTGTATGTACAATTCTACTTCATTAATAACATATTCACATTTCTCATATTCAATTGCCTAACTCTTTAGCTTTATTTTATAATCATTACTTAAGCTGTTCAACAATTTATTTTCTTAATTAATGACTTGGCCATCGTTTTTTTAATAACAATGAATATTTTTTTTACATATTTAATATTCAACTTACATATCAATTCATTATCTTTTCTAATACAATTTGTATGTATTCCAATATTGCCATTGATTCAAATTAGTAATCTAATCTAGCACATATTTATATTCAGTCCCATAAAATATATCTAATTTACACTTTTTAATAGTCTAATTACAATTTATAAAACATTTTAAAATGCTCATAACTAATAATAAAACTTTTAAATGCTATTGTAAATTAATTTCACAACAATTATAAGTGATTTATATACACTCACACACAATTCTACTTACCTCTGCAATCAAAAAAAGAACAGTTGCTGAAGTTATCCATTCTCTTGCATGGAACCCACCGTCAATCCAAATAGCTGGTTTAATTCTATCATGTACCGGAATACCAATCTAAAATCCCAAATAAAATACTTTACTTGCAGATGCTTTACAATACAATTAAAAAAAGCCTTTTTTTTATTTGTTTGTTAATTGGGAATTAATTTATTAATTTAATTGACAAATTCCTTCAATAAATTCATAAATAAAGAATATTTTTCATAAAGACTTAAGGCTGATTAAAGCTAATTTGTAATAGTTGGAAATAGTGAATCTTTACTACATGAAAACATTAATGTAAAAAGTTTTTCCTTATTTCTCTACATCTATTACAATAGACATTATTTTTAATACTGTCTTATCCATGAAATTATTTTAAATCATTTTTTATATTTATTGGTTTGTTTAAAAAATTATTTAACAATTAAATACATAGCCATAACTAATATGTTTTTAACCAATAGAGCTTCATAAACATAATGCTCATTGTAGGATATTTTTTATGTTTATTTTTAGTTTTTTTAAATTTCGATTGTTTATTTGTTTTTCTTTTTTTCAAGTTTTAAAAAAAAATTATCTTTTTAAAGAAACTTAAGATTCCACTTTGATATTAGCTACAATAAAAATTGAAGATTTTTTACAAATTCTTTAAAGCCTCATCATTTAGAACTTTTAATATATTATAATTTTAAAAATTAAAATTGAATTTTCACTCTAAACAACATGAGTAGATAGCATAAATTAGTAAATGACAACATTTTATTGATTAACTAATTTGAATGTTTCATTATATATTATTGAAGGCTATTGTTAAGTTTATTTTTAAAATCTGTACTAATTCTTTAAATATTTTGTATCTTTTGCACTTTGCAACTTATCTTAGTAATAGAGTGATGGGTTCATAATGCATTAAGATTGCTATGATGTTCATGTATCCATTAAGCATCACATGATCACTATCTCTTATACTAGCACATAATTGTTTATAAACAAAGCAAAACACTACTGTATGGAGAGTTTTGCTTTGTTTATGTTCATGTATCCTTTTATAAAAATGAAAAAAATTAATTGGACTTGAAATTATATGCATTAGAATATTATCTTGACTTCTATTATTAAGTGAAGATTTCCCCAGCTATTTACAAATTATGCATGATCCTAAAAGTGATGTTGTATATATATAAAAGACATATTTTGCAGATTCATCCATGTTAAAAAAATTTGACTTGATCACACAAGTCATCTACTGGGTGATAAAAGGTAGAAAGATGGTTGTAGAGGGGCTACAATTACTGACTTGACAAAAACGTTAAAGTTCCACCAATAGCAAAAATGTTAAATTAAGAATATTTTTTAAAAAAATCTTTCCAAATAGGATGAAGTTTGCATATATCATCTTGCTTATTGATACAATCTGGCCTTTTAGGTATCCCAATGGCTTCTTTGATTTTATGCTGGTAGAGATTATCACATCTGGATATAATCCTGATACTAGAAAAATCAATTTTATAACCTGAATCAATAGTATGGAGTGAGAGTGCTGATGATGATAAGTGTTGTTTTAACTGCATTAGCATGTTCATCTCTCCTAACATAGGTATGAGTAATCGTCCTAACGGACGATTACTCATACCTATGTAAGAAGCTTCACAATTTTCACATGACATTTGATAAACACCATAAGATTCAATAGGGATTGAATCCTTAGGCTTGGTTATTATATTGCTGATCTTTTGATGAGTAGAAAACGCTGTATTTATATTACAGTGTTTTAATATATGTCCAATACTGTCTGTAGTTCCTTTTATATATGGAACACAAATCCTTATAGATGATTTATCATCTTTTTGTTTCCTATTTTGTCCATTTTGAGCTTGAAATAAGGCTTTTTTAATAAATTTATAATTATAACTATTTGATAATAAAACATTATTAATATGATTTTTTTTTCAGGTGTGACTTATCTGAAAGGTTAATTGCTCTATTTAAAAGAGCTAACTAGGTAATGAAAAATATATTGGTTTCTTAATTAATAGGTATTACATACTATATAACACTATATACAAAATTATTTTATTCACATAGGAAATTTAAATATTAATAATAAAAAAATTAAATCCTCAAAAAAATTTTTTCAGTGATTGTCAAAATTCTGGGATCAAAAATACAAGGCATTTTAACAATAAAGCAATTTAAATCCCTGTACAAATTTCATTTGTTTTTCTAATGATAAATTAATAAATACCTGCTATTTTATCATGGTAATAATAATGTAACTAGAAGATTTTGGTTTAGCTTTTATGATAAATGTCTAGCAATGCGAGAACTTCTAATAGCCAAAATAAATACACCCCCCCCCTTGATAATTCTTTAAAGCTAACTGATCAGATAATAACATTTAGGATAAATTTATCTTTTTTGCATTTAGTAGATTAGATACTAAAATTATTTTCCAAGTATAAATTATATCAAGAAAGATAAAATACTAAGTAAAAATAAAATTTTATCTCCCCGATCCTCCATCTTTATTTACTTTTTTTAAAATGTATTATGGACTAATAATTAAAGTTAGCACACCTATAGCAACATCAAGTGATGTTTTATTAATCCCTTATCCCTTAACTTCTTTTGCGGAATTTTGTTCAAAGTATAAAAACTTAAATTTATTTAAACGCATTTAACGTAATAAAATTCTAAACACACACAAAACATGTATATTCACTTTCATATTGTTATAATTCTGAATACCGCATATAATAAAAGAAAGTTAATATTATATATATATATTAAAGTTGTAATTATTTATTAAGAGCACAGGAAGTATACGTAAATACTTTTAAGATAGGCTTTAACCTGAATCATATGTGCCTTGAAATTTATAATAGTCAAACAATATCTTTAATTGCTGATTGAGAAACCTCTCAAACCCTGACACAAGATAGCAACTTTTGTAAAGATAAGAGCAGCATCTTAACTTTAACCTAACTTTCCACTTATATAGGCCAATCTGAAGCATTTTGATTTGGGAGTTTGAAGTTATTATTCTCGCCACTATTTAAGTCCATTATTTTCTTTACAAATTAACATTCATGAAATCTTGTGATTCCTTTGCGCTTAATAAATAATTACAATTTTACAATAGTTTATATATCTCTAGTATAAAGATCATATATTAACTCATTATATTTTGTAAATGTTAATTTGTAAAGGAAATAGTGGTCTTAAATAGTCGAGAGAATAATAGCTTCATGCTCCCAAATCAAGATGTTTCAGATTGACCTATATAAGTGGAAAGTTGGGTTAAGGATAGGACGACACTCTTATATTTATAAAAGTCGTTATCTTGTGTTGTGGTTTGAGAGATCCCAGTATAGGCAATTAAAGATATTGTTTAGGGTCATGTGATCTATGACTCTTATTTTGACTAAAGATATTGTTTGACTATTATAAATTTCAAGGCGTATATGATTCAGGTTAAAGCCTGTCTTAAAAGTATTTATATAAATATATTAAATCTTTTTTATTAATTTCTGCTTATTTGAGATAAAATCTATGTTGTTTTTTTTTACTTTTATATATATTATAATATATATTGATCAATATTTACTTGCATGACATTTAGTTCTCGGCCTTCAAAACTTGTTCCTATAGAAAAGTTTTTAACGATAGTTGAATGTAGAGTTGCCAAATCTATTAAATATTGATAAATCTGAAAAAAAAAGTGTCCTATTGATATATATATATAATACGAACATTTATCTTTTGCAAATATTAACTAATATTATTATGTAGTTTTACTAGTTTATTAAAAATTGTTTTCATATAGACAATAATAATATAGCCGAATTAGAAAAGAACTAAGCTAATGTAAAACTAGTAATTATTTGTAAAAAAAAAAAAAAAAAAAACATTAAAAAACATTTATTTAAATTAAAACATACATATTATTAGATGTGATAGTATGTTAGACTATTTTCATCATCTATCATTAAATGTTGAATGTTTAGAAAAATTCAATTATAATGCCAACATTGTCCCTAGTCAAGCTAGCAATGCACGAAGAAGAGTGGAGAATAATACCACTCGATACGTTGGGCAATCTACTAACCTGTGATGTTTTTCTATGTTATTATTAACAGTTGCTTGTATTTGGAAAAGTTTAAATAAAATTTAAAATTTTACAGATATTAAGCATTTAATGATAGATGATGGAAATAGCCAACATATTATCACCTCTAAAACACCATCATCACAAACTTTAGAAAATCAAAATATATTATTAGATATTTGAGGGGGGCATTTGACACAAAAACAAAGTAACATCTTGACAAAGATCTGTTTAATTTCTTTAAGACCTCATATTTAGGTTAGCCTTTCAGTTATCAACTAAGTTCTTTCTAATCGACAAGCCAATATTTGACACAAACAAAGGTAACATCTAAAATAATATAGGCCTGTTTATTAATATAAAATACAATAATTGTAAAAACTAAGAGTTATCAAAAAAAAACATTACATATAACCATTATTTTAAAAGACAATGAATTTTTTTGAAAAGTTTTTTTATTCTTTACTGTCTGAATTGTATCGTTTTCTCTCCTCTCATTGATAAGATTTTTTTATCATTTTTAAACAATTACAAAAATTACTTTATAATCTAATTAGCTGCACTCCACTAAAAATGTAATATAAAAATAGATTACATTGTCTTTTTAATACATTAAAATAAATACATATTTTCATAAAGAAATAAAAATCAGATTTTATTGGTCCAGAATGACGCTTTTTCCGGGTAAATTGAACATTGTAACTGGAAAGTTAAGTAAGTCTCATTATTTATTAACAGTTTATGCGTTGCCATAAAATAAATGCACAGATCACTGTGAAGAATTTTTACCATATCATGAGATATCATATATCTTCAGAAATTCATATTGTAATCTGTATTACTATTTATATCATGTTTGAAAATGAAACAGTAATTTGTAATTAAAATTATACATCTATCACTCATTACCAGCTATTGTAAATAAATATGGTCACTCAAATTTCAAAAAATAAAAATGAAAGGCGAACCAAAGGAAAATGTCAAAATTAAATTTTATTTGGCTGTATAAAACAATCAATAAATGGCAAATATGTCCACATGTATCATTAGATAATCTACATAATAAATTTATAAAGACATTTTGTAATAATACTTTTCAATTTCATCAACTGCAAAATTTTCATTATGATATTCATCAGAATCTTTGCAAATATAAGTTGTCAATTGTATTCTATATACATATTAATCACTAAAATCAATCAACACTTGGACAATCCCAGTATCAATAACAATCAACAACTTCAAACTGTTGTCAAGGTAATCTTTTGGAATATATATATATATAGGAACGTCTATGCTTAATAATACTTATAGTTAAAAAAATTTATTAGTTTATTTCAAGGAAAAAAAACAATAAAATTGAATACCTTATAAATCGGTCATTAAAATTTATAATACATTGTATGCGGTAACTTTTTTGCATTTTTTAAATTTTTTCATAACAAAATGTTTAGATTTACTGTGAAAATGATATTAAGAGTTAACATTTTATTTAAACACATATTAGAAATTAATAAAGTTTAATACATTATAAGTCTATATTATTTTATATGTGTGTAAATGTTTTTATAGCAGAAATAATAAGCTAATAGTCATATTTAGATCATATAAACTTCAAAACAATTTAAAATAATTAATATAATCCTAGTTTATTATTTAGAATGTATAGAATATGTGTGTGTATGCATTTTTACTTTTTTTCTATTTAAAATTTAGAAACATTATTTAAAAACTGCCGTATGTAAATTTTATTTCATATTTATTAAAGACATTGTTTACTATAATGCTAAATAAATTTTTAAAAAATACTCATTTTGGTATATGTGATTTATGTATCTAAAATGTTATAAAAAGTGTATAATTTTATTTTTAAAATATTCACTTAATATTATAAATTGTAAATAATTATGTAACTTAAAGTATTTTAATTGTAAAGGATGCTATAATATTTAAAAAGGACATTCTAGCAGCAAATTGATGATTGCACAAATCTTTAAACAATGGAAATCTGCTTCGAGGACAATTTAAATGATGTCATGAATGAAAAGAAAAACTTCCGTGTATTGCTAAGGAAATGATATTTGATCTGATTACCTAAATTATAATGTTGGAAAGAAAATCTATAAATACAACTGAACTTTTTGTATATGTTCTTTTTTCATTTTTCTTTGCTTGATTCATTCATTCATTCCAGTGCTTATATTTTAAAATTATATGAAACCATTATGTCAAGCATGATGAGCTAAAGTAATTAAGAAACATTTGTCTGAAAAGCCAATAGTCTTTCGAATTTCTTTGATATCCTATCATATTCAACACCATTCGAAACAAGAATGCTTTAAATTTTCAAAAATTAAGAATGCTAATAAGTTAATTTCTTCCAAAATTCAAAAAATTGCTTCTGAACTTTATCATTTACAATCTAAATTCTGCAAAAAAAAAAAAAAAAAGAAAACAAAACATACAAAGAAAATAAATTTATTTATATACTTACCTGTGTTAAAAAAATTTCTTGTAAAAATTGTGCCATTCTAGAATTCTTCAAAATTATTGAGGGAATCGAAAAGAAAGCCCATGGACTATTTTAAAGAACTTTGTCTTTCAAGTTAATAGTTTTTTTGAAATTTCTTCTTTTATTTAAAAAAAAATATTACACTGGACAGCATACATGTAATATCCTCCATCAGAGTGTGCAACTAGACATCTATCTTAAAAGATTTATAATTTTCTGATAAGGATATCCATCCATGTGCTTATCACACTTATCTCTCTTATATGTAGATTAATTATTGTTGCTAGGTCAGGGAGAATAAAGATTTTTGTTAAAATAAGCAATTGGCAGGTCAGAAAACAGTAAGCAGTTCTAACAATTAGCAACAATATTTTTTTAATAATAAAATAACAATCATACATTAATAGTAATATTTAAACACATGAGTTATATAATAAATAGGAGGTTTAAATGACTATTAACCATTTTAAAGTAATTAAGTAATGTAATTGACATCTGGTAGTTTATTATATTATTTTTCCTCTCAATATTAACTTTAGTCTTCTTTATAATAATGGAATTTTTATAGACAACAATTTACAGATGTATGCAAGTATATATATATTTGCTATAATATTAATCTATAATCAAAAATCGACAGGCTTAATTACTAACAGCTCACATGTACTAACATTACTAAACATGCAGTTCTCAGGATTCTGACCATGAAAAGAAACATATAAAGAAGAAAAATCAATAGGCCCATAAATAACCCATGTTAAAAAGCATATTATATATAAAACCTGGGAAGAAGCACTTTATCCAAGGCAAATATCAATAAGAACTGTCAATTTCAAGCAATAAATAAACTATAGGTTTGAATAGATTAAAGTAACATATATAAATTAGCATGGACAGAAAATATCACTACCTCTGATGCAAAATATCAAAACCTGCCAATATGTAGTGAAAGTAGAGAAATAAATCAAAGAGTCCAATATATAAATAAAACTTTGTATAGTACCTTTAAGGAATCATTTGATATAGGCACACACAAGCAAAACTTTCTCTTTTACTTTCAGACACATATCATATAAATAACAAGAAGAAAAAACTGCCAATAATTTAAACAATTATATATGCACATCCATATATATCGAGTACAAATATGTAATGACAGATTTATAAGTTCTAAGGCATTATTAATTATCCAAAATAAAAAAAAATTGATCTAGATTTCTTTCAGACCTATTAGGTATTTTTATCAAATTCTTATCAAGATAACTTCGACTATCTAAACAATCATGAAAGTGGAAGGAAGAGAAACTTGCTTTAAGTTTTTTTTTAAACTTTTTTGTAAGGTTTTATGAAAGAAAGAGAAAAAAAACTTTAGAAAAACTCTTGCAGGCTATTGAAATTAACTATCAACTTCCAATTATGAAAGTGTTTTAAATAAAACATTACTAATGATAATATCAAAACCATTATATTATATGAAAGATATAAAAATGAATGAAGAAAATTATAAAAGTGAGAAAAACAGAAATATTAAGTTACACTCTTACATATATCACTTGCTTATGAGTAATAATTAAAGAATAGTTTATGGAAAAGTCCATAGTGAAGTGGATTTAGGGTTATTAATTTGAGTACAGATGGAGTATATAAATGTATGTGTATGCTTGACATATTTTCTGGGATCTTTTTTTGTTCATTGATGAGGAAAAGTGCATCTCTTAATACACTCTCTTTGATGGCAGTGATTGACTTAGTTGGTCAGTTAACAGGCAAGATTAACATATGCTAGATACAAATTTATGCTGGAGATTTTGTGTTTGTCTTTCAGGGGCTTTTGCAGTGCATAATGTCAAATACAATAACCAGAACAAGTCCTGAGTTCATTAGCAAAATAGGCATAGGGAAATCTGGCAGAATTGATAGTAAATAAGCAAAATCAATAGTGAACAAGTAGAGTTAGCAGACACGGCCAAATTGGTCTTTTCTTAGATCTCAAGTTCATTGTTTAACCCACTCAAGAATTTCAGGAATCTCTTTAATTAGCTAATCAGTGGTTAAAAATTTTAAGTCACATAAACCAGCAATTTAATCAAGGAATTCCAAATTTATAATTAAATAAATCTGAACTTTTTCAGATAATAATACTTAATGAAAAAAAAAACAGATTTTGTTAAAATCTTAATTAATACAATGGACTGATTAGAATTGATTTAAAAAACATTTTATAATTAAGTATTGTTTCTGAGATATAAAATAAAATATTTTACCGAAACATAAATTTGGCTTTAAAGTACTCATTTTTTAAAAAAAAAATTACATTTAAATAAACTGAGCTAACCTTAAAACATTTTTTCTCTATTAATGTCTGTGCATGTATGCATACTACCATACCTATATATAAGAAAAGTTTGTGTTTAGCTAACACTAAATATTTATATAAATTGCTATTGAGATCATCAAAGCTCTGTCTCAGTATACTTATTCATAGATTATTGTTTATCATATAAATGTGTTTAAAAGTATTTTAAAGTAAAACAATATCTGAAAGTTATTTTTGTAAAGTAAAACTATATTTATACCTTTAATATATAAACATCATTTTAATTGTGTAAACATTTATTTTTAAAGTGAGGTCATTGTAAATTGATAATTAATATTTAGGATAATTTATGTAATAGTGTGTTTTATTTATCTTTAAATATTTTCTGGTCTTCTGTTGCTATGAGTTTTTCTAAGATATTTAGTGTTTAGTGTTTTAATGTTAGATAATAAAGCAAAACCCCTATAATTTATATTTGCATATAAATACATTATAATTTAAAGCCATGTATTCATAATGATATTATATTAAAAGAATATGATGTTATAAAATATTATGTTAAATGTATGATGAATTAAAATACAGTAGATAAAAGTAGCTACTAAGATTAATATAATAATTGTGTTTACAGAAGGTCGATATAATGCAAGATTGATGCATTTTGTTAATAGTTAATAATGAATTAATGAAAAAATATTAGGTATTTTAATTGTAATTAAATTTTATTAAAGCAAATTTTGTGCTCATTCCAAATCAATCATATTTATTGATGTTGAAACTATGCAACAAGATGTGTATTTAACCACCTACACACTTATAGGATATACAAATACTCATGATTATTAGATTTTTGCTTCATATTTAAAATGCAGTCTCAATAAGACAGCCCATTATTTATTAATTTACTTTTTTTTATTATTATTTATTTTAATGTAAATAAAGTATAATATTATTTTATTTAAATTATCTGATTTTTGTATTTGTTTTATTAAATCATCACATTGTTTGATAATTTTCATTATTTTAACATGTTTTATTCATTAAAAAATTATAAGAATTATAATCTAACTTAATTTAAAATTATTATCATAGTGTATTTTAAAATTAACTACTTAATGAAAAAGAATATAATTATTTGATCCAATGCCCTTAAATTATAGTATGTAAGGTAAATGTACACATACATATAATGAAATTGTTATATTTATATAAGCCTAATTATTTATTTAATGTAACTAATTCAGTATCTTACGATTATATGATCATTTAGTTATGGAATATAGTTGGATACAATAAAATTCCCTTTGATATCTAGATATATGTTGATGAATGACTTTGTTAATTTGTTTAACTATATTATTAAAATCCTAAGAATCCCTTTTTTTATTCTTCTCTCTTATGTATCAACCATTACAATTTTTTGGCATTCCATATGTTGATCATCTTGCTTATCAGAATGATCATTACAATGTTTGATGTCCAATATGCTGAGTAACTGTTACAATATTATATATATATATATAATCATTAAAAACAAGGCAATGCTTACACAATCCCAATATCAATAACAATTTCAAATTGTTGTCAAGGCAACCTCCGTTTAACAATAATAATAATATATTAATAATAACTAACTAATGAAAATATAAATAAATAAAAAAAAACACAATTATTTCTCTAAACAGCCACTTTAATATTTCAACCAGAAGATTGTTTTTTATCAGAAATTATATCAGATATGCAAATGAATTTTAACTTAAAATTTTGGAGGAAGCCATTTTGCCATAATTTCTTATAAAATACATTCTGCTGGTTGAAATATTAAAACCGTTGTTTAGAGAAATAATATCGTTTGTTTGTTTACACATATATAACAAAATATTAGAATTAACTCTACAATTTTTAATATATCAATAAATAAGTAAGTAAACGAAAGCTATGTTCAGCTTACAGTGTAACTGCTATTCTGAGTGGCAATTTATAAATAGAAAATTTTTAAAAAGCAATCAAAGTCTCTTTAATTAATAATACATAATATTAAATTCTCAAATAAATAGCCAACTGCCCGTGTTTCTGTATCTTTACACAATTATATTATTTCATAATTATACAATATATTTATTACCTATTTAGTAATGTATTTATGTAAATTGGGTAGTGAAAAATAATACAGGAAGTTTGGCATTTTTAAATCAAATTTTAAAAATTATTTAACAACGTCAACTTTCAACCAAGTTAGCATTGCATTTGGAATAATAGTTTTTTTATATTATTTCCCTGATTGAGATAGGCGCTGGATAATCATTTTCTTTTTTTAAATATATATATATAAAACGTTCAGTGAGGCAAACAGGACTAAATAATTTAAGTAAGCAAATAAAATCGTTAAGACTTTTAATGTAGAAAATATAAATGTACTTGTTGAAATTAAATTTTATAAAACTAATAGTCTCTGACTTTTATTCATCAAAAAATATTTAAAAAAAAAACAAAACACTATTCTCTTGATCTTTTTGACATTCTACATTTGTATTGGGTTTTTTTCCTTAGAATTTTTCTTCAATTTTACCACGTTTTATAATTTGGATGAATTGATAAATGTAACATCATTGATACTGGAAATTTGAAAATGATTTAATTATTTTTTTTATTTTATCTTAAATCAATCTTTTTAAAAGTTTTATTTGAAAATTATCAGACGTTGCTATTTCATTTCTCATTAGTCAGTCACTTTTAATTATGTGAAAATATTTTGAAAAATTATTACAGGTAGACGTTTGATTTTTCTGTTGATATTTTTTGTGGATTGAGTTTATGTCACCTTATACAAAGTCAAATTTATCATTTATTATTGCTTTACAACAATTTCTTGTAATCAATTAAGTCATTGAACACTATACTTATTTAACTGTTTTGATCATCTTAGTACACAAATATATTTTTAAAAAAATGCTTACTTCACTTAACTGATGATATTCTGATAAAAAATCTTTAGTTCTTCTAGTCTTCCTTATATTTGAGTGGATGGTCTCTTCTGGGATCAGTCTAAACAATAAATTAAAAAATCAGAAATCTGAGCACATTTCTTTTATTATTTAACTCTGTATAATCTTTTAAATATACAGTTAACAGTAAAAAAAATTGTTTTATTTTAACAATGTTTATCTATAGAAAGTACAAGTAAACAGGTATTTTTAGTTCTTATCATTCACTAATATTATTGCATTCAATTCATTAATATGTTTAAAGGGGTTTAAAACTCAACCCTTCAAGCTTCCTTCAGTATTCCATTCTATTTTATTCAACTGATACACATGACCACATATATGTGAAAAAGATAAATGATCTCCAATATAAATATTTATGTGCTAAACCAGCACTCATCAGTTGGTCCAGATTATTATCTTTCACACACATATAAAATCAGTGCTCTGTTTATATTAAGATAACAAATCTTCAAACTTTAGGGGACACTCCCCATTCTCCAACTCTTCAACCATTCATATCATTGAAAAGGTAATGATGGTGTGTGTTCAAAACCCTTGTTTATCAATGCCCATGTTGCCTGAAAGTCATTCTGATCCCTCATATATTCATTCTTATGTATTTAAAATGGTCTTAAGGTCCTACATATGGAGGGACAAAATGACTTATGGTCAACATGGGTATGACAACAAAATTGCCATAAGGTCTTTTCATCAGATTTTCAATGATATGGATGGTTGAAGAGGTGGAGAGTAGAAAATTCTGAAGTCTTTCCATTAAAGTTTAAACATTTTCTATCTTAATATAAATCAAGTATTGATTATATATATGTGTGTGGGGGGATATGATCTGGATCAACTAATTAGAGCATTAAAGCCCATTTATTTTTTCACACATATGTAGTCATATGAATTGTTTGTATAAGATGGGATAGATCCCTAAAAGAAGCTTGAAAGTCAGGGTTTGAATTTCCTTTAATTACATCTAGCTTAATTATATATACTATACTTGTATTTAAATATGTTTAAGTTATTTTACAACCATAATTTTCATGGTTTTGTTTCATTTCAGAGTTTTGCCTACGTTTCTGTATTTAAACTTAAGTTGTGGATATATTTTGCATATTTAGTTGATATTAATATAGTTGTTTTATTTGCTCTTTTCATAAAATATTAAACTGTCATGCTTATACCAAAAATTCAAATCTGTGGCTCCAGGATGTTTTATAGCTTTCTCAATAGTTATTATTTTCATTTCTTTAGCCTTTGCTTCTTTCCTAGTTGCAGCATCATGTTTCAGTATAATAATTATATCAGATAATTATGTATTAGACCATCTTAGAACTTTTTAACCATATATATATATATATATATATTTTTTTTTTTTTTTTTATTGAAGTGGTGTATATATGTATGCAGATATAGTAGCTTTATGTTTCATTTAATTCAACCTATCTCCCAGCATATAAATAATTTGGTTAGAAATATCCACACACATTGGTAATATGCATGCATGTGTGTGTAAATTCAATAGTTAAAAGGTTCTAATAGATGATTATTCTAATCACACTGTAACATTTTCCACATCTTGCTAGGTCTCTGTACACAATAAACTGTGTAAGTTGATCAAGTTATGGAAAAGAAAAAATGTTTCATTTTTTTATTTCAAAAAACATAACTATATTTCCTGATCAACTCTGCCTAGGAATTTTTATGAGTACAATTGTGAGCCAAATCAATTTTTAATTTATAAATGAGGGTGCCAGAGTCATTAGAATCACTGATTCTCCATCAAACATATCGTAACTCGTAAAGTAGTAATTATACGATCAGGGTTAAAATTCCTGTTAAGTAGTAGAAGATATTCCCCTTTGACTTAATTAAGAAAATAAATCTACTTGGCAAAGGTAATTTATACCCTAATTTGAGTCTAAATAATCAAATCTAAATCTTAAATATAATAACATTATTAATTTTATACATGTACAATGAAAGTTATATTAATAATAAAGATTTATTATAGCCTGTCAAACATCTAATATTTATGATAACAAAAAAAATTATAATGTTGGAAAGGATTATGCATAACTAATTTAATAATTTAATTCAAATATTTCTTCTTGAAGTAGTCGCTAGTTTGTGTCTCTTTTATTTTTCTGTGGTACAGTTTCATTCAATATTCAGTTCGTAAATCTTTAGTTAAAAAAATTATGAGATAACCTTTTCATTTAAATTTCAGTTCATAAAGTTTATATAAAAGTTATGGCCATTAACTTACTGGTAAGTTTGAAATTTACATAGGTGATTGATCATCTGATGTCCAATTCTTGCAATGTGTAGTCTGCAGTAGTTTTTTTATTGTTTTATTCCTTCCAAGTCTCCAATCAGTTTTTAGGTAGAGTCAGACAATGATTTAGGTGACTTTTCTTGAGAGAAATTTCAGCAAACAATAGAGTTCTACTCACTCATGGAGAGTGGTTTCAGTTCATATCTAAGTAGACACATTTTATTATTTTTTTATTTAAAAAAAAATATGAGACACCTCAAATTACTCAACACTCTCTAAAAAAAGGCAAAAGACTCTTTTCCAACCTGTAAGCTCCTTTTATATCCCCAGATCTTTTTTTAGAAGTTCTGCACATATTTCTTTTACCTTTTGTTTTATTATTTTATAAACTTCTACACTATTTCTTTTTTTTTACTACAAAATCCTTATTCTCTTTATGAATTCCTGCCACCTTTAATTACTATTAGAAAGTCATTTCCAATAGTAATCTTTTACATTTGAAATTTCCTTTCAGTATTTGAATCAATTATTCGTTATGCACTTTCCAATATCAAATTTATTTTAATTAAATTACAAAAAAGAAAAATTAAACTTTCATTATACGTTTTTCTTAAAAAAATTTATTACAAAAAAAAAAAATTATTACAAAAAAAAAAATTAAAGATCAGGTTCTCTCTCTTTTTTTAAATGATGTACAATATCAAATAGCAATTTGTACCATATATATAAATAAATGGTACAATATTACAGAGGGCATGGGAATGAGAATTAAAACAAGGGGTTAAATTAATTTTATTCTTAATAAGTCCTTATGAAGTACTTCTAACCCACATCCTAGTCTTATATGGTTTCAATGACCTAGCATTATAGGTACCCCTTTCTCTTTCACCATTTTCTTAAGTGAAAGCATTGGGACCATCCCGTTGGGCAATCTGATAAGGCCCCATGTACAAATTTTGGAACCTTTTAAAAATATGCTTCCCAGTTTGGCTCATGGGGTTCGTTTTGACCCATACTGTATCCCCTGTTTTAAACTTATCAATCAGGACTCCTTTCTGCAGAGTCCGGAGCTTGGCACAGTGTTCCAATTTTACCATCATTTCTTCATGATCTCTTCCTTTATCAATGTTTTTTGGACTAACGGGTAATGTGAATTTATATAATTGAGGTACCGCTTGTCCAAATTGGAGTCTTACAGGTGAAATCCAGTGGATTCATTATGAGTCCAATTTATGAAATTTAACATCCTAGGGAGTTGTTTCACTCATACTCTTTGATTGGAAGCAGTATATACCCTGAAGAGGCATCCCAACTATCTCATCACTTACTCACAAGGGTTGGACTGCAGATTTTGTATAGATGACAATATATGTTTTACCTCCATCCTCTCTATCCACTGTTTCCAATCATAAGATGTGAAAGGTGTATCATAGTGTGACAAAATAGCCCTGGGTCTATCTACCCTTTCAAAATATTGTACCTCAAGGGCTCATATGGTATTTCTAGTATTGGCCTGTATCACCGAATATGCCAACACCCATTTTGAAAAAAGGTCATATACCACTAGTAGATATTCAATCTTCCCAAAAGCCAGAAATGGTCTATAGAAATCAACAGTCTCCAGATCATTGGGTTCCTTAAGGATGATATGTTTCAATGGGCCTTGATATGACTCATTTGCTGATTTTGTCTTCTGACAGGTCCCACATGAGTTTACTATCCTGGTGACCTGTGCTCTCATATTCGGCCAGTGGAACCATGTCCTCAACAAGCCTTCCATTTTATTTATGCCATAGTGCCCATACAAATGATGAGTGTAGGTAATAAGTCCTTTCTGTAAACTCTCTGGTATAATCATTTTCCACTGATCCTTTTTAGGTTAGTGATATACCACAGGATCCCTTCTTTCAGGTGATATCACTTTCCAATGTTAGTACCTGATGTTTCTCCCACTTCATTTTTGTCTTCTAATTGGTCAATAATTTTTTGTAGATAGGGTTTTGCCATTGTACCTTTCCCAAGTGTCTCAATCTTTTTTCTACTGCAGTGACCACTTCTAATTTTAACTTTTCCAAACAGATATCTTCCATCTGCAGATGGTCCTGGGCATCAGGGACAATATTCTGGCTCAATGTGTCAGCTACCACATTTTCAGTGCCCTTACAATAATGTATGGAATAATTGAACTGCTGGAGAAAAAGGCTCCATTGGATTAGCC
Organism: Epiperipatus broadwayi; assembly: GCA_028023455.1. Lineage (NCBI taxonomy): Eukaryota > Metazoa > Onychophora > Udeonychophora > Euonychophora > Peripatidae > Epiperipatus > Epiperipatus broadwayi. The sequence goes on from JAQFVV010000146.1 coordinate 2,505,182, forward strand.
TACTATTTGTTAAATAGCTATCCTAAAAATTGTTAAATAGCTATCCTAAAAATTGTTTCTGATCCTATCAAGAATTAGCAGAACTGCTGAATTGCCCACACCACAGCCAATGCCTCTTTCTATGTTACACGGTAATTAATCTATGCATCTCTCAATGGTCTGCTGACAAAATAAATTAGGCCCAAGGTACCATTCTCTTGAACTTGCATAAGAATTGCACCTAACTCATATCCATTACTGTTTACCTGAACAATAAGCAGTTTCCTTAGGTTGGAGTAAACCACATCACTTGGCTAAGGAACTTTTCTTTACTAACTCTGAAATTAGTCTCATGCTCTTCCATCCATTTCCATGATGTTTCCTTGTGTAATAATTGCAGCAGAGGCTCCACATTATTATTATTTTCAGGATATTCCATGTGGTAAAATAGCTAAATAGCTGACATTTCAGTACAATCACAAGTACCTTTTTCAAAGCATTCTCTTTCTCAAATCATATGAATGCATATGAGATTTAAAATCGTTTTTATCCTTTTGTTTCTCCTCATACTTAAATTCTATTAGTTGAGAAGTTTTAAATTTTATTTTGTTCTCCAATAACTTCTTCCAAATGTTGTTAATCTTCTTTAACCTTTAACCTTTTGTTTATGTTCTTGGGCCTTTTAAAAGTCTCTATAGTGTCTCTTAGCAATATCTGGTCATATTGTTCAATTTTTTCTAGAATATTTGTTTTATCAAAATTGATATCATGATTAGTTAATTTTATATGAGAATAAATAGCTGATAAATTGGATTTTTCTCTGACTACCAAAATGTGTTTTTCCTTTCTAATATGTATTCTACAATTAGTCTGTCCAATATATGTATGTGAATAGACCCTACATGTAATTTCATATACACCATGACACTCCAAAGAAATTTTGTCTTTAGGAAGTGAAAATATTTCATTATGTTTTTTAAAGTAGTGTAAACTGTGTGAATATTATTATTCTTTAAAATGTTACCAATTTTAACAGTTACTCCTTTTATATAAAATTTGCCCTGCTTGATATATATATCAAGCAGAGCAAATTTTTCTCATCTATTCTACTTTTTTTATCATTTCAACTGTTATTATGTGATTGTTCATATGGTAAATAAACACAGATAGACTGCTAACTAAAATACATCAGTCATCTCTGAGTTTATTAATATAAAAAATCATATTCTTTCTTCTCAGTTGCCTAATAGTTTTTAGCTAAAACATTAGTTGAATTATATTAAAGGCAGGATAAAAGTATAAGCAGCCTTTTTTTTCATATTTATAATTATAAAACATAAACTAGAATATACCTCTTATTTTCAGAAGCTGTAAAATCATCATCCAATTAAGAAATTAGCAGCTAAACACTGAAAATTCTAAGTATCCTTTCAGTGCAAGTCTGTTTGCAATTTAGTGATGATCTTTTCTTAAGATATAAGATTATATAAACTGAAAAAATCATTATTTAATCTTAAATATAAGATTATTAGTCTTTGTAAAGTTAAAAAAAAGATAGAGTCATTTGATTTAAAAAATGGGATATTCTTTATTATTTATAGGCATAAATATTGAAAGTTCAAGTGAAGTGGAGTTTATTATAAATAAAAATCGAAAAAAACAATATTATGAAAATTGATATATATATATATATATATATATATATATATAATATATGGATTATATATATATATATATATATATATATATATATAATCCATAATTCTGATTTAGTTATTCACCGTAATGAAAGATACCAAATATAACTCTAAGTTATACTTTAACCAATTTTCATTGTGATGAAAAAGTTGAAGATTGTTATATAGATATATAAAATGTTTTTGATCATACCAAACACAATTTAAAATATTTATGAGTGGTTTATCTCTAGAAATAAAAAACAATTAAAATATAAATGGTGATAAAAATCAAAGAAAATTCGGATTTGTGAAATTTGCAGAAAAAGAATTTTTGACAAAAATGCTAAACGAAACTGAACATGGGAAAATTCAAATAAGGTTACAGCATAATTAGATTAATTAATTGAGTATATACATAAATTTTGAACGTTTTAATAATATTGTCAATCTTTTTTAGAGTTTAGCTGTGATGAATTCTTGTATAGAATCGAGAAAAAACTAAACAATAAATTGAAATAACATAAATTTAGCATTAGTATTTATTTATTTTATCCCTTATAATCCCAAACGTGAAACGACTTTTAGCTTATGTCTGATCTACCTGTTTTATTTAAAACTAAAAAAAAAGGAAAAATTTGGTACACTTTTTTATGAAGGTTAATTAAATAAATACTATTATTAGATAATGTGATTTCAGTTTGCTCATTGATTGATTGTTTGCTTCATTGCATCATAGCTGGATTCTTTTTAAAAATAAAAAAATCATAGAAAATCTCATTAAAATTTTCAACATTTTATAGTCTGTGAATATATACATTTATATTATTTTTATATTTATTTATTCGTGAATTCCTCAACTCTCCTTTATTATATTGTAACCATCCATTAGCACAGAAAGTTAGACTATTCTCTCTCCATATATGCATTTTGGAAACACTTCGCTTTTCAGGTGAGTTAACGTAAATGCATATATATATAAAACTTTTATTCCATCACACTTTTTGAAGCATGAAAAAAAAAATCTGCAAAAAATACCACCTCCACCCCCAGATATGCGAATTTCTGTTTAACTGGCATCCATCTATTAACCCTGGTTGCAATATGTTTTCATTATTTGTACAATATTTAAATATACATATATAATCATTTATGCAGTAAACATTTCCTATCTAAACATAATTTAACCTGGAAAATGATTGGCCAGAATCGGCTAGATACAGCACTGATTAGCAATTGCCAGGTTTGTTCATAATATTATAAAAATATTTATTTATAGGAGGAAAACATATCCTTCCTTTAAATATTTAACATTTAAAACAATTTTAAAATTATTTAAAATTATAATTATGATGAATACTTACACATTAACATCTTTTATCATTACTGAGTAAGGAATTTTATTTTCTTCTAACGCACTCCGAAAATATTTTATAGTCTCTGAAGAAAGCATCACATCAACAAATTGGTGAGGAGTTGATGGTGATGTCCAAAAATCTAACTAAAATAATTTTACATTAAATACACATAAACTGTTATAATAAATTTATTTTTAATGATTTTATATATATATATATATATATATATATATATATATATATAATCATATAATATATATATATATATATATATATATATATATTGTACCCTTTTCAATAGGTCAGAAATAGTCAAGTACAATAGATTACTAAAAATTTTAAATTTTAGAGTATGTTTCTTTGATATGTTAATTATATTTTGTTAATAATATTATAGGGTACAATTTGAAGCTAAATAAAATACATAGTATATAAAATTATAGTGAATCGTTTAAGAATAGTTATGTAAAGCTTAAAATATGGTTGCATATGATTGCAAAAGCTGGCCATATTAAATAACTCAGCTATAAATAGTTAAAAGTATACTTAAATGTTAAATTTTAATGGTTTAAACTTGTATTTAATAAATGCTATGTTATGAATTATATTGGATAAAAATTAATATCTATATTTTAAAAGTAATTTTATGATAGTAAAATTGTATTTAATTCTATATTTTAAATTATTTTTCCAAATTTTTATAATTATTTTATATAATATAATAAAGTGTTGCAATTTTATTATTTTAGACAGAGAAATAGATTGAAAATCGTCTGCCTCAATTTTACATTGATCACGTGACTTTTAATACGTGGTTAAACACACACATGCTTGTTTGAATAAATAACAAAGTTTGAAATATTTAAAAGTTGTATCATAGGATTGAATAGAATTATTTACTTATCATAAAAGCTCATAACAAATATTCAGTTAACTGTCGATATTGCATGTTTAAACAATGCAGTAAAGACGAATACAGATATAATAAAAATTAAATATTTTGTTTAAATAAAACTAGATAAATTGAATATTAAGAGTGGGATAAATATTAAATTATATTTTAAAAGTTATTTTAAATGTTTAAATAATTTTGATAAAGTAATAATTGATTGAAAAGTTATATTTTAAATAATATTTTTAAGTTTTATTACGTCCTAATTTTATTTTTAAAATTGAATTTTGTAAAACTGAATTATATGTAAATTTGATCTCAAACTAAAAGTGAGAATCAATCAATCAAATGACGTTTTTTCTGGTGTATAAAATACCATTGCACCGGGGGGAGGTCAGATTAAAATATATTAGAAGATATAAAGGTGATATTAAATTTTAAATTTTTTTATTTAGTCAATTTTGTACTCTCATACAATTTATTTGCAAAGCTAATTGATATTTTAAAAAGTATTTGCAAAAGAGAATTAAACTATAATATATTTAGTAACTTCATTAAAAATGTTTTGCTAAAGTTTTAAAGTTTCTTTGCCGGTGGTATTTTATCAAAGTCTAACTTAGAACTTCGCGATAATAAATGGATATTGCAAGAAGTAAAGTATATTCAGTTTATAATATTTTAAAAATGTATATAATATTTGTTGATACAGTTTCATTAATAATGAACAAGAGGATTGTTCTAATGAATAAAATAGTAATGTGGAATGGACATTGTATAAGAAGCCCAGATAGAAAGATATTTTACTGTCTAAAGGTAAAGATGCATTATTTTTATAAGGAAGATAAACTTGTCTAAAATTAAGTAATAATAAGACAATTGTACTTTATGATAATTGATAAAATTTCATGTTAAAAGAGTAAAATATTATCCTTTCTGAAGAAAACAGTTTTAAAGAATATTTTGCAAGAAATTATTTAAGAAAGTGAATCAAGGAAAATATTTTCTAAAGCGTTTGATAAATAAAACTTGAGTGAATCACGGAAAATATTTTCTAAAGCGTTTGATAAATAAAACTTACGGTCTAAAAAGGGTTAAACGCATTTTAGAAAGAATTTTTAAAAAAAACTTGAAGTTTTTAAACTGATGAGAAAAATACTAAATGGAAGTAAATGTACTAAATAAGAAACTTATGGGAGAAATGAATACATAAATAAATAAAAGGATGGAGCCATGGAAATAAAGATTGTGCAATAAGTTTATCCGAATATTTTTAGTTAAGTCGAAGGATGCATCACCTAACCAACATAGGAATATTCCAGAACAGAATTTTCGAATTATTATTTTGAATAGTGTATTTTATTATGATTCCAATAATTATCTTTCTAGTTTATAGAATCCATAAACTATTTATCTATAAACTTTGCTAAACGGATTGCTAATTATTTTTGTTTAATTTCAAGATTCAAAAAAAGACGTCTGTATTATTTCTTTTACTATGTATTTTTTTTTAATCGCTCATCATCGCCCGACCTACAAATTGTCTTGTTCGTCATCATAGCACGTCATAGCAACGGGGGGAAGGTAAAAAATGCTCTTGAAGAAATAAAGCGTTTTGAAAAGAACACATTTTTTTTTTTTTTTTTAAAAAAACTTTTGAAAAAGGAAAACTTTGAGAAAGAAAATGTGAATCTAGGAAAAATATACGTTTCATCTGAAGTTTACATAAATATGTTTTTTGATTTATTTATTGTTTATTTTAAAATGTAAATTTTTGATTAATAAGTATAGGAACATGAATATTAATTATTTATGGTATAGAATTCTATAGTATAATATTTAATAACTTAATTTAGAATATTTTAAATAGAAGCATGAATATGTATTTTATGTATAAGATGTTATATTTAGTTGGAGAACAGAAGACTGCAAAAGTGATACAGATTATCTAATGTCACTTGGTAACAATTAATGAATTATTGATTTTTTTTTCTTTTTATAGATTGCTTATGTAACAATGTATGATGTATGAATGTTAAACATGCATTATACAACATATTTTAAAACATTGTGAGATCAGGAGTTATTTTGGAATATGCATACTATGATTTTATAATGATAATATAACCCAACATGATAGTAAATATTTATATGATTTTCATATTACTGGATGATCAAAATATTATGTGTTTAGTTTAGAATACTAAAGTAAAGTAAACTTTTCTTATGGTTTAGTAAGATTGCTCTAAGTACAGTTGAATCTTATTTATTATTTGAATATGCAAGCTAGTAAATTTGTCGATATAAGACCTGGTAAATCTTTAAGAAATAAGAATAGGATAGTGACCTGGTATTAGTAATATGATAAACATAAATCCAGGAGATTATTAAGTTAGGATATTTGGGATATGAATAGCATTTCATAATATTTGTGAACTTGCAATGCAGTTAACATAGCCCTGCAATTGTATGCTTATTTTGGACAGTGTTTATTTTCTTGGAGCATTGATGATCAATAAAGCTGAATGAATAGCTTGACATCATTTATAGTATTTGAGGATATTAGACAGGAAAAAGGTCTTCCCTCTAGTTTTATAATTACACTGTGCCATGATGTATATTTCGGTATGAATTGTGTGTTATACTCTCGTTTTTCTTTCCCATCCTATAAATCTATTCGCTATCTATTTTCAAAAAGTAGCTACATCGTACAGTATAGTATGTTTAAAAGAAAATAATAGATGATTTAGAGTTGGAGACATGCAATTGTTTGGAATGAGATGAGTTCATTTGCTTGTATGAAGAAATAGAATTTGTATGAATTGGAATTGGAAATCCAATGGACTTCAAATGAAAGAATCATAAAATATGTTATAAAGTTATTTATTTTGGAAAATAAATATAAGATCTTAAGAATAAAATATGTAAAGCAAAGTTGTTTTTTTTTGAAATATTAAATAATATTAAAGTATTTATTTCAATTTTTTTAAAAAAAGAGTACTGCATATTTTTAATATAAATCTATAAAGTAAAAAACGATCTACACAATAAGTTAGGTACAATTTATATTTATTCAATAATAGAAAATGTATTAGTAATTATAATTCTATAGTAGTATAATAGTGTTATAATGAAATGTATTATAATTGATAAATCCAGTATAGTGAACAATAGTATCCATAATTTGGAGATAAATTATCAATAGATATTTTACATAATATCGATAATATTGTTAAAGTGAAATTGTCTAGTAAAAAGAGGATATCCATGTTTTTGATTAGTATTATTTTATGTTTATCCGTATTATGTTTTCTATAAAAAAAATTTACAAAAGAAGCATACTGAATGAATAATAGCTAATGGATGTAAAATATATTTTGAGTAAGCATTAAATAAGTACAAATTTTTTATATAAGATTGATCAAACAAGGATTAATAATATTGTATCATTTTTTTTATTATTTTTATTTAAGTCGGAGTAAAGACTTAACGAGGTTCGAATATAAAGAATGTATAATGGTACCAATCTTTCAGATGTTTAAAATGTACATATTGTAAATAAATTGTTATGTTGTTAATGTTATAACAAATTTTATTAAAATTTGTTTTCTCAAAGTTTGTGTGTTGGTTTGTTGTTTTTTTTTCCATCTTCATGAAGTTGAACACCGAGTTAATAAAAGTAAACCCAATATTTTTTGCACAGAAATAAATAAAGAATTATTTTAAGAATTGGATTATTTATTAAGTAATCACAATTACATTATCTTATGGTCATAAGTTAATTATCATAATAATACATTGGATTATATGCTATCAATTGCCACACACTTTTATTTATCAGATTATCATATGCTACCACGTATTTATTATATTATTACATGAAGATAAAATATTATATTAAATTATTTTATTGTTTTATTATGGTAATAAAATTATAGTATAAAAAAGGATATACAGAGTTAGTTATACAATGAAGAGTATTACTATTACTTTGTTATTATTAGTTTAGTGTAGTAGATTATGACATAAAATCCCTTTTCATATTTTACTATCATAATTTTAATTAACTCAAAGTAAATTTCATGAAACTGAGATTTAGTGAGCTAGATTATTATAAATAGAAGATTAAGATTTAATTATCAGTTTAATCTTAATGAGTAGGAATTATTTAAAGTCGTAAGAATACTATAAGTTTATTTATTTGAAATAGTAATGGGGGATAGTGTTCTTATGCCATTGAGGTAATATCTTCTAGGATGTTGGCTCAATGTAACCTACCGTGTTACCTGTGTTTTCACTTCCAAGTCTCATGAAAATATTAAATATTTATTCAATTTATTTTTATAAAATGAACCTTATTCGTATTTTAAATTTGAGCTAGTGAAATATTTAACTTTAATGCTGAATATTTTATTTATTAATTATTAACTGAGCTAGAATCCATTTTACTTTATATCATATACTATCTGGAAGTGAGAATAAAGCATGGCATGGGTAGAATATATATATAAAATACATATTTTGCAGGTTCATCCATGTTAAAAACTTTTAATATTAATATACTGACGTTTCAACTTGGTCACACAAGCCATCCACAGAGTTATAAAAGATAGAAAGACGGTTGTAGAGGCGCTACAATCACTGATTTGAATAAAATGTTAAAATTCCACCAATAGCCAAAAATGTTAAATTTAGAAATGTTTTTTAAAAAAATCCAAATAGGAGGAAGTTTGCATGTGTCATCTCAGCTGATCTGAAAGTGGGCTAAAATGAAAGAGATAGTTAATTCTGACTCTTTGTTCGTTTATGTAAACAAGCATACGCTTGGTCGGTGTTTTTGGTAAAACGCCATCTATTGATCATAAATACAAATGACAGCAGGTTTTAACATAATTAAAACTTGTTTTTGTTTTTCATAAATCTACCTTTAAAGGTTTTTGCAATGATATAGATTGCAGAGGCTTTGACTATGTGGAGAAACTGAACTGAGTTCAGACCCATATAGCTATCTAGCTTGTTTGGCTGAGTTTGAAGACTTTATCAGTCTGAAAAATTTCATGCTTGCAAACTGATAGAAACTTTGTGCATAAACACTTGGAGTCAGTGTTTTAGATCTAGTTTCTTGGCTCTGTCTTTCACTGATGATAGCAAATCAGCTTGAAATCAGCTGATCTGAAAGTGGGCTAAAATGAAAGAGATAGTTAATTCTGACTCTTTGATCATTTTTGTAAAAAAACATATGCTTGGTCAGTGTTTTTGGTAAAACGCCATCTATTGATCATAAATACAAGCGACAGCAGGTTTTAACGTGATTAAAACTTGTTTTTGTTTTTCATAAATCTACCTTTAAAGGTTTCTGCAATGATATAGATTGCAGAGGCTTTGACTATGTGGAGAAACTGAACTGAGATTAGACCCATATAGCTATCTAACATGTTTGGCTGAGTTTGAAGACTTTATCGGTCTGAAAAATTTCATGCTTGCAAACTGATAGAAACTTTGTGTATAACACTTGGAATCAGTGTTTTCGATCTAGTTTCTTGGCTCTGTCTTTCACTGATGATAGCAAATCAGCTTGAAATCAGCTGTTCTGAAAGTGGGCTAAAATGAAAGAGATAGTTAATTCTGTCTCTTTGATCATTTATTTAAACAAACGTATGCTTGGTCGGTGTTTTTGGTAAAACGCCATCTATTGAATATATATATATATATTGTAACGTTTATTAATATACATTGCAAACATATTGGCATTTGGTAAAAGCTAAAAAAAAATAAAAGTAAATTTAGATTTTTTTTTTTACTATAATTTTTTTTTAAAAAAAAAAAATGTACAATGAAAGTTAAATTATTCTTTCATATTTTTTTAATGTAATTAGAAATAAAAGTAGAATTGGAGAGAACAAAAGGATTTCAAAATTAAAAAAAAGATAAGAGAAAGTAAAAATATTTTGGCTAATTAAAGATGGCTGAAAAACTTGATAAGAAAAGAGAACTTTATAACGTAAATTTTATAAAGAATCTACAAGATTATGAAACAAAAAATGCCATGATAATAGCAGGCGCAGAAGTCGGAAAACTTGGCCTCTAGTATAAAAGGTAGAGGTCAGTTTGAAGAACATCTTGTTTCATTTGTTTCTCTAGTTGGTCTTGGATAACAATAATATATCCAAGATCACTCTACGCTGAAATAATTCGGCATGTCGGAGTGAACCGGAGCTTCTGCGGACATCGTGCCTGAAGATGTACACTAGAAAAGCATTCGTGACCAACTAGGTGAATGGACCGCAAGATCAACTAATAATTAAAGGCCATGAGCTCATTTTAACTCCGAAAAACTATGCATAGTTATCTACAACCATCGTGAATTCACTAAACTTACCGGTAAGTTATGCTTCATTATCCTGATTGTGACAAAAGTAACGTTTGCAAACAATTCTTAAAAATATGTTTAAACAATCCCAATGGAGACATTAAATTTCTTGTGCAAGAGACATTCATTTTTAAGTAACTTTCTAGAAGAAATTTGGAAGTGAACTATAATTGTAAAATTGTTTTTTCATTAATTGATTCACGTCTGAATTAAGTGTGTTCTCTCCAATTTATTTGATAAATAATTTACTTCAAACATTTTTTTAATCTATTAGAATAAAAATATTTCTAATACCAATTTTCATTTGTATGTTATTAATAATAGTCATTATTTTTATTACTAAATTTATTATTAGTTTAATAAGATTTAAAACATAATTTACCTTTGCCAATATGTTTCAATAAGCCCAGGAATAATAATCTTAAAAAAAATAATTCTTGTTACGGTATGATGTAATACCGATTAGTTTTCTTTTTTTATTCGGGAAACATTATTTGACTATTTCAGCTGACTTTAGAATAAAAGGTCCTGGTGCCCATATTAAATAAATTAAAAGCTGATTTCGTCAATAGCATAATGCTCAACAATTAATAGGTCGAGTTTGATCAGGAAATATAGTTATGTTTTTAGAAATCGAAATACAACTTACTTCTTTCTACATAACTTGATCAACTCATGCGCAGTTTATATTAGGATGTAGAGGCCTAGCAAAATGGAAAATGTTATAATATATATATTGTAATGCTATTGAGCGGTCATCAAAATTGTGTACAATTATTAAAATAAAGGGCCCAAAAATAATGTGAAGGTTTCAATTTAAGAGATAGTTATTTATAAAAATCTAAAGAGTTTTTTTTTTATTAAACAAAGTGCAGTTTGCTTTAGAAATGTTAAAACTAAAGATCTAAAGAGTTTTTTTTTTTATTTTGAAATAAAAGTACAAGTATTGCAGTATAATAATTTTGTCTAAAAAATCATCAAAATAAAAACCTCTCCTTCAAAAAAATGATTAAAAGTTTAAAGAGTATTTTTAAAAACAGTTTGTTAAAAAATCAATTATTTAAAAGGGGGTAAGAAGTATAACTTAAAAGAAAAGCTTAAAATATAAATCTTTACATGAAATAAAAATATATCTCTCTTTTCATTCAATTTAAAGAAAAAGTAATCTTAAAACTAAATAATGAGTTGATTTGAAATAAGTATATATGTGCATAAATGACAAGTGGATTTTAAACATAGTAAAATGTGTGCATGATGATTAAATAAATATGTGTGTGTTAAATACTAAAATGAAATAAGAAAAAATTAAAAATTAAAAACACTCAGCAATGGCTACTAAGTAAACAAATTCCATAAAATGAGTTTGCAATGGCTGCTAATTAACAGATCAAACAACAGGATTAAAAGCTTATCTAAGGAATTTCAACAACAAATATAGCTGGAGAATACCAAAATGACAACAGGTCATTCTAATAAATAGTCCACTTTTTTCATTGGACAATCAGCTCAGTTCAGTCAATTAATCAGTTCATATTGCAGTTCAGTTCAGTCAATCAATCAAGCAATCTGTTATGTATCCAGAATCAGAGACCATGCAGTGTTGAGCAGCTTTTAGAAATATACAATCTTGCTTCAGCCCTTAGTCTAATGGAAGATCAATGATTTGCTCTATAAAAGTGATGCCTGCATTACAATCTGAAGCCGCCCAATGTCTAACTGTATCTAAGAATAGTATCATGAAAATAATAAACATAAAAACCTCCACAGGGCTTTAAACCCAACCGGTTGGGAAGAGTTTCATTTGAAGCAGCAAATAGCAAAAAGTATCCATGTTCTAAAATCCTAGGTAACAATATCTTCTTATTTCCATTTAAAGTAGCCATTGCAATAATTTGAAGCCTCCCAGAGTCAAATAATAATGAACTTTATAGCATGCCTAAAGAACTGTTGAAGTGCATGTTTTGAAATGTCATGTATGTGAATACTTTTTGTTGGATTATATTGATTTCATGTATTTATTTAAATGCCATGTATAATTTAATGCTTGTGTTCTATTCTATTTTATTATATGAATTCAGAGTGTGTGAATACTCCTTATATGTAATTATCAATGTATAATCCAATTAAGTTTTCATAAAAGTATTTAAAATCAGAATAATAAATGTTTAGTTTAAATAAATCATCTTAAGCTTAATTTTATCGGTCAATTCTTTTTACCACTAATTGAAACAATAATTTCTTATTGTATTACAATAGACTGAGCTGGTCATGGGAGATTTTGAGCACTGGATTATGGGCCTACTGTCCAAACATGTTAGTTCTAGTAACTAGCTGGCACCCAGGATTTACTCTGAAACAAATAAAGTGCTTGGATAGTAGGGGTTTGAATCTAGCAGTCGAGGTGGGCCACAGTCTGGAAATGTGATCTTGTTATGCATTGCATAGCTTAGTCTGACTATGGGTATTGTTGTTAGCTCTGCTACTGATGATTTTCTCCACTCTGCTTGGAGGGCCAGTTCATTCATGTAATATTTATAATATAAAATTATAAATTTTTGATAAATAAGGTTTAAACCCAGTTAAACCTACAAATAGAGTATGCTGGATCATCTTACAAATGCACTCGGTACAATATATATATATATATATTTCCTTTGCATATTTCTTTATATGTGAGATTAGGAGTTTTTTTTATTTATGGAAATTTAGCATGTTAGGAATTGTGTAATCTAATGATAAACACTTATTGAATTCTCAGAATTAGCAGTGACATAATAGAATATATTAATTCTTTTGGCCATAATTGAAACCCTTTTATATAATTAATCTAAAGAGTTAACATTTTCATTTTAAAAGATATTAGTTTTAGCAGAAAATGAGATATATACATATTCAGCACAATATAAAGAAGATGTTGATAATTTTTGAGTAAAGGTTAAGGTGATCTTACCTTGAGGAATGTATCAATGACTTAGGACCCTATTATTTTAAGAAAATATTATGATCTTCATTATTTATCTATTATTGGTATTTTCTTTGTGTTAAAGAGTAGGTGGTCTTCATTCAGATACAAAAGTAATTCCATGTATATTGTTAACAAACGCTGTGAAAATGAATGATTTTGAAGTAAAATGAAAACTTAGAAAAGAATGTTGTATGTTGTTTGATTATCACTATTGCCATTTCAAAAGAAGAGTAAATATCAATAGTAATAAAAGATGTACCATTTCTTTCACTTACAATGACTTTGTGATTTATTTTTTAAAAAAGATTATTATCAAAGGCAATACTTGATGTGGTGAATTTATTTTTTTTACCCTGAGAGCCTTTAAACATTCATGATTGCTTGCATAAACACTAACAAATTTCTACTGTGGTTAACATTAAAAATTTAGAAACGTTAATAAACTATTATAGTCAGTTCTTTGCAAATATAAATTAGATTCAATAAAATGTTTCCTTTCCTTCTAATTTATATTTCAGTGAGTAATCAAGTTGAACTAGTTGTACTAATTTCTAAGATAGGTTAATTAAGTATTGAGAGAAGTTATAAAAATGAATATATTCTTTTGCTTATGTTATGTGATTGGTTTAGTAATCATAAGATGTTATTCCAAAAGCTATCCCATTATTACACTAAACTGTTAATAAATTTGAACATGCTATGTGTGTGTGTATTCACATATACACACAATAGTAATGTAACTATTATAAATGAATACAAGTATGTGTGTGTATGCTTATTAACAGATACCCACAATAATAATGTAACTATGACAAATATTCAAGTATGTGCATGTATGCTAAAAGCATCACAGAAACGATTAAGGTTGGTCAGAGATAACCAGACTGACCACTTTGTACCTCGTGTCATGGGATGACCAATGGAAATAGAGAGTGTTACATCCGTTACGGCGGGAACAAACAAGGTCAGACTTGCTAGGTGAAGTTGAGGGATGGATGCGTTTTCCTCAGTGCACAGACACTATTTCACTTTCAGCTTGTCTCGCAAAGAGGTCTACCTCCGAACGTACTAAGGTAGACCTAGGGACCATTACAGGTTGTATAGACTTTAATATTGTTTATTGTAAACCTGTGGGCCTTTAAGACTAGAGTTGTATAATAATGTGTTAGTCAGTTTACCTTTGTAATAATTGTATTATATATTAATCCTTGTATATGTATTTATGTATATAAACCTATTAACTCCACTACCATGTTTGTGTGTTTAATTATATAATTACTTGTCGCTGCTGAGTGCGATAAATCTCACTCGAACCTTGACCATATACATATCCGACTAGTACTGGATATTGCACTGGTGCAGTCGTAACAGTTCAATTTGAACCCTAGCAGTCTGCTGACAACCAAATAAGTCAGGCAGAATTATTGAAGTAGCGAACAAACCTACGGTATTAAACGAGTTAGTTATATAAATTGCTTAAAATGTAATCAACAATATCCGAGTTTGACATCAGAGAGGCAAATGAGTGGCCCCTGTACATTCAACAGATTGAAAATTACTGTTTTATTAACAGAGTAGAGGAAGATGTGTATAAAATAGCGACATTATTATGTTTTGCAGGAAAAGGGGTCATACAAATAGCTAACAGATTAACAGAACCCAACACTCCTGAAAAATTAACCTACGATGAGTTAAAACATCGTTTGTCAAATTATTTTAATCCTCGCCCATCTAGGCACATCGCCAGACTTCATTTTCGAAATCGCCATCAAGGCAGAAATGAAAATATGCAGGATTACGACTCAGCCCTACGCGAACTCGCAAAAAACTGCTGTTATGATTCATATTTAGAAGAAGCACTACTGAAACAATTCCTATGTGGAATGAATAGCGACAGTTTGAGTCAGCAGTTACTGGCTGATAAAGACATAAATTATCATGAAGCTATCAAACGCAGTATTGCTCACGAAATAGTTGTAGAGCAAGCAAAAGAATTTGCTGTGAAAAAAGGCATTGAAAGCGATCAAACAGGAATATTTGGTGTTGAAAAACTCAACAAAGGGTCTTCCAATAACAAAATTATTAAACAGACAAATAAAAGTCGAACAAAGTGCTATTGTTGCGGAAAACTAGGTCATATATCTAAAGATTGCTATTTCAAACATGATCGATGTAGACTGTGTAAAAAAATAGGTCACATGGCGAGAATGTGTGAAAATAGAACAGTTGACCAAGTTAACGGAAATAAAATACAAAGTATTAATAAAACTAAATGTAATATTGTTATAAATAACATTATAAATCAAGCACAGAAATTTATGACTACTGTGAAAGTTTATGGAAAACCCCTGTCAATGGAAATAGACAGCGGTAGCGGCATTTCTTTAATATCCGTAGCCGACTGGAATTCGATCAGGGCGGAATTAA
Organism: Epiperipatus broadwayi; assembly: GCA_028023455.1. Lineage (NCBI taxonomy): Eukaryota > Metazoa > Onychophora > Udeonychophora > Euonychophora > Peripatidae > Epiperipatus > Epiperipatus broadwayi. Next base: position 2,520,846 of record JAQFVV010000146.1, read on the forward strand.
GAGAGCCCCCTAGGCTTAGCAATACTAAGCTTAGAGCATTGGACGTAAATGGTAAAGAAATAAAAATTAAGGGTGTAGTCCAAGCTCAAATTGCTAGTAATAAAGGCAACATTTCAATCTTGCCGCTATATATTGTACACGCCCCCATAAACCCTCTCATTGGTCATGACTGGTTTACAGAACTCGGAATTGAAATCTCATTGGTCAAAAAAATTGACAGTGAAAAAGACATAAAAGATCGTTTCCCTAAACTTTTTAATGGCAAACCAGGAATGATTAAAACTAAACCTGTGTCACTGGAAATGTCACCAGAGGCCATGCCAATAATTTGCAGACCTCGAAAGGTCCCGTTCGCACAAAAAGAAAAAGTAGCAAAAGAAATAAATGAGCTAGTGAAGAACAGCATTCTAGAACCAACAGAGGAGACAGAGTGGGCGACTCCGCTGGTCGTGATCACCAAACCTATGCTTGTGCGGCGATTATCGCATAACTGTCAACAAATCTCTAAATAAACATGCCTACCCCGTCCCAAACTCCAAAGAAATACTAGCATCACTGCAAAAATCAAAATATTTTGCTAACTTGGATTTAGATGCGGCCTTCCATCAAATTCCAGTAACAAATAAGGCTGCCGAAATTCTAACACTGACTACTCATGTGGGTCTATTTAAATGCAAACGCCTCCCATTTGGCATAGCGTCCACTCCCAGTATATTCCAAGCAAAAATTGAAACTCTGCTTACTGGATGCCAGGGCGTTATCCCTTATTTTGACGACATATTAATTACGGCAAGATCAGAAAATGAATTGCATAGTCATCTAACTACTGTCTGTCAAAGGCTAGAAGAGTTTGGAGTGAAATTAAATACGCAAAAATGCATATGAAAGGCCACTGAATTAAAGTTTTTAGGGCACATAGTCTCTAGCTCTGGGACAAGGCCATCTCCTGAAAAGGTCAAAGCAGTGTCAGAAGCTAGAAGGCCTAGTAACGTAAAACAATTGCAGGCTTTTTTGAGTTTGGTAAACTATTTTGAGAACTTCCTAGAGGGCAAAGCTCACATAGCCAAACCATTATATGAGCTACTGAAAAAGAATCAGAAATGGAAGTGGGAAGCAACACAAGAAAGGGCTTTTCAAAATACTAAAGCTTTACTCGTATCAAACAAATTACTGGCACACTATAATAGCAATCTTGAGATAACACTAATGACTGATGCATCAGAATATGGAGTGGGGGCAGTAATATGTCACCCAGCTCAATCTGGGAAATGTCCTATAGTATACGCGTCGTGCACTTTGTCCAGTGCTGAAAAAAATTATAGTCAGCTGGACAAAGAAGCGCTAGCCATAGTATTTGGAATTCGTAAATTCCACCAGTATTTATACAGTCGTTATTTCAAAATCATGACAGACCACAAACCACTTCTGGGAATTTTAGGCATCAAACAAATTCCAGAACACCTCAGCCCACGCATGTTGAGATGGATTAACATACTCTCTGGGTATAATTACAGTCTGGAATATAAAAAGGGAAAGACTATTTGTCATGCCGACGTGTTATCCCGAATGCCTGACAACTCAGAGAACACTACAAGTGAAATAGAAATCAATTACATTGACGTGCTTCAAAGCCAGACTCTTAATAGCTGAAAAGTAGCAGCATGGACCAATGAAGACGCTGGCTACAAATGGCTGATGGAGAAAATTAGAAGAGGCTGGCCAGCACAACATCCTCCGTTTTTGCACATAGAGCTATGGAAATCTCACAAAAAACTATCAATATGTAAAGGTTGCATTCTTAAAGACGATCAGGTCCTAATACCAAAAATAGGCAGATTGCACATGCTAAATTTATTACATGAAGGTCATCCAGGCATTGTCAGGGCAAAAGCGTTAGCCCGTAGTTATGTATGGTGGCCGAGAATCAGCACTGATATAGAAACATTCATAAAAAAATGTTCTAGATGTCAGTCATGTGCAAAAGCACCCCCAGCGAAATATGAAGCATGGAAAGAAGCAGAGAATTCACATTGACCACTGCGGTCCAATCCATGGACAATTATTTCTGGTAGTGGTCGATGCCTACTCAGGATGGTCAGAATATAAAACAGTGAAAAACACAAGTTCAGATGAGATACTGGACAAGCTCATGGAAATTTTTTCATACCACGGGCTACCGGAAACCCTCATATCCGATAATGGAACCGGTTTCACGTCTGAAAAATTTGCCGAATTTATGCAGGAATGGGGGATTAAACATATCCTTATCCCCCCTACCACCCCCAATCAAATGGACTGGCCGAGAAAGCGGTACAAAGCTTAAAGTCATCCATGAATAAATTGGGAAAAGGAAGACTCCAAGAGGCAGTTTTCATGGCATTGCTATATCAGCATTCCACACCCACAGCTAAAACGGGCAGATCACCTGCAGAAAAATATTTAGGCCGGAAGTTACGCACAAAACTCTCAGCAATAATGCCATCAAAAGAGCATCAAATGCCGATTACAGTAAAGAACAAATTTTCACCTGATGAACGAGTATGGGTGAAAAATAATTTAAATAAATCGTGGACTCAAGCATACATTGTACACCATTTAAGCAAACAAGTGGTTGCTGTCCATATGGCAGATGGCAAAATATTATGTAAGCACATTAATCAATTGCACAAGAGTGCAATAACAAAATGCACTCCGCAATTGTTTAAAAGTAATGATGACAAAGAAAATGATACTCACTATGAAACTAAAAGTGAAACAGAAATCATTACTGCTGACGAAGAAAATCAAAATAGTGAAGAAAATGAAATAGTCACAGATGGTGAAACTAAATCACCCCCACACGCAAAGAGGAAAACAAAAATTCCCCTCCACCTGCATGATTATGTGTTAAGTTCAGAGAAGAAGAAATGAAAAAAAATATTTTTTTAGAAAAGTACGTCGCTGAACTTGGGGGAGGCGTGCTATGTGTGTGTGTATTCACATATACATGCAATAATAATGTAACTATTATAAATGAATACAAGTATGTGTGTGTATGCTTATTAACAGATACACGCAATAATAATGTAACTATGACAAATATTCAAGTATGTGCATGTATGCTAAAAGCATCACAGAAATGATTAAGGTTGGTCAGAGATAACCAGACTGACCACTTTGTACCTCGTGTCATGGGATGACCAATGGAAATAGAGAGTGTTACATCCGGTACGGCGGGAACAAACAAGGTCAGACTTGCTAGGTGAAGTTGAGGGATGGATGCATTTTTCTCAGTGCACAGACACTACTTCACTTTCAGCTCGTCTCGTGGAGAGGTCTACCTCCGAAAGTACTAAGGTAGACCTAGGGACCATTACAGGTCGTATAGACTTTAATATTGTTTATTGTAAGCCTGCGGGCCTTTAAGACTAGAGTTGTATAATAATGTGTTAGTCAGTTTACCTTTGTAATAATTGTATTATATATTAATCCTTGTATATGTATTTATGTATATAAACCTATTAACTCCACTACCGTGTTCGTGTGTTTAATTATATAATTACTTGTCGCTGTTGAGTGCGATAAATCTCACTTGAACCTCGACCATATACATATCCGACTAGTACTGGATATTGCAGAACATATAATTGAAAAAGTTTTCTGTTTTCTATTTATTTATTTATTATGTAAATAAAATGTTATTTTCCATAACAATCATCAATGGATCTAGGATTTAAAAAATTAACTTATTTGCTCTCTTTCCCACTCCAATCTCATGCTGGTTCAATTTAAAATATTGGCATCTTTATATTTTGTTATTACAATTTTGGAGGTTGCAATTCATGGAGCACACTGAAGTCTCCCTTCATCATACCTTGAAACTTATGAATACCATCACATTTTGCAGTTCAAAACTGTGGGATATTTGTTAGATTAGTCAGCTTAGCTAAGCTGAATATGTACCATTACTATATATATTGAAACAGTGAGATTCGCATTCGAATCTCAAGTTTCACCTTTTTCTGTCATCTCTCACTGACCGGTCTATCCCGCCCAAATTTAAACTGTTTGGTATCGAATTGTGTGTGTAACAATATTAAAAATGTATAAATATATGTAGAATTCAGCATAAACACGCACACATTTCGATCTCAAATTAAACGCAATAAATACGGATAAAATAATATAATTTAGATTTCTTGTAGTTCAATAAATTTTGTGTAATATTAATCAGTTATTTTGAATTTTATAAAGTTCGTATTTGTTGCTAATTTAAATTTCGTTAAATAATAATTCTAACAAAATCTGATGTATTAATTAATTAAAATTAAAATAATTTTATTCCCTTTTGTCTTTGAAAATTTAAAAGCATCGGTCAGTGATAGATAATAAATTAATTATGGCAAAATTCCAAAAGAATGTAATTAGCGAATGTAAAGAAAAACAAACAATAGCACAGCAAATTTCTTTCTAATTAAAAACCAGCAGAGCATTGATTGTCCTGAGGGCAAGAGAAGTAAAATCTAAAAATATCTCAAGAAAAATTAAAAGATCAAGATAAGAAAAAGGGGGCCATCTTAGACTTGCTGGAGACTTGGACTTGAATTTTAGCTTTGCTCTCGAGTGGAGCATCTAAAATATCTTAAATAAATTAATACTGCAAGGTATGACCGAGTAAGCACCGAAATTATTCTCCACCGGGAGATGGCCCACTATATGCCGAGCTTCACCTTGCCCATCGTAAAAACATCAAAATGATCTGCTGCCTGAAATAAACAAGAAAGCTGCTGCTGTTAAAAAAATCAATAAAACAACATGCCCAGGACAAGAAAGAAAACCTCTAATTACGAACAATCTGCTATTAAACCAATGGACGAAAACATCTTATAAAACAGGTACCTGTGTGTGTATTCCAAATTATAGAGTACTCTAGTAATAATAAGCTATAGCTCATCTCCTATTATTTGTATAACTTCTAAATGTTAAAATTGTAATTTTGAGAAACTAAAATGTGAGAATTAATGTAATATATAAATTTCTCGCATAATCTAGCTTACCTCTCCCCTCTACCCTTCTTAGGTGTGTATTTCTCAAATCTACATTTTATTTATAATTATCATTGAAATATTACCTTCTCATAATCGTCTTAGTTTTCAAGCTAAATCCATAATCACTTGAACAGTGAATGCATGTTGAATTGTCATTAATATTGCTTTTATAAATAACTTAAATTTCATATAAATCGACACACATTCAAAGAATCAGTTATTGTAATGCAGGGTCTACTACTCCGTAATAGCTGGCATACTTGCTGTAATAATCCCCTTTTTAGATATTTTTTATTATTAAATGTTAATGAATAATCATGTAAATTTCATTTCTTTGAGAGTCACCAATTTTCTTTCAGTCAACGTTGATAATGTCGGGCCGAGTTTGAAATCTAGTTGAATATTACCACAATCGTTTCGATATTATACATGTGTTATGTTTTGAAGCCCCGATGGCTCATTCCATGCCGTGAATACTCCGGATTCTCTAGGGTTGAATTAACCCCAGTCTTCCTACACAAGCGGACATGATAATGTTCCCGTAGGGCTTGACGACCATCACGCAGCCAGCTGGCAAATTGCGACATGGACCGCTTGTCCCTGGTTATGCTCATGTGACACCTTACCTCTTCAGGTCGCAGCAGAGACCAACCCAAAACCCTTATAACTTATTCACGGCATTGCAGTTTCAGTGCTGCCATTTTACATCGCCCTTCTAAAGCGTACCACGTGTTCTTTTATTTAGTTTATTATTCTCTCTATCACTCTGCCTCGGCATTCTCTTCGTCATATACTCTCAAATAAATGCTTGCCCTTAGTCGTAAAATAAATATTTTTATTAAATAAATGTATGTCCACCGTTACTGATGACTCTTGCAGTGCAAAGTATAAATTCCTTACAGCACGCATTAGAAATACTCACTCGAGAACCCTAGGTAGCTAGATTACGCCTTCATATCAATAAATGCTCCATATAAATAAATATATTTATATATATATAATATTATCAATTAGCTGTTGAGACTTTGAATTTAAAATATGATTAATCACATTAATAATGTTTTCTTTTATTAAATACGTAAATAAATAATTCTAAATATACGTCTGTAGTTAAGTTTTCATTTATTCTATGCCCATTATAGACATTTCCTCGATTATATATATTAATTAATATTCGTTTGATTGTTGGCCAACTCGGAAACAAAACCCATGAATCTCGTGCATCTCCCTGACCACCGTGCCTAAAGAAGTGTTTACTTATGTCGCATCAGAGGCGTTGTTCCGTAGATTGTATTGTAGAACCGATAAACTATGTTCGAACTCAGTATTAATGGTGGCTTCCTACTCAATGGTGCTGCTGTTCTGTGTGGTGGTCGAATTCTTCAATATGTTAACGAGATACACGTGTTTTGACTGTTACATAGTTAAATTTTTTTTTAGCATTTGGCGCTTTCCAACGTGAGGCTTCGAGCATAAAACCCATAGATACCCTGAGCAAAAATAAAGCAGATAAATTTCTTTAGCGTTCGTTGCCGAGTTGGCTAATTATTCTATATATATACAATTTTGTTTTGATAAAAATAATGAAAAAAAAGTAAATCGAGCGAAATAATGTGGGTCGAGTGAATGAAAGGACGGCAGGCGTAATAACAAATTTAAGGAAAGCAGGGATGTGTGTGTAATGTAAGAAGGAACGAAATACTCGGATCTAATGAAATATCTTTTTATATATATAATAATAATCAGTAGCTAAATGAGACAGCAGAAGCTTATTATGTTTTTAACAATAAAATTTAGTAAAGTAAATATATATATGTCATAGACAGCAGTGGCTTATCCGATCTCTAATAGATAGTTATAATATATATGTTAAGTATATTAAGGGCAGCAATGTAGAATAGAGATAGGGCAAGGAAAGAGTATTATAGGGCCAAGATACCGGTGGGGGATAGTTAAATGCTACTAGTGAAAAATAAATAAATAAATAATAAGAAAATGGAAACAGAAAATACTGAAACAGAGCAGCTAGATTTATCTGAGGCTTTGGAGTCAACACCCGAGTGAAGGGAAGCTCCGCAACAATGCAGAGCATCAATGGACTATAATTTCAAGTTCATGAAGGAGATGCTCAGACAGAGTATGCAAGCAATGAAGGAAATGTATGAGGAGAAGATGAAAAAAAGAAGCGAGGAAGAATCAAAAAGGAGACAGGAAGAAGAAAAAGAAGAGTCAGGGAATGTCAAGAATTTAAAGACACTATAGTGAGAGAGTTAGAAGCAATAAGGGAACAGTTGGGAATATCCAAAGTTAGTAAAAAGGTAGAAGAGGTTAAAGACAGGCAGAGTGAAATGAAGGTAGAGAGATCTGATGAACCTATGATAGAAGCGCAAACAGGTAGTGTCATGGAGGTAAAAAAATATGATGAGCAGAGAGACCTCATTCCAACCGATGAAGGCCCACAAGAACCAGAAAAGGAAGTCAGCACTAAAGAAGAGGGGAAGATGGACATTGGACACCAAAGCTATTTAGCCAAGATGATCCACATCAAGATCTTTAGAGGGGAGATCGGAGAAAGCCCGCAAGCCCACTTAGAGAGCTTGCAAAAGTTTTTCCAATTTTATAAAACAAGGCCAGACGAGCAGATAGCGATAGCTAGCTACCATCTACAGGGATCTGCCAAGGACTGGTGGAATATGGTGAGATGGAAGCCTCAAACAATTGGAAATTACAAAGATAGGTTAATGAAGCATTACTGGAGCGACGAGCGTCAAAGCGGTATCTATAATATGCTCTGCCAGGAAAAATATGGAACGATACCCCAAGAGACACACACGCAGTTTTTCCTCCGCCAAGCGAATCGGTTTAAATCCCTTACAACGTTCGCCTTTTCGGATTCTCACGTCATAGGGACCATCCAGCATGGCATGCCACTGGCCATCCAACAGCTGATGGCATGCAGTCGTATAAAGGACATAGAAGAAATGAGTGAATTTCTCACTACATTAGATTTTAGCCATTGGGCCAAAGAACCGCCGGATAGAAGACCAAAATTAGAGAACCCAAGGCCGCAGTCATCAACGACAAGAGATATATATTATCCACCTGATCCGGGGTTATAACAATATTGGAGCATTTCGGACGGCCATTCCGTGTATAAAATTTAGTAAAACGAACTTAATAAATATTGTTGGAATGGAAATTATATTGGGCTTTATATAGAAATTTTGTTATGTATATTTAATTATTATTATTCTTAAAATTTTTTTTACATATATTATGTTAATTAATATTAGTCTAATAATTTTTTTTATATCTATAATCAGTTTAACTAATCATATTATCATGATTGCTAACCAGACATGGCCAAATTAGGTCATTTTAAGATTAAAGTTTAAATTCTAGATCCGGGTATATAAATTGTTCGTTACTTCATGAAATCTCTGCTTTCTCTATTTCAATATCTGTAAAAACAATAATAATTTTTTTTCTTTTCGTCTTTCAATTATGTAATGTAAATTTTTTTCTCTTTCTTGCCTTTGTTCTTCCTTAATTGTTCACGGAAAGTACGGGGAAATGAAACAGTGAGATTCGCATTTGAATCTCAAGTTTCACCTTTTTCTGTCATCTCTCACTGACCGGTCTATCCCACCCAAATTTAAACTGTTTGGTATCGAATTGTGTGTGTAACAATATTAAAAATGTATAAATATATGTAGAATTCAGCATAAACACGCACACATTTCGATCTCAAATTAAACGCAATAAATACGGATAAAATAATATAATTTAGATTTCTTGTAGTTCAATAAATTTTGTGTAATATTAATCAGTTATTTTGAATTTTATAAAGTTTGTATTTGTTGCTAATTTAAATTTCGTTAAATAATAATTCTAACAAAATCTGATGTATTAATTAATTAAAGTTAAAATAATTTTATTCCCTTTTGTCTTTGAAAATTTAAAAGCATCGGTCAGTGATAGATAATAAATTAATTATGGCAAAATTCCAAAAGAATGTAATTAGCGAATGTAAAGAAAAACAAACAATAGCACAGCAAATTTCTTTCTAATTAAAAACCAGCAGAGCATTGATTGTCCTGAGGGCAAGAGAAGTAAAATCTAAAAATATCTCAAGAAAAATTAAAAGATCAAGATAAGAAAAAGGAGGCCATCTTAGACTTGCTGGAGACTTGGACTTGAATTTTAGCTTTGCTCTCGAGTGGAGCGTCTAAAATATCTTAAATAAATTAATACTGCAAGGTATGACCAAGTAAGCACCGAAATTATTCTCCACCGGGAGATGGCCCACTATATGCCGAGCTTCACCTTGCCCATCGTAAAAACACCAAAATGATCTGCTGCCTGAAATAAACAAGAAAGCCGCTGCTGTTAAAAAAATCAATAAAACAACATGCCCAGGACAAGAAAGAAAACCTCTAATTACGAACAATCTGCTATTAAACCAATGGACAAAAACATCTTATAAAACAGGTACCTGTGTGTGTATTCCAAATTATAGAGTACTCTAGTAATAATAAGCTATAGCTCATCTCCTATTATTTGTATAACTTCTAAATGTTAACATTGTAATTTTGAGAAACTAAAATGTGAGAATTAATGTAATATGTAAATTTCTTGCATAATCTAGCTTACCTCTCCCCTCTACCCTTCTTAGGTGTGTATTTCTCAAATCTACATTTTATTTATAATTATCATTGAAATATTACCTTCTCATAATCATCTTAGTTTTCAAGCTAAATCCATAATCGCTTGAACAGTGAATGCGTGTCGAATTGTCATTAATATTCCTTTTATAAATAACTTAAATTTCATATAAATCGACACGCATTCAAAGAATCAGTTATTGTAATGCAGGGTCTACTACTCCATAATAGCTGGCATACTCGCTGTAATAATCCCCTTTTTAGATATTTTTTTATTATTAAATGTTAATGGATAATCATGTAAATTTCATTTCTTTGAGAGTCACCAATTTTCTTTCAGTCAACGTTGATAATTTCGGGCCGAGTTTGAAATCTAGTTGAATATTACCACAATCTTTTCGATATTATACATGTGTTATGTTTTGAAGCCCCGATGACTCATTCCACGCTGTGAATACTCTGGATTCTCTAGGGTTGAATTAACCCCAGTCGTCCTACACAAGCGGACATGATAATGTTCCCATAGGGCTTGACGACCGTCATGCAGCCAGCTGGCAAATTGCGACATGGACCGCTTGTCCCTGGTTATGCTCATGTGACACCTTACCTCTTCGGGTCGCGGCAGAGACCAACCCGAAATCCTTATAACTTATTCACGGCATTGCAGTTTCAGCGCTGCCATTTTACATCACCCTTCTAAAGCGTACCACGTGTTCTTTTATTTAGTTTATTATTCTCTCTATCACTCCGCCTTGGCATTCTCTTCGTCATATACTCTCAAATAAATGTTTGCTCTTAGTCGTAAAATAAATATTTTTATTAAATAAATGTATGTCCGCCGTTACTGATGACTCTTGCAGTGCAAAGTATAAATTCCTTACAGCACGCATTAGAAATACTCACTCGAGAACCCTAGGTAGCTAGATTACGCCTTCATATCAATAAATGCTCCATATAAATAAATATATTTTTATATATATAATATTATCAATTAGCTGTTGAGACTTTGAATTTAAAATATGATTAATCACATTAATAATGTTTTCTTTTATTAAATACGTAAATAAATAATTCTAAATATACGTCTGTAGTTAAGTTTTCATTTATTCGATGCCCATTATAGACATTTCCTCGATTATATATATTAATTAATATTCGTTTGATTGTTGGCCAACTCGGAAACAAAACCCATGAATCTCGTGCATCTCCCTGATCACCGTGCCTAAAGAAGTGTTTACTTATGTCGCATCAGAGGCGTTGTTCCATAGATTGTATTGTGGAACCGATAAACTATGTTCGAACTCAGTATTAACGGTGGCTTCGCTACTCGATGGTGCTGCTGTTCTGTGTGGTGGTCGAATTCTTCAATATGTTAACGAGATATACGTGTTTTGACTGTTACAATATATATATATATTAATGGGCTTCAACTTTTACCACATCTATTTGACATTGGTGGTCTTAACTAAATGATATAGATTTCAAGAAGTGGACCAAAGAGCCTAACCGATGACTGGATGGAATTTCTATAGCTGTTTAGTCGCCATAACACCTGTAGGTAATAGTTAATTATTACCCACCAAAGCGAATTCTGATGCGAATTCTTAGGCAAGTATTGTTTACTTGATGCAAATTTTAAGTATTGCGTAATTATAATTTAAGACTAATGAATAAAATTTACGGTAGCCCTGGTATCTTGAATAAAATCTAAATATAAAAAAAAATGTCTACGGGAGAATATATTTATGAGCGTCACTTTATCAATGACCTCAAGCGCCAAACCCACTATTACAATGAGAATTATATTTCCTGATTAATGGAGTGCCTGACCCAAGCTAACTCACTCCCAGGGTGGGGAGGAAAACCTATCGGATGAACGGAGTTAACAATAATATATATATATATATATAGGTTTGTAGTTAACTGAAAATATACTATTATATATCTGCTTACCTCGGACATATTTGAATTATTGGAATTTATTTAGCGAATGAAGTGATAAAAAAATATGTAAACCATAATTATTAAATAATTCTCACGCAAAGATAAATTTGTATTAAAATTTTAGTATTACTTTCTCATTGCCATCTATGGAAATAAACTCTTATCCCTCCCTTCTAAAACATGTAGTCAATTCCCCCAAATTATGAATGAAACGATATAATAGTAAATTTAAAATAAACACATATTAGTTTTTATATATAAGAAAAAAAATGTCTATAATACAATTGTGCACAATTATAAAATGATTTAAGAAAGTTATTATTTTTGAGGGTAGCCATAAACAATTTTCAGAGATATAAAACAGAGTTCACTTTACCTGACGAAAATCCCGGGGTCTAGGATCCGAATGTAACGAGGCATATCAAATGGATTTCTGCTATCCGGTAGTATTTGGAGTAGTTTTATGAAAGCGCGAAGATATAATTTTTTCCTGACGAGTCCGATGTTTAAATTGCCATGAGTAATGTTGGAGTCGTAGTTGAAGTCTTGTTTAATGTAACTTTCAAATTAACTGAATTTATATTTTTATACGTACGATTCATTTCTATTTCTTTTCTGTTCCACTATCTGGAATATTCACTAGGTTCCGAGGTTCTTTGGTGGCAGGCGGCTTCTGGTCAGTTCGCATCGGCTATGGGTGAGTAAACCCTTTACGTAAGGTTTTTACCCCATCATGTTAGATATATCTTCTATAGCTTTTTAAGTCTATCTCTCTCAACGGTCAAGATCTAACTGAAATCACTCTCTTTTTCGTTTCCCAAATTCCCCTCAATAATTAATTTCTTTTTCTAATTAATTTTCATTTCTCATACAAAGGAAATTTTCTTTTTTTTATCGGATCTTCAATCTAAGTCTTTTTCTTTGAATAGTTTTGCCTTTCCAAATTACTTTTCTTTCTTTAAATTTTTATTTCCATTGTTTTGGTCAAACATTCTCTGGCTTTTTCTTGGAATTTTATTTTCGTAGCAATTAAGCGATTGTGATTTCAACATAAAACTGCTTGAAGGCACAAACATTCCCTCTTCGCTATCCTCATTAATTTTAAATATAATTAAACTTAAATCAATAAACAATATATAACATATTTGCACACAATTGTAATTTTGTTAATTTGTACTATTTTAAAAGTAAAATATTCTAAATAAATAATGTTTACTAATTAATCCCTTCCCCATTTATTTTAAAAAAAAAAGATACTAACGAAAAAGAGTTTAAAATTTATTTCACGCACGTATATATATGAATAACTATATATATTTTAACCCTTTATCACCCACTTGAATATATGCTGATATTTTAGGGTAATGCGTACGCGCTTTTCCCTTTCTTGTAACAGGGTTTGAACCCCGCTACTGTTACAATATATACATCGTCAATATTGTAACTGTTTTTTTTATTTTGTTTCAAACAAAATAAAAAAATAAAAAAACAAAATAAAAAAATAGTTACAATATTGACTATGTATATATATATATATATATAAGAAAAAGTTAAACGTTAAACAATTTTGATATTTATAAACTATCATTTGTAGTTATACACATAAAGTAATCTATTACAGTTATGTTGTAATAAATAGCTATTGAACTTAAAATATGTTACATAGTCCACATGAATTATAAAATTAAAAATTATTATATGTTATGTAAATGCTAATTACTGACAAATTTCTGAAATTAGATACTACAGTTTTATGTCAATACTTTTTTTATAATCAATACTTATATAACCTTTAATGACTAATAATTTAATATTTAGCCATTTAAAGTTGTATGAATATTTTTTACTAATTATTTATTAAGTCATATTTAAATTATATAAATTATATATATATGTTTCACACATTCAAATAAAAAAAACATTTAACGTCAACTTTTACATGTATATTTCTGGTAAGCTTAATAAAAAATAGAATAAATTAAATTCCTAGTTATTCAGAATGAATTTGTATGTATTGTTCTTAGTAGATTTCACATTTCCTTTAATACGTGAATAAAATCTTTCACACTTTCAGGTATGGTAATTAATGTTTGTTCTATATGAATAAAATGTTGCTTATTTCCATATGATATTAGATGACCTGACAGCTGAAATGATTTTCTCAACCTGCAGTGTAGTCCCATGCCTTTGTGGATTTTTTTTATTCAGAGATCATCATTTATGTAAAATCTAATAAATTTTAATATTATCTTTAGCTAAATGTGCAGCACATTACTGCTGTATATTATATATGTGTGTAGTTATTAAATTTTGATTGAAGTACTTACTTGAGAATATAGTTCAGATTCCAAGTCTTTTAAAATTTTAATCTGGTTCAAATTGTTTGGCATTATTCTTAAAACTTGATACCTAAAAAATAGAAATTAAAATTCAATATCTTATAAATAAAAACTTGATATCTAAAAAAATAATCATTAAATTTTATTTATAAATACCAAGGTTTTGGAATTTTAATACTTATATTATCATCAACGTTATTGCCACCACAATAACACTTTGTAATTTTTTTTCAACGTTGTATATCTTGTAATTCTATATGTCTCATTTAGGTTTGTTATTGTGGCCATCACAATGACAATCTATCTCAGCCTACATTATCATGTTGTGCAAATTGAGTAATACTTCTATTATATTGAGTAAAATAAATAAATTATGAAATGGGGAAAAGCAGAATAATGATGATTATGATAATGATATAAAAGGAATATTAAATCTTGTGAGGCTTTTTTCAGTTGAATTACAAGTGATATATAATTTTTTATATGAGGCAACAATAAACTTTAAATTGTTTCAAATAAATTAAAGAATATGTCAATTCTTAATTTTAATGAGTTATATTTATTAATAATTATCAAAATGTAAAATTAATCCAGATCACTATGAAAATGAAATAAATATCAAGGTGAGAAATAGAATTTGTTCTTGCATAATTAAATTATTTACTTAATCGTCAAACATTTCATACACAGTAAGATTCGTTTGTACTTAACAATTGTTAATATGAAAATGGTGACAAACTTGATTATCCATTAATATTAGTGAAGATTAAAAAAATAGATGGGTGATAATATTTTCTTTATAATTTTATCAAATTTTATATTTTACTTATTATATTTTAAAGCTTAATTTATTGTTTTAAATTTTAAAGTTTTTTTTTTCTTTAAAGCAAAAAGGTATTATTAATATCAAGTACTCAACTGCTGGTATGCATGATAAAATCTAAATAGTAGACACTAAATATTTACATTTTTTTTTCATATTTATATTTGTATTATATTCTGTATTATGCTAAATGCTTATTTTTGTGGTATATATCACCCATTATTTTGGAACATTTCTAAAATTGCAAAATTCTACGTTATTTTCTACATAACTTTTTTTATAAAGAAATAAAATAACAAAAGTTATATGGATTAAAACTCCTTAAAATTTAAAATATAAACAATGATGGAGAATTAAAATAATGAAAATAATATATATAATACTAATTACAATTATTAGAAAATCACTCTCTTATACATGCACTGTTTGAATTTGTAATGTTTGAGCAATACTCTCATTTTCTAAACAAAAGTTAAAGTATTTGAAAAAGTAAGATGAATCCAACTTATCTTTTTTATCTAAATCCAGATATATAAGCCAATGTTAAGTAGTTAGAAATGAGAACATGAGGCTCTTAATCATTTTTAATTCCATTTACTATATATTAATAAATGTTTGCAAAAATTTTACAATTTACTGCACATCAGTATTAGATGTAATATTATATATATAAATTATTACTTTTTGGGCTAAACCGTGTGTTATTTTCCATGACATATCGATATTTCGATGAACTAGTATCCACCATTATCAAGGTTAACTTTTGAAAGTGAGTTCATCAAAATATCGGAATGTAATGGAAAATAACACACGGTTTAGCCCAAAAAGTAATAATTTATCTATATCATACAACCGTAAAAACATTATATATATATATATATATATATATATATATATATATATATATATATATATATATATATATATATATATATATAACTAATTATGTATTTATCAAGCACCATGTTTTATTTGTAACAGTTATTAAGGAATCATATTTAATTCTGCATCAGATATATGCAGGTATTTATGCTAGGAAACTTATGATTTAAATGAATGTCTTATATTTATGAATTGGTCTGTAAGTAGAGTTGTACTTCTAAGTATATTAAAGACCAGGGCTTGCTGTATGAAAAACGTTCTCCATCATAAACTGTATTAGTATTATAAAATGTAGTGGAATATTGTTCAAAATTAATTAAAGAAATATTAGACCCTTTATAAATATTTATTGCTTTCCTATAAACATGTGAACTAAAACAATAATATATAAGAGATTGGAGAAATGTTTTATAATAACAAAAGTTATATTTTGATAGATAACTATATTTCATAATGTATTATAGTTTTGTTATTAAGATAAATAGTGTGTTAACATCTTTATCTGTAATATTTTCTGGTCTTCATAATCATTCCTTGACCATTTATCAGAAGAAACTAATTTCTACATGATCTAGCAATGTATTATAAATATGGACTGTGTAGTGATCATCGTCATCATATTGAGGCAAATAAATTGTTAAAATATATAAATATCTAGGTCTATTTTTATGATGTTTAATGCCAGGTGGCATCCTAATCAATTAATATAAATTTAAAATTATTTAGTCATACTTTGACTGACTATTACATAATAATAGTTATTTGTAAATTTTTGGACACCCATGACAGGGCTTTATTTAAATTTAGCTGTTGTAACATCCCATTTGCCTGAATTTGAAAAATGATATGACTGACCAAATATTTTTTCTGTATACTGTAATTATATTATAAAAACAAAATGTATACAAAGCAAATGTAAACGATCATATATATTTGCAATCTCACTTTTTATAAAGATGGCTTATCTGAAAAAACATTAATATAGATGAAATTTAAATTCACACCAGACACTATCATTATATCAAACAATTAATCTTCATAAAATAGAGTTCAATTTTCTTCATTTTAACATCCATAATAGTGTTAAAATAATCATATTTTATACATGTAACATAAAAGGCAAAAATGATCATATTTTATTTCTAAATTAGTTCTGGAATATTGACACAATATATGTTTGTGTTTAAATGAGTTGTATTCCATAAAAACCAGCCACAGTATGCACTTTAATGCTCTATTCATTCATCAACACCATCCTGTTTGGAGGTTTATATGGATTATATATTTATGATATAAATAGAATTTAAAGATTATGCAATTATGTCAAGTAGAAAATATATAAGTATATGTTAAACTTTAAGGCACTGAGGATTCAGTAATCAAATTGCTCAGATGATAATACTACAATCAATTTGTATTTTTATATATGAGCATTAATGCTGGAATTCATTAACACATACCTACACATACACACAGGCATGCTGCATGGGTAAAAGATATCTTTGAGCAAGTTAAATCCCAATGTTTCCAATTATTATAAAATAAAATTTGTAAATTAAAACCAAAATAAACTCTACACAATTTTGTTTAGCAAAAGATCAGAATCAATAGAATATTAAAAAATTATAATTATTTACATTTTTATCTTTTTATTGGTGTTCACAATATTTTATATGCGATAAATAATAATTAGCTTTAACTAGGCTGACTCTAACCAATTTGGTTATTAATTCATTAAAAATAATTATTGATTATTACTTTTCATTTCATTTAAAATCTGTCATGCATAACTTGTTAATTTTTCAAATATATAATAGAACATATTTATACTACTTCATGATTTTATTTTTTATATTCTCATTATTCCATATGATAAGTTAGTCATATTGTACATATTTTACATTATTATATACACACTATAAAATCTGAAATATAGGGATTAAAATTTTACATTATATCTTTTTTAACTGAAACACAGGCTTATTATATGCCTGTGTCTATATATGTAATATAGGGTATATGAGCACAGACTTTCAGATGACCCATCATTCTCTACTCTATCTAATAATACCGATACACTCAAGCACATATATGCTGTATCGATGTTATTAGATAGAGTGGAGAATGATGGGTCATCTGAAAGTCTGTGCTCATATACCCTATATTATATCTTTTTTTAAATATTCTGGGTTTTTTTTTTCTAATTCTGTTTTTTTTTTGGGGGGGTATTTGGACCGATCAATTATGAATTTTAGCTATGTAACAAACCCCCAAAGAAATGTATGATTAGGAAAATATCCAAAAAAAAATTATATCTGTACTAAAAATAATAATATTAATACTGGTATTAAAAAACAGATAATATCAATATTAAAAATAAAATATTTCAAGATACACCGGAATCGATTACAAGAGTCATATTTCAGACTCTGAT
The DNA here is from genome assembly GCA_028023455.1 of Epiperipatus broadwayi. Classification (NCBI taxonomy): domain Eukaryota; kingdom Metazoa; phylum Onychophora; class Udeonychophora; order Euonychophora; family Peripatidae; genus Epiperipatus; species Epiperipatus broadwayi. Next base: position 2,538,959 of record JAQFVV010000146.1, read on the forward strand.
ATTATATTACTATGCTCTCCTAAACACGTTACACTGGTAAATATTAAATCTAACTGATAAAGATAATTACCTACTATATAACTGTTATCTACATTGCAGAATTATCACAATTATTGCAAGATAATATTTTTAAATAAGTTTGTTTTTAAGTAAAGTATTAATAGTAATGTGTCATTTTTTAAAATAAATCAGGATATTTAAATAAAAGTTATTTGGGAAATAAATATTTCATTTATACATAAATTTTATTAGTTATCATGATAGCATGATGATGATCTGAATAAATTTAGCATAATGGTAGAGTATATATGTAATAAATTTTCAGCAATAGTTACAAGACTAAATAAAAAAAGGATTTCTCTTATATTTATATAAAAAATATTTACAATCTGAATCTGTTTTTAACAATGAAGTGATTCAAAAATCTAAACATTTTGATTTATATATACATTTTATTAATTATTGAGGTGACATGGTAGCGATCTGTTCAATTTAGCACAATATTATAGGGTATGGTTTATTTCTAGCAATTGTCACAAGATTAAGTGAAAAATTAACTTTCTTGTCGTTAAATAAAAAATATTGTTTTTAAGAAATCTAACCATTTGCATATAAATTTTATTAATTATCATTGATAACAAGGAATCTCAATTAAAACCAGCACATCCTGCACAACTGCATGTAGTGAAATTGCATACACACACGCATGTGTGTGTATATATATATATATATATTGTTAAAAAGAGGTTGACTTGACAACAGTTGGAGATTGTTGATTGTAATTGATATTGGAATTGTCTAAGTATTGACTGTTTTCTAATGATATATATATATATATTGAAACAGACAGATCGGAGAACCGATCTTCGTTTCAGGTGTTTTTATGTACGGTAATTCAAACTACTGTTCGCCCGCAGTGAGATTTTGTCTATTTTAAGTTAAAATATAAATTAGTTATATATTCTATAGTTTATAAATAAATATGTAAAGTTTCCGTATATAAATGTCACAAACCATGAATAATATTCGTGTGTGCGTGGTTTGTGAATTTATATCATTTAATTTAAAGTTTCAGTGCGGGCGTATTTGTTTAAATTATAGTTTTTTTAAATTGTATAAAGTCGTTTAAAAATACTGATCAAAAGTCACATTCCTTTGATCAGTGTTTTTAATTAAAATCTAATTGCACAAATGTACAGAGCAATTAAGTTGTATTCAAAATTAGTAAGGAATTTTTATATGTAATTACTATGTCAATTTAAAAATAGCGTATTAAATTAAAAGATTGCTAAAAACAGATAATTGATTGTTGGTCAAGCTTGATGGCTGGAGGCTAGAGAAAGTAGGCGGAGCCTAAAACAAAAACAAGTCGGAAAGGTCAGCAGTGGCAAATTCTAGAAAAAACTTAGATTCTAACTTTGGTCATGTGTGAGAGAAGTAGTCTCGAGACAACACAGCAGTTGAGTATAATTCAAACATTATTATTAAGAAGTTTATCAGTGAATCGCAATGTTGATGGGCTAAGTGCCAGGAGCTGGTCTCTGCCCGCCAATATGGATCCTCGTGCCGCTGTTTGATCATGTTTCATATACTTCAGAATTTCCAACTTCCAATCTCAAAATTAGCTATGCCTTACAAATAACTTTCAAAAATGCGCGCCTACGTTCGTCACAAGCCAAGCTGGATGAAGAAAGAAGAGTAACTTTGTTACACGAACTTTAACTTTCTTACGTGCTTAATGTTATCAATCAAGTGAATCATATGTAAGTTTTTATATCATTTAGAATGCTATTGTTTAATCTGTCAGTAAATTTTCTTTTCTTTTTTTTAATCCTCTGCTCTAGTCTTTAGAAATCATTTATAAAATTGTAATTAATAGTAATAATATTTCAACTGAATGCATTTATATTTTCTTATGTTGCTTATTTCGTGAACAAACATTGCCAATAGTAATATTTCCAACTCTGTGTAAACTAGTGTGTAATAGTGATCAATTTAATTTAAAAGTAATTTCATTTTCTGAATTAAATATTCTTTCACATTCCGAGTTGATAAAAGTTAAGTCACTTTATTAGTCTATGTTAATTTGTCCTATAATTGCAATCTAAGGTTCGATCTTAAAATATATATATAATGGTTTCAAAGTGTTACATTAATGTTATGTATAATATGAGAAATAATTCACTGAATAATTTGATACTATCGCTACCGCCTGTCAACCCGGAGGGTTAGAGTTTCAGAGTAAAATTAACTAATTATTGTTTTCACCGTCAGTTTAAGTCCGCTACGTTTTATTGGGATAAGGATCTCAGCCTGTGGCGTAGAAACAGACTAATAGATTCCAGGTTTTATATAATTTCTTTTAAAAATCCGCTTCAAGTATTCGTCCTTCACGTCTGTGGCAATGCCTTCCCTTCGCTGAAGTTAGCGTCTCGCCATACTACCATTGGGGAATGAAAGCAGTTTCTTTCCCGGTAATCTCTTGGATCACCGGGATTCGAAATGATCCCGGCTGGTTGTCGTGTCCCGGAGCTACTTGGGGGCATTAAGCCTTGTCAAAGTACAAGCCGCCCGGTATTCCGTTAATGCACCGCAATTGATTACTGTAGGGCTCTTGAATCCAGGCAACCACCAGTTCATCTATCTTCCATGTCGTATTTATATAAAACCACCAGCACATCTATCCTTTATGTCGTCTTTATATAAAACCATCCTCCAACTGTTCGTCTACGTAACGGCTCGAGCCTATTCTAATAAAATAAGTTAATAAAAATCTTTAGATAAATATTTTTCCAGTGCTCAAATACTCTGATTCTCTTAACCACCCGTCAATCATTTAACTACCCAGCTATTGGCATAAGTTTGTTTACTAAATAAAACGTTTACTAAAGACTAGTAGCCAAATACAAGAGGATTCATGGAAGTCTTACCGTACTGTTAACATTATATTTATATGCGTTGTATTTTCATGTTGAACACTATATTTATCCGCTTTCTATTTGTCTTATTTAACACTATATTTATATGCTTTATAATTTGCTTATTAAACACTTTATTTAATTAAAATTTTGTGTCCTCCACTTTATTACTCTCTAAGTCTATTTAGCCACTTACTGTCTGTATTGGCAACTTAAATATATACGTTACATGAATGACCGTTCCAATATCTAGAGTATAATAAATCTATATCATTAACTGTAAGAATTAGTCTATGTTCTGAGCTGAGCTAGAAAAGGGATAACCCCGTGCTGTTATAAAGTCATCATTGGTTAGTCATACCGGGGTTTGGGTTTGAATTCAGTTGGCGTTTTGGAATTTATTCTTAAACGTGGGCTGGGTTTGAACTCGGGTACTGTGTATGATTAAGCGTGGTGGATTTATACCGGTACAATATATATATATATATATATATAGAGAGAGAGAGAGAGAGTATATATATAGAAAGAGAGAGAGATTGTATCTAGGGTTATTTAATAGTTTATTCATATAAAAAATATATGTTTTAGTTATTAATTAATTACTATTAAAGATTAAAAAGTTTGTTTCATTTTAATAAACTGATGATACTTTAAACAAATTTTATATATAAAATCACACACACACCAATATATATATTTTTAATACATCCAAATTTCCATTTATAATTTTGTTCAGGAAAAAATAGTCAGATATTACTAAGATAATAAAATTATTAAATTATATATATATTCATATAATATACATTTCTTGTTTATGCAGCAGACATAACGAAAATAGTAATTTATTGCTGTTGGCGTTAGGTTTATATAGAAAATTATCATTCTCCTTTGCTTGTATTTCCAGTTAATTCCAAAAAAAAATAAAGACTGAAACATTAAACGACAATATTTTTTTAGTACTTAAATACGTTATATGGCTAAATAAACATTTTGTATATATATGACATGAAAATTATTTTTAAAATGAGATGTATTAATATTTTAATATAATACACACGCGCGCGTATATACATATATATTTATTTAAATTATACATCAGTATATCTTGTAACTGTTATTATTATTCGGAAGAAAAAATTCTCAGCAACTTTCAGCTTAGGCGGTTATCAATTTCAGAATGTAAACAAAAGTAGACATCATGGTAGTTTTACAAGTAGAAAGGTGAGGTATATGTTGAGATCTAAAAGATACTCCAATGTGTTGTTGCTATGGCTTTTAATAAGTTAAAAAATAAATTATTTCAACATAGGGAAATAACTACTATAACTGAGTTAGCTATGAATAAAATTATTTTAATTAATTTATTGTATGGTTGTGAAACTTGGGCATCCTATCAGTCCAATATAAAATCATTAGAAAAGTTTCACTTAAGGAGCTTTGCAAAAGTTTAAGAATACAAATAGGAAGGTTGCAAACCAATCAATATGTTCTTCAGCTTGCCGGATGTGATAATCATGCCTTCTTTGGACTGAACCTGTAAAACAAATGAATAATGAAACATTTTTTATGGTGAACTTGAACAAGAGTTTTATAGAAGAGATAGATCCTGTCAATATTATAAAGATTATTTCAAAGACATTCTAAGGAGTGTTATTTTTTTTCCATTGGGAATATAGTGAATAGCTACAATTAGACCTGGTGTTGAAGTATCTCAGAAAGAAGAATTTTCGGATGAGCATAATAGAGGACAACATCTTAACTATAAAGTGAAGAGGTTCTATATGTGGATGTATTTGTGTTTTTCAGAGCTGTTTGTATGATCAAGCAAAACTCATTTTAGAGTAGTTTTACCCTTTTTGTCTTTTTTTAGGGGGGGGGGGGTTTATCGGGGAATGAGAATTGAAATAACCATATTCATTTTTAAGTGGCTGTTTATTATTTATATACTTAAAACCATTTCACTAAAGATAAATCTATTTAGATGCATTAAATTAAATGAGCATCTATGAAGATCTATACTTACAATATAAATAGCCTTTGTAATTTTAATTCAAAGCCTTTTCCAACTAAGATATAACTTTTTATAACTCCATAATTTATTTTTTATGATATTTGCTATAAATGCATTTTTAGCATAATTTATATACAGTGAGTTTACTCTTTACTTTTTTCATTACTTTAATTTGATAGGTATTAATTTAAATATATTTACTATAGAGGAATAGATACATGTATATATAATGTATAGATATTTTACTGGCATTGCTAAATAATAAAATCATTATTAATTTATATAAGATTATAAACATAATTCAATCACAGTAATTATATTTATATATTGGATTATTTCAATCATCTAGTATTAAGTATTAAATATCTTTAGAAAAATTTAACTTTATTTAAGTTTTCCAATTACATTCAACTATTAGTAATAGCACACAGATTAGTATATGCACAACATTCCGGGTGATATTATTCTCTCTTCTATGTATGTTGCTGGCTTGACTAGTGATTGTACTAGTATAAGAATCGAACCTGGATTCTTAGTCTTGAATACTGAATTCTAAGGTAATGTTCTAACCAACTGAGCTATACTGCCAAAGGCAGCAGACAGTATTAATTTTATATACTTATTTATGAAGTTCCTCTTGATTTCTCTAGTTTTTTAAGATCAAGATTGATTAGTGGTTTCTTTACATGACTTATGAGGTTATTCACTATTGTCATGTGTGCAACTTCTTTAAATTTTCTTTTTTGTACCTTTTCCTCTCTATCCAATATCTTGATGTGTTCCCAGTTGAACATATGCTGTTTGGTACATATCTGGTATGCTACCTTAGATACATCTGTTTACTCTTTTTTAAATCATTGGTTTGGCTTCTGCTGTTTTTCAATAGATAGCTGGTCTTACCAATATAATTACACATCAACTATCATTAAGAAAATTTTAAATAAACACCAAAAAAAAACCATCAAAAGAAAAACGATTATAGGTACTGTAGTTTATCCATACATTCCAAAAATAGCAGATAAATTAAGGGGAATATGCAATTAATATTACATCAGAACAACTTTCCAGTTCTAATATCTACAAAGCCTAAAGTTTAAATGCCGACAAGCAAAAACTTTTAACTATTAAATATGAATGTGAAAGAATGTATATTGTTAAGACTAGTTATCACATTGAAAAGTGATTGCAAGAGCACAAACTGATGATTACAAGAGTGAAAACCAAATATGCCTAAGATATCAGACCATGTATGTATCAATGAACATATGTTCAATTGGGAACATACAAAAATATTGAACAGAAAATAAAAGATACAAAGAAAAAATTCAAAGAAGCTGTTCCTATGACAATGGTAACTGACCTCATAAGTCAACCTAATGGGGCTATACATAATGTTTGTAAAACACTAATCAAACTTGCTCTTAGGAAGAAGTGGAGAAAGCAGGAGGAACCTCACAGATAAGTTTATGAAATTTCTATTGACTGTTTTTTTTTGGTAAGATGGTTCAGTCAGTTAGAGTGCTATTATTAGATTATTTTTTATTGTTTAATATTTAATGTCTTTAGAAAAATGTAAACATTATATAAACTTTCTAAATACATTTAACTGTTAGTAGTACACTTGTTAGTATCTGATACAATATTTGTAATAGTAGTATTTTTCTCTGCTTTTCAGATGTTATTGGGGTGAACAGTAAGTGATAGTAGTAGCATGGGTGTGGAAGCTGGATCTTTAGTTTCTTTAATGTTGAATTTTAAGATAATATTCTGACCAATCTTAAAATTTAGTAGTCCTCAGTCTAAAGATCCATATTTGATTATCATGTTAATACAATCACTGGTGAGACATTTGGGTCATATACTAACCTGCATGCTTTTACTAATAGTTGATTGTGTTTGAAAAGTTCAAATAAAGTTTACATTGTTTAAAGACTATCAATATTTAATATAAGATGATGGGAAAAAATCCAACATTAATTGCTACTAATAGTAATCACCACAACTCTTTAGACAAACACTAATTCAATAACAGTGGGTTTTTTTAATTTTTAAGATAAGAAAAGAATATCTCAAAACTATTCTAAAAATTAAATATTGATTGCTTTTACCGGAAAGATATGATTGAAGTCAGAATCTAATGAAAAGCAACAATTACATAAACTGTCAAAGTGCTCCAAAAAGAAAGTTCACTGATGAATAAATTAAAAACAGCATCCAAAAAATCGGATAAACAGACTAAAAAAATCAACATGTGATATCTATGAGTATATTAATCTTTCACAGATTGATTTCCACAGAAAACCAAAAAATTCATTCTAATTTTTTTGGTTTTTTCTGAATGTGGATCGACCATACTCATTTGATAATGACTGTTAGTGATGATGTTATTATTTATTTATTGACTTTCATATATAAAAAATAGACCTAACCCTTTGTTATGGAAAATAAATGATTTTAGCCTATTTCCAGTTAATTTATTTAAAATAGTTATTAAAAGATAAACATATTATACCGATCCTATCATTTGGATAAAGAGATCATCAAAGTTAAGCATAAATTATAATAATCTTAATACTTAATAATAAAATAATAACCTTTGAGATTTCACAAGTAAATTCAAATAACAGAAATAAAACAAGATATGAGTAAAAATATAATTTAATTTAATCATAAATTATACTAATGGTCAGGCCTAACAATATTAATAAAAATATTACAGACTACATCACCTTTCCACATCATTAAATCACTTCTTATTAACTTGAGGGAAATTAGATCCTCTATGAATTATGAATTTATATTAGGTTTAAAACCAGATTGTGAGGGAAAGTAGCTATATAAAAAATACTACCATAGGTGAATCTGATCAAAGTATGCTAAATGTGAAATAATCGGCAAACCGATAACCATGTAAATTGATAATAGTGCAGGGGTACAACTGATTAAAAGCAGAAATTGGGAAAGACTAATTAAGAGGTTAAAATTTCTCCTAAAAGTAGAGAAAACACCCCCAAGACCTGGGATGCTAATAAAAATTCCATAAGAATACTAGGAGTCACACAATTAAAGATAGAGACAAAGAAGAGTAAAGAAATACTACTATTTGTGCATAGTTAGCAGGTAAATTAATCTGATCATAAGTTGGGAATAGTTCATACCCTTAGGCATAAGGATATGCATTATTAATAAAATCAATCTAGAATCACAAGGTAAAGTTATATTGCATGGGGATACATTTTCTAGACACCTAGAAAAAACTAAATTGCCTAGGTCAGAAGCATATATAAATAACATTGATCAAATAGAACTTCTGCTTCGAGTAATGGCTGGTATGAAGTATCTTTCCTGCTTGATTTACGGGAACGATTGTTTAAAATAAAAAATTAAAATGGGGCGAAAGAATAAAAAGAACGAGAATACCAAAGTAAGTATTTGTGAAGTTAAAGATAAATTTAAAGTCTTAGATACTAATAATCTGGAGGAAAATAAAAATCATAATGAGAAAATGCATTTAAGTCTCTGAGAAAAGAAATAAATTAAGGAAATATAATAGTGATACTACTTTAAATAAACTAGAGAAGAAAATGATAATAATAGGATAGTATAAATTTAAAAGAACATACAAATAAATCAATAAATCAAGAAAACAATATAGCACTTACAAAAAGCAATTATTAGCAAAAAACTGAAAGCCTAAGTAGTAACGTTGCCTAGAAAATCCAGAGTGTAATACTAAATAATAATAAAAAAAGGAAAATGGATAGCGATAATAATTTTGACTCAAGTGAAGTTTTGAGCTTACAATCTGATGCAATAAAACAAGCTGGATTGAGATCAAAATTAATTAAAAGGAGATGTAGTAGATAATCAAATAAATCTGAATAAAACTCAATTTATTGATAATGATAATATGCTGATAATATAAGTAGCAAGAAACTTACAACAAAATCTTTCTGAAATTAAATGAATACTGGAAAAAGATATTTGTAAAGTGTAGTCACCAAGTACATCAATTTTTAGCTTAATTATTCAAACTAATATAATAACAGGAACATATACTTGATAAACCAGATATCGATGAATACTAAAGGTCTATATTCTCAGAACTATTAACACGGCAAATATACTTCTTTTTTCCCGCTAGAGGGTTCGTTTCGATTGAATATTTCAATAAAGAACAAAAAGATAAAGCTGAAAACATAATTAAGCAAATTCAAAATAAAAAAATTTACTACATTACAAAAGATCCCAATCCATTGCTATGGAAGAATACTGCATACACCTCCAAGTTTCAAGTTGAATTTTTAAAATCCAACTATGGATTATGCTGAGATAATAAATTGGAAAGAGAAATGACACGGGAAGCCTTCAAATTCTGTCAAACTCATGGAAGTAGTACTAAATTAAAGAAAGGGGTAAGAAAGAAAGATACCACATAAAATAGAAAAGATCAAATGCCATTTCCATAATAATAAAGGGTAGACACCATTTTTTTAAATGTAATCGAGGGGATATTCAGCAGGCTGTACACTCTAACTGCATGAAGGTAACAAATTTGACCCATTAAATCACCTATTAATGTATCACCATCAATTAAGACATGGCTAATATGTAGTAACACAGGAGAAAGATTTATTTAGAAGAAGAAATTGATAAATTAAAAAATATGGAATATTAGATGAAGTGAATTTACAGCCAAAATGACTATTGAGGTGAAATGCAAGTATTGATGCTTATAGATTCATTTGATGAGAATAAACAGACTCCAAATAAAATGAAAACGAAGAAGGGTTATGATAACACAATCGGTAGAACTTATCAACAAAAGAAAGATAATGAAGATAGTATCAAAACAGAAGAACTTAAACAAGCAAATAAATGGTAATGAGGATAGTATCAAAACACCAAAAGAAATACACATCAAAAGATTAATAAAGTACAAAAGATAATAATGGGATAATCAAAAATGTTGAATATTAATTTGAGAATTAAACAATGACTCCTAGATAAGAAAGAGAATTAAAAACTAAGGGAAAAGATGAGGATGGGGGTGTAATATGCTAATAAAATGATTATTAAATTATCAAGATATGAAGAATTCACTAAATATAATATCTATGAATGTTAGAGGAATGAATGCAGGTGATAAAGTGATTAAAATTATAGACTACATGCTTCCCAAAAATAGACATTATAATCTTATCAGAAACAAAGATTAGTAGCAACACACCAATTTGGATTACTGAAAGACTTGCAAAGGCAAATGTGTTTCTGTACAGAATGAATACAAAATCAGCACAGGGAGTTGCATTACTAATAAATATGAGATCAAATATAAGAAACATACAAATATCATGTTACAAATAAATTTTATAGTGATTTCCTTTACCTTTGTGATAGGCTTCATTATCTAATGCTATACTGATTAGGAAAGGTAAGATATTCCTAGCTAATTCATGGTATACACATAAGTTAATGCGAAGGGCATTGTTGTGGTGGAGGGACTTCATTGCCCTACCGGGATATTCCTAAAACTGGAAAACAAACTGAACTCTTGCAGTATATCCATTGGAAATGAAATATGGTAAGGAGCCTCACATTTTTTAACAGCAGGTATATGTCACTAATAGATTTGTTCTTTGTGTCAAATGGTAAAGTGAAAGACTCATTCATTGAAATTTCTCTAGTAGGCTTTTCTGATCACCCAAGAATACTATTGGAGATAAAAATTAGACAATAAAAATAGCTGTCTTTTCTATTAAAAAGAACATGAGCAGATAAACTTTACAGTGATCAAATGTCTAACATTTGAGAGTATCAAACTACTATACAGCCAATCAAAGCTACCTCCAGTATTGCATGGAATAAAAGAAAAATATCTCAAGCCAGCGAATAACACAAATAATAGTTAACACAAACCAAATGAGAAGAATTAGAAATCAAAAAATACTATTACATTTCCTCAGAGAAAATAAGATTTAGGAAGAAGCTTACAACGGAATATAAGATATATAAAAGAATGCAGGAAGAAACATATACCGAAGAATAAGAAAATTAATCCCAGATCTTAACAAATAGTGAAGCCAACAATTAACTATGGAAAATATATCCTCACACCAATGGTATCCCATTGATGATGAACCGAAGACCTGTGATATGGGTGATGAGGTAGATCAATATATGGTTGTGAGATTAAAAGAAATCATGGGGAACGAAGGATTGAGAGTGAACATTCTCCATTCAATTAAGGCAAACTATGAATGGTTACATCTCACATCAGGAGGTCTGCTTGAAATAAAGAGTTAAAGTTGCAAACAGTTTAGCAAATGACGAAATCCCAGCACGGTGTATAAGCAAATTGGTTATCTCGATGGCCTTTATTAAATTTTATATCAATGGCCGGATTTTGTTGGCCTTATTAACACAGATAATCTTCAGCATTAAAAAGAATATGAAAAGCCCCACTTTGAAGAACTAAGAAATATAACAATGAGGATATGATGCTAAAATCATTGCTAGAATATTACAAAAAATTATTAGAAAGTCAGTAACAAGATATCAAGGGCATCATGCAGTAAAGGGCAAGAGAGCAGAAGCGCTATTAAAATCCAAGAGCTATTAAGCGCCAGGGCATAATCTAACACAGTATTTCGCATGAAAATTGTTTAAACGCCTGACGTGAACTGGTCTTATCTATTTAATACCCTAAAGGAGCTTATAGGGATGACCATTCTTATGAATGCAATAAAATACATTATGAATAATGAATCTTATAAAATTTATGAGAAGATCAGAGTTTTTGCCCCAGATAGAGGAATGCAAGGACACCTTGGGCACTGTTGTTTGCAATTTATGTAGATCCCATGATAAAGAAGAGACACTAATAAATGGAATTTACCTGCCCCAATTGGGGTTTCAGTAAAGGTCATGGCATTTATAGATGATATTGAATAATTTTGAAAACGTTATAATATTGATGTTGTAATGAATATAATCAGAAATTTCAGCAGGCAACTGGAGCTTAATTCAAGTAAATAAATCAGCGCTTGGCAATTGGCAACAGGCAAAGATTCCCAAGAGTTTGTAGCCCACCTAGCCTTCCTGGCCTTCCATTTTTACCAACAGAGAATGGACTTTAACATTAGTCCAAGGAAAATGAGGAAAGAATAGGTTTAGCCTTAAACCTAGAATAACTAAACCAATATTTAATGCATTGCAATGGGAGGCAGGATATTAGGCCCATGGTTAAAATTATATAATATCAAACCTAAGATTATACAGAGGCAAAAACATATGGGGAAAGAAAACTACTCCTCCACCCGCTTTTACAGCCTCCAATAATGGGGCTCAATTTATTGATCCAAAAGCTTGTTCAATTGTTACCAAAGCTTATAGAATGTAGCCAATCAGCATTAACTCCCAGGTGACAATTTTTATTAATGGATTGGGAGCTAAAAGCGTATCTTACTGACATGTTGAGGCATATAAAGACTTGCAAGAGAACTTAAGTAACCACCCTAGAGGATAGTATAAAGATTTAAAAGCAAATACCAAAATGAAATAATTGGTTGAGTTGTTCAATGAAAAAGTATTAAAAATCACTCAATATATACCTCAGACATCAATGAGATTTATTTTTAGTTAATCAATGGGATTCTACCTACAACACCTATATTATAAAAGACGGGGTTGAGTTTGAATGAAACCGCATTAGTAAGAGGCCAGAAACTTGCACTTTTTGAAGAGCTACGCCTTTAGAGAAATTAGAAGAGGCCACAGGCCTATAATAAATCCAATATCTTATGAAAAATATTAAAACTTTAACCCGCACAAGGAAGTAAGATCCATACATTGAAATCATTGTGGGCAATAAGAGTTCACTTTTATTTGATAATAGAAATTCAATTGGTTAAAAAAATGGATAGAGATTGGGAGAACACTTCAACTTATGCCAAAAATTGGCCCCAAAAACCTTCCAACAGTAGGGAGGAATGCTCCAATGAAACTGGGAGTAAAACAATAAAGAAGGGAATGTAAAGAAAGGGCTAAACGAAACAAGAACAGGAACAGGGAAGCAGGTGCAGGAAATGGACAAGGAAGGAAAACGTGCTGACAAAAACTGAATTATGAAATAGTTGGATTTAAAAAGGGTGCTTAAAAAAAAAAAAAAAATAACATTGATCATCTAGCTTCAAAAACTATCAATCATCAAACAATAGCAAAGTGGTCTAATGAAAACTCTGGCTATGAAATTATTAAAAATTGGATAGGAAGCAAATGGCCCACTAGATGTCCATCCTACTTAAATAAAAGGCTATGAAAAGTATGATAAAGCTTTTCCATAAATAAAGACTATGTTGATGGACCAGAAAGTACTTGCACCCAGCTATGGTCACTCAAAAATACTTAATTACATCAAGGACATTCAGGAATAGTTAGAGCTAAAATCCTGGCATGAAGCTATCTATGGTGACTAGGACTAAATAGAGACCTCAAGCTGTATATTAAAAAATGTAAAATGTGTCAAATCACAGCTGAGCAGCTGCCAGAAAAATATATTTCATGGCTTACCCCAGAGAAAGCTTGGGAAAGAATCCATATTGATCATTCCAGTCCATGGAAAAGACATTATTATTTAGAAATGGTGAATTCATATAGTCGTATAATACTGAGTTATAAAAAATATTAATTCATCTGTAACTAGCAAGAAACTTAAAGAAATATTCACCATACATGAAACACTAGAGATCCTTGTGTCGGTTAATGGTACTGCTTTCTGCTCAGAGAAATTTTAAGTTTTTATTAACGAATGGGGGATAAAACATATAAAATTACCAATGTATTATCCCAAGTCAAATGGAACTACCAAGAAGGTGGACCAAAACATGAAAAAAAGCTTAAGCAAAATTAAAACAGAAAATATAAATGAAGCCTTATTCGAAATAGTTTCATTAACATTGTATGCCATCTAGTACCATTGGGAAAAACCCAGCTGAACTGTTGTTTCAAAGAAAAATAAGGAATAAATTGTCAATTTTGTTATCTACCTGACGAATTAATGAAACAGTAATGTTAGGGAAAAAGTTTAAAATAGATAACAATATTTGGTCACTGAATAAATTAAAAAAGAGTTGGAAGAAAGCAACAATATTGCAAATCAACTAATAGAAATTGAAACTGAAGAGAGTGTAAAACTTTGTAAGCATAAAAACCAGCTGAGAAGATATTTTTCAACTGTTTATAATACAAATAGTGCAGAAGCAACTGGAAACAACGTTGAAACAGGAACTACAACATCAACCAGTCTGGAGATCTACAATAACAAAGAAAAGAATGGTCAACAGTTGGAGAGTCTTATGAAAATGAGATAACTACACTAAAATCACCATTGAGGCACAGCAAAGACTGCCATTACCCATAAAAGAACAGAAACTCTCCAGCTCATCTCAAAAACTATATTATGTGAAGAATCATACTTCTGAAGTGGGGGAGGAGTGCAGTATACAAGGTCAAGCAAAAAATACATATGGGTGTGCAACAATAAATGTATAATAACTGTGTAGAATAAAAATAATAACTTTGTACAATAATTATGTATAGTAATTGTGTGAAATAATTTAATATGAAGTTAATACATATAACTGTGTAACAATAACTATGTAGCAATGTAACTATAAATGTGTAGCAATATTGTTACGTTATATAGTTGCATATCTAGCCTTATAAGGTTAGAGAACTGTAAAAAATTCCATATATGATAAGGTATGTAAAAATACCATGTGTATATTAAAAATGTCATATATGATAAACTATGTAAAAAACGCTATATTTGGTAAAGTTTTTAGTGATTTCCGTAGTCTTGTGGGATATATAAAATTCCAGAACCAGATATGTTTTCTTGTATTTATATAATTCAGAGACTCCTGCCTCTGTAAGTTCAAAAGCAGGACTAGAGTTTATTATGTTTAGGTCACCACAATCTTTTAATAGTTTTATGCGTCTTAAATAGGCTATGTGTATTTGTAAATATTCTTATATGTTATTTAATTAAACTATTAACTTACCATCTGAGTTCTGCATTCGTCAATTATTAACTTGCTGTTCACGGGACACAGCAAATATTGTGACATTTGAAAATATACTAGAGAGAACCGTATAATTGGCTATCAACAGAAGATATCTAATCCAATTTATTCAAGTTTATGATCTAACAAATTTCCATTTGATAAAGGAAAAAATGTATAGAGTTTATATAGAGACAATGATCGCAACAAATAATGTTTGAAATTTACTGTAGATATTTTTAAGTTAGAATTATGAGCAAAACTTTATTTACGGATACAGAAATGAGAGAGAGTATAGACTAGTGGAATTTTACAGAAGACAACATTTTTATAATTTTTTTAAAAAATATGTATTACGAATATAGTCACTGAATCTTATAAACAAAGATACAACAGAGTTAATTTATATTTTAACTAATAAAAAGTGTACATTTCAAAATTACAATGTGCTCAAGTAATCCAACGAATAATCATTGATTAATGAGTTATGCATATATGTTAATGCAAAACTAGAAAAACAAAAGCCATTAAGAATGATAATATTAATAATTAATATTTTAACCTCAAAATATTTTGATGAATTTACTATAGAACTTGCAAATCGTTTTGAAATATTCATACATTTCGAAAATATTTTTCAGACTAGAGTGAGATAAATAAGAAGACAATTGATATTTTATTAAGAACTGCTGCATAATAAGGTAGTAATTTTTCAGAAAATATTTTACTGAGACAAGGCAAAATATTTTTAAAAAAACGAAAAATGTAAAAATCCATTTAGAAGAATTAAATGCCCATGATAGAAAAAAATGCTGATAACATATGACACTGTAATTTTTAATTAATAAGCTAAATCATATAGGAAAGCTGTTTTGATAATAAAGTACTAAAAGGGAAGATTACATTTCAAAGTGGGCAGCATAATTTTCCGAAGACATATAATAATAAAACAAGAAAAACTATATCTTTCTATGTTCTAAATACCTTAAATAAAAAATGAGATCTACAAATAAATTTACAAAAAAAATAAAAAGTTTCAGGAATTGATCAAATTATCATAACATCATAAAATGCAGATAGTAAATGGCAAAGATCTGTACAAATATTCAAGTAATAAAACATAATATATGATTAAAAGAATCCAGTATAATGATATTTAAGATAAGCAAGTAAAAAAAGATATTGGAAATCATTGATCTATTAGACTTTTTATTATTTCTACACAAGAGCTTTATTAAGATATTATAACTCAACAACAGAGAAATTTGATCTAAAATACCCAGAAAGGCGTCTGAATTTAAAGTCCATTCTATCACAACAAATCACATTCAATTATCAAAAGAAATAGAAGAAAAAAGACAAAAGAAAATGAGTTAATATTTTACTTTGAATTTCTAAATAAATTAAAATAAACGTAACGCTAGAAGCATTTTGTGATTAAATCTTGGACATTAAGATGTATACTTTGACTATTGTCAAATGTTGATTATCAAAATGCAATAGTAGACTAAGAAGATTAGTAAAAATATCATAAATATAAAATATTATTTTGATGGGAAAATATTTTTGCAATAAGAAAAAATATCACTTTTATTAAAAAGAGGAACTAAGTTAATATGATTCGATTTTTGCAAAATATTTTGGAGTTTATTGAAGTATTTTGGGGTATTAAATAGGAATCTACAAAGATTATTGAAGTGCTTACATTTTTAATCTATGTCCTTATTTTGTAATTCGACATTCAGAATTTCTCGGAAAATTTATCAAAATTACCAGATAAAAATAAAGTAGGTCTAGAAAAAAATATTAAAGGGACTAAACCAGGGGTAGTCAACCTTTTTATACCTACCGTCCACTTTTGTATCTCTGTTAGTAATTCAATTTTCTAACCGCCCACCTGTTCCATAGTGATGGTGATTTATAAAATAGGGAAGTAACTTTATAAAATTTATAAAGCAGAGTTACAGCAAGCTAAAGCATATAAATCTCTATGAAAATTTTTTTAAAAAGTCAATTAAATTTTTTAAAAAAAGTAAGTGCTTCAGTGTCGGACAAAACCCCTATCGCCCACCATGAAGACTGGAATGCCCACTAGTGGGCCGTAGGGACCAGGTTGACTAATATTCTATGACTCAATGGTTTGTTGAAACAAAGAAAATAAATATTGCTAATAATAAACTAAAAGTCATTAATAACTCTAAGCACCTTTTCCAGATGTTTAAAAGAGATTAAAACATAATGAATAAAATCAGTAGTCGATTTAAAATTTGAATTGAGTTCTTTTATTAGCAATAATTTAATATTAAAAAGGAATATGCCTAAGAGCTTGAAAGGAAAATATAATATAGAAAGTGCAGACCACCCAAAATAGTTTGAATACATATAAATCTCATATCGAAGCAAAAAATAAAGAAATAAATATTTAGCTTCATTAAGAGAAAACGGAATTTAGTCTGGATATTTTACTATAAAGGATGACGATAAATATGCAACTAACGTTTTAAATACTATCCTTAAAAAATTAAAAGATTTTAGATAGATATAAAAGTAAGTTCAAATAAGAGACAAAGAAGTTAAGTTATCTGAATTAAATCTATCAAGTAATTTATCTTGCAATGGTCTCACAAACTTGAAAATGTTATATGCAATCTTTTGGAGATGTAATTCCAACTACAATATAATATTTAAGATATCGTTATTTTAAAAGCAAATGGATCAAAGATTTTTATAATGATTTTTAAGATTAAACATTTTTATTCAATAACAATTGATTTTTTAATTTGACTTAATAAATATTATTATTCCAAAACTTTCATTCATAATTTATTGTTACTGATGCTCTTAATACATTATATTACGCCTCTGAAAAGTAAAATTCAGGTTTTTATTATTATTAGTGTAATAACATTATCCATATGGAATAAATGTAATCTTTCTCTCAGTTTTGTCAATGTAGCTTGTAGCTTAAGTATTAATAATATAGCAGCAGCCTTACTACTTTACAAAACAATTTTAATATCACTAATCTCACTTTATGACCTTAATAAATTCTAAAAATAGAATATACTATTTTTTTATATTTGTAAATAGAAAACAGTTTCAATTTTATATTATGAAATTGAAAAATATTAAATAAAAGAAAAATTACAATAAAGTTTAAATTATTAGGTGTAGACATGCAGTCGATAAGAAAAGCATTTGCCAAATATTTCACATTTAAATTGTTTTATGTAAAAAGATGGGCCTGAATATGTCAATGTAAGAAATACTCTTAAGTACTGTCGAAGGCAGTTTGCGATGATTTAATTATCTTTTTTTAATTCCTATAAAATTACTATTCTGCCAAATTTATTATATCGAATTAAAACTCTAAAAAATTTTTTAATCTCATAAAAAAATATTAATAAAAAATTTTTTTTTTTTTTCTTTCTATAAAACTGAAAAGACATATCTATTGCTGAATAAGTATGTGAAGCATATGACTTTTGAAAATTTCAGAGAGCATTTGAGCATATTATAAATTTTTCATGATGAATATATATCTTCATTGATGATACAAATATTATCGTAAAACATTGTAAAGAGGTTCAATATCAATTATTTTTATAGAAAAAATGCCATTGATGTTATAATATAATTGAAATCTACCGTTTTGCAAGACCTTGACATCAGTAAAAAAATGTTTGTGGCAGATGAAGTTAAAATATAGCATGAAAAATGACAAAAGTATGCAATGGAGGTAGGAGCATTTCTGTTTTGCAGTAATCCAAAATTAACATTAATTAAATTTGAGATTTTTTTAATTATTTTTTTCTATAGTTACAATAGTCACACTGTTTGTGAGTTGCAGTTAATCAACAGCTATAATTAAATAGCTTAGATTGTATTAATCTATGTTTTTAATAAATATGGTCCCTTAACAATTTTTTCCACCAAATTCATAAATAGAGATTAGTAAAACTCTCCTCATCCCTTGATACTCAACACAATGAGTAATTGACACATTATTAAAAAGGTGAGAACGTAATAATAATGAAATGTTTTATTATACAATTTTAAAAGTAAATAAAAATTATTCCATTGTTGGTGGTACTGCAATATTTTAATATTTGAAAATAAATAAATAGTGGACATCATATTTACACTTTCAAACATCTTTTCTTATCTAATATCTGATACAATTCATCTCTGGTGTGCCAAGGCCAATTTGGCACATGTATATAAAATAATTATGTCTAGAAAAATTATTAAAATAAAAAAAAATCTTTCGTAAAAGAGTTTTGAAATAAAAGATTAAAAGTGGGAAGGGGGTTTTCTTAAAGTCAAACTAAAAGTGTTATAAAAGAAAGTAAAGTTTTTCTAAATTAGTATTCGTAAAAATAAGTAATTTAAAATTTAAAAAAATATAAATCTCTTTTCATTCAAGCTTATTATAATAAATTATATATGTGCGTGCGAGTGTAAATAAATGTATGCATGTTAGAATAATATTAAAAAAAATATATATATGTAAATGAAAGTTAAAAAAGAAATTATATTTGGAAAACACAGCAATGGCTATTAAGTTAAATAAAGATTTAAAAAAACCACACCAGCGGTGGGCTACTAATTAAAGATATAAAAACAATATGTTTATGAAAGCTACTACTAATTAAACAATCTTCAAAAACACGTTGTCATAGGATTAATTACTAATGGAATTTCGACAACACCTATTGCACCTATTGCCGGAGGATATTAAAACGAAAACAATTCGGATACATAAATAGCCAGATTTTTATCGGAGTTCAGTTTTTTCAGTCTAGTTTGCAGTGACAGTCTTGTTTCAGTTCAGATAACAGTGCAGTTTCTATTATGTATCCAGAAACAAAAATGCATTGTTGAGCAGCTTTTGGAAATATACGCTCATGCTTCAGCCTTTTTAGTCCAACAAGATCATCAAAACCTGCCTGTGAAATAATGTCTGCATAACAACTCAGAAATCCTCCATCAAACGTTCAACTGTCTTCAAGAATAAAACCAATGGATTCGCATAAAATCTCTTCAAGAAACATCCAAATCTAACCGGTTAGATATAATCCATCAGAAGCAGCAGAAGCAGCCAACAACAAGCAATATCCACGTTCCAAAAATCCTAGGTAAACATTTATTTATTATCATTTATACGTAGTAGCCACCGCTGTAATTCGTCAATCCTACCGAGTAAAGTAATTTGAACTCTTAAGCATGCATAAAATGAACTATTGATGTGCGTGTGTGTGAATGTGAGATAATTTAATGATGTCACATATTATTTATGCTTTTCACCAGATATATGTTATAATGTGTTACTTTAAAAATGTGCGTGTGTTAAATTAGATTTATAAAGATGTTTAAATTTAGTCAATTAATGTTGGGTAATAAATTATCTTTAAACTTAATTAATGTTAATTAAAATAAAATGTCTTCAAACTTAAACTTTATTTGTCAGTCAATTCTTTTTACCAACCTTTTTATTAATTCTTTCCACCACTAATTTTGTATAATTTTGTTATTGAATTAAAATTAGACTGAGCTAGTTTCAGGGAATGTTTCGAGCGCTGGATTATGAGCCTACTGCCCAAATACATTAGTCATTAGACTAGCTGGCGCCCCGGGGTTTACCCCGAAACAAATAAAGTATTTGGATAGTAGGGGTTTGAATCTAGCAGCCGAGATGGGCCATTGTTGATAGTTAAAGCTATCAATAAGATCTCCCATTTTGCTCGAACGTGTCAGTTCGTTCACGTAACATTTATAAGATTATAAATGTATTAGGAAGGAGTTTGAAACAGGCCAAAACTTATATATATATATATGTATAAGTAAGTGGTTTCAGCTGATCAACCCAGTATATAAATGGCTTTCCCAATGTTTGGGGCTGGACCTAAGAAACAATAATAAATAAATATTTTGTTTCTTGTTTAAAAAAAATTTTCTATACAAAAGCTAAATTACGTATGTTAAAGCATTTTAATTTTTTTAAAAAAAAAAAGAATTGACTGAAAACTTTGTTTTCTTTAAATAAAAAGAGATTTATGCTATTTACGTTATCTAAAATAAATCATTATGTTAAATCAGAGACAGTTGGATGTTTGGGCAGAGTTAAAGCATTAAGATCGGGTGGAGAAAAATGGACAAAGAAGGGGCGGAGTCAGCATGTATTTCCAGTTTAGTAAGAAATAAATAAAATAGAAATTAGTAAACTTATTAAAGTGAATAAATACGATATTAAAAATAATGATAAAAAGTGTTTAAAATTATAAAAAAAAAAAAATAAAGCCAAAATGGAGACTCAAGGTAAAGATATAGAAAATAGCCCCAACAAGGAAAAAAGAGAAATCATAGCTTTAATAACCAGCATGTTTGAAAAACAAAAAGAAACAGCTGAAGAGCTTAAAAACCAAAATAATGAAATGAAGAGTAAATTGGAAGGGCAAGCTGAAATGCTTGAAAAGTTAAAGGACCAGATCGAAATGGGCCAGAATAAAATAAAAGAAGAAATTAGGGAAGAAATAGAAGAGATTAAACACAAGTAGAAAATCAAATAGAGACTGCTTACCAAGTAATAGAAAAAAATAAGATAGAAGATAGAAAAGTAATTGAAGAGATAAAAGTCAGAATGATGGATTTAGCTTGGAAAGTAAATCAAAAGAATAGTAAAAATAATTCGCAAATGGAAATAAAACAGTGTGACCACTTGAGTGCAAACACGCACATTATAAACAATCCGGAAATCATGAACCAGTTTTTGAAAATACGGATATTTTCTGGCCATCAAGGTGAAGCTCCTATGGAGCATTTAAAGAGTTTGGAGTGCTATTTCACTCTGAATCAATTAAGTGAGGAGGCTATGATTGCAATAGCTTGTAGCCATTTACAAAGGGGGTCTCAATCTTGGTGGGACTCTTTATATAAAAAACTCGTCACTTTTACCGAATATAAAATGCCATTTTATCTAGTTATTGGAACAAAGATTATCAGAAAAATCTTCATCACCAGATTTCGCAAGATAAACGGTGACCTGGTGAACCGTTTGTTTCTTTTTTTAGAAGGCAAGTGGTGAAATTATGCTCTTTAACAGCAGACCCACTATCTGAACAACAAATTGTTAGGATAGTCCACCATAGTTTTCCTCATAATGTCGAGCAAATGCTCATAGGAACTGAAAGAAAAACAGTGGAACAAATGGCAGAATTGTTAAGCGCTTTTGACAGAGCTAGACCAACTTTTGACACGAGAGATAGGGGATTCAAACCCCAACTTAGAGAGCCAGCTGTAAACGCCATAAGATATAGACATAGGTCAAATTCAGGAGTCCCCGGAGGAGATGTTATTCTAATAGTCCCGAGAGAACAAAAATCTTTTGAAGAACCGACAGCGATCCTGGCATCTCTCGTACTAGATTTAAGGAAAGGCCCAGGGATGATTCTCAATCCCCCAGCATGAGTGGTTATATGCAGAAAAAAATATAATAAAGAACCGCCAGACAAAAATTAAAAATATGTAATCTGATGGATTCGCCAGCTTGATCTAGTATATAACGACCATGGACTCAGAATAATGGAAAATGTTTAACAAAGTTTAATGAAATAAATGTAAAAATGAGTATCAAGTTAGTTTGAATAATTAAAAATGATTAAAGTTAGTCTTAGTAAAATAAAATAACAATCTTAGAGGTTTTTAAAATGCCAAAGCAATGATAAAACAATTTATGTCAAAAACCCTCGATTATGTCTTATTGATTATGTTAAATTCCAGCTCATAAGTCTAGAATATAGCGAAGCATGACACAAACAAAATAAATGTGTAAATCAAAATAGACAAGCAAAATGAAAATGTTTCTTTTTTTTAAAAAAAAAAAGGGGGGGGAGAGTAAAAATAATGCTTTTTTAAATAAAAATGAAATAAATAAGTGTATAATGAAAGTATTAATGAAAATAAAACATTATCAAATAAAATTAAAAAAAGTGTATTAAATTAGGATTGAGGTGTGTGTGAGTATTTGGGCAAATAAATTAAAAGTTGGTTTAAATCAGCACAAAATCTATCTGTGTGTTTGAATTGCCTTATACTTTGCTGCCTACTTCTCTTAACATTACATTTATTACCTAATGATGAAAATAAAAACTAAAAATGCACTCTAAAAAAATAAGAATTTGAAGTGGTCAATACTTAGGAAAAGTGATCAATGCACATATTAATTAAGAAAAATGTTCGTAAATAAATAAGTAGGAAAAATAGTTAAAATAAAATCGATAAAATCAAGTTAAATAAATAAGCGTAAATATATCTGTAGTAAATAATAATAAAAAGTGAATCGTGATAAACTAATAGATTTTTTTTTTTGGAATACACACATGGTAATAAAAGGAAGTAAATAAATGATTTAAAGTCAAGTCAAATATATATATATATATATATATCAGTGTAATAATGAATCGTAGTAAAGTAAGTTGTTTTTGAATATACACAAGTTAATAAAAGTTGAGTAAATAATGAATCGTAATAAAGTAAAATAGTTTTCCTGAATACACGCACATAGATAAAAAAGTTGAGTAAGGGTTGAAAATAATATTCGAGATTAGATTGTAGTTTAGAATAATATTGTGAGATTAGATTAATACAAATGTTAGAATAATGTTCATATGAATTTAAAAATAATGTTGTAAGATTGGTAATAAAAATATAAAGTCAATCTAAGGTGTATAAAGAGTGTGTAAGTATACATGTGTATATATGTGCACATACACTGGTAATATTCGGTAAATATGATACCTCATGATGCATATCTTAAATGTATTTATCAGATATCCTATTAGGTTATTTTCTTGGCACTGCTGCACCTCATGATGCGTGCAAAAAGGGATTGATTTATTATAGATTCCCTGTAAGCAAGTCCAGTAATAACTCAATATCTAGAATATTAGTAGGTGTAGAATTATGCTGCACATATACACATGTATAGGAATTTATCTAGAGCAAAAGGGAATGAGAGTAGTATAGAAATAAGTTTAGTTAAAGATACATTTAAAGCTGCTGACTGGATAAATTTTAGTACCCATAACGGACTTGTCAGGGATCATTTCTCTTTCCAAAGCGTAAGTTGAAAATGGACAGTTGAAAATTCCTGCCAGTTCACAACGACCCTTTCTTTTTCCAAGTCCGATCAAGAGAATCGGCAAACAAAGTTTCGATTTTATACACGTGTAAGTCAATGTAAGTCAGCGAATCTGCTTCCGTGTCATTTCCAAAAGATCCCTGTGCCACAAAATTAGTTTGTCCCGGTGGTCATTATCCATGATTTAGATCATTGTGAGCAATGTATTCGGCATAGATAGAAGGAAAGGATAGTCAAAACATATTGCCCTCTGTATGATAAGTAAAAGATATTAAAAAGCTAACTTAGAAAAATAATAAATTAATAAATCTTTAGAGTCAAGAATTAAAATTGCAAAAGAGAAAATGGTCAAACATGATGCATTTTACTCTAAAACAGAGGGGGGTGTAATGTGCCAAGACCAATTTGGCACATATATATAAAATAATTTTGTCTAAAAAAATTATTAAAATAAAAAAAAAATCTTTCGTAAGAGTTTTGAAATAAAAGATTAAAAGTGGGAAGGGGATTTTCTTAAAGTCAAACTAAAAGTGTTATAAAAGAAAGTAAAGTTTTTCTAAATTAGTATTTGTAAAAATAAGTAATTTAAAATTTTAAAAAAATATAAATCTCTATTCATTCAAGCTTATTATAATAAATTATATATGTGCGTGCGAGTGTAAATAAATGTATGCGTATTAGAATAATATTAAAATATATATATATATGTAAATGAAAGTTAAAAAAGAAATTATATTTGGAAAACACAGTGATGGCTATTAAGTTAAATAAAGATTTAAGAAAACCACACCAGCGGTGGGCTACTAATTAAAGATATAAAAGCAATACATTTATGAAAGCTACTACTAATTAAACAATCTTTGAAAACACGTTGTCATAGGATTAATTACTAATGGAATTTCGACAACACCTATTGCACCTATTGCCGGAGGATATTAAAATGAAAACAATTTGGATACATAAATAGCCAGATTTTTTATCGTTCAGTTTTTTCAGTCTAGTTTGCAGTGACAGTCTTGTTTCAGTTCAGATAACAGTGCATTTCTATTATGTATCCAGAAACAAAAATGCATTGTTGAGCATCTTTTGGAAATATACACTCATGCTTCAGCCTTTTTAGTCCAACAAGATCATCAAAACCTGCCTGTGAAATAATGTCTGCAAAACAACTCAGAATCCTCCGTCAAATATTCAACTGTTTTCAAGAATAAAACCAATGTTTTCGCATAAAATCTCTTCAAGAAACGTCCAAATCTAACCAGTTAGATATAATCCATCAGAAGCAGCAGAAGCAGCCCATAACAAGAAATATCCACATTCCAAAAATCCTAGGTATACATTTATTTATTATCATTTATATGTAGTAGCCACCACTGTAATTCGTCAATCCTACTGAGTAAAGTAATTTGAACTCTTAGGCATGCATAAAATGAACTATTAATGTGCTTGTGTGTGAATGTGAGATAATTTAATGATGTCACATATTATTTATGCTTTTCACCAGATATATGTTATAATGTGTTACTTTAAAAATGTGCGTGTGTTAAATTAGATTTAGAAAGATGTTTAAATTTAGTCAATTAATGTTGGGTAATAAATTATCTTTAAACTTAATTAATGTTAATTAAAATAAAATGTCTTCAAACTTAAACTTTATTTGTCGGTCAATTCTTTTTACCAACCTTTTATTAATTCTTTCCACCACTAATTTTGTATAATTTTGTTATTGAATTAAAATTAGACTGAACTAGTTTTAGGGAATGTTTCAAGTGCTGGATTATGAGCCTACTGCCCGAATACATTAGTCATTAGACTAGCTGGTGCCCTGGGGTTTACCCCAAAATAAATAAAGTATTTGGATAGTAGGGGTTTGAATCTAGCAGCCGAGATGGGCCATTGTTGATAGTTAAAGCTATCAATAAGATCTCCCATTTTGCTCGAACATGCCGGTTCATTCACGTAACATTTATAAGATTATAAATGTATTAGGAAGGAGTTTGAAACTGGCCAAAACTTATATATATGTATAAGTAAGTGGTTTCAGTGGTTCGACCCGGTACACTGGTGATGCCTTTTTCACAAACTTACTTATGTCTATGGAACAAAAAAAATTTTTTTACTGTTTTGAATTTTTTTTTTTGTTTGTATTTAATTTATCTGTTTTTTAAAGTGTTCTGTAATCTATATTCATTTGTAAATAGCTTCCACAAACTATATTTTGAATTTATTTTTTATATTTTACTCCAGCAATTGACTATAGAAATTTATTTTTTCATGACAACATAGCAGCATCTACGCTTTGTTTACTTTAAATATAAATTAAGTTCTCATTTAAGTAATCTTATTATATAAAAATTTGATTCAATTTATTATTACATAGAACGCGATTCTGAAGCTGGATATCAAATGTTTTTTTAACAAATAGCAAAGATAGTTTATTTTATTATTCTTCAAGGCGTTTCATAAAATTAATAAACTAACAGAAACTTTTATAAATAATCAAGTAATATTTTATAATAATTGTTTAGCATAAAACTAAAACAAATTTAAAGATTCAAACTTAGTAATATAAAAGCACATTTTTTAAAAAAAGAAATGTTTTTCTTCATTCAAATTGGTGTCATATACTTTATATGAGATAAAACTTGCGTCTTATTAATAACATTTTTTTTTCTTTTACAATCTCTGAGTCACTAATTTGACAAGTTGGAATTTTTACTTATACTATTGTGATTAGTTAAAATGCCTACTATTGACTAATACTCGACCTAAATAGGCTGGGTAAATGTTAATCAACTTTAACACTTACTTAATTTATACAATTAAAGCTTCTCTGTCTTGTTTTGTTTTTAATAAAATAAACTTATTAAAATTGTTTTATGCTCCATGAAAGACTATTTTATTTTTCCTATTATCTTTGCAGTATTTTGCAAACATATAATATTATAGCCATGATTCTTTAGAAACTTTTTTTAAATAAAGGAAATATAAATCAATTATTCTATTTTTGACCAAACTCTTCTCATAAAATTGTAATAAGTTTCATTTTCTCGGCAGCTTTTTAAGTAATTCTATAAAAATCTCTTATGCACCTAGTGTTTTCTTCTTCCTAATTTTTGTATGACCTATTTTAATTCACTTTAAACTTTCTCATAGTTTATACATAAAGTTATGTTTTATATATGTCCACATTTTTATGTGGCACCTCTTGTATTAATGTTTTGTATAATATTTCCATTACTTTTTTTGAATTTAACACTTAAAATTAAATCATTGACTTAGCATTGATAAGTCGAAAATTAAGTTGAAAAGTTATAATAATCTTTTAAATTTTTTAAAAATAATACTTTCTTTTCGACTTAAATTGTTTTTTATCTCTTCTCATCTGTTTTTGAAAAATGTATTAATTAAGTTTTTTTGTTTGAATGGCATTCAGTCCTTGTATATTTTTTAAAAAAATTATATAACGGTATTAGCTAGCTAGAATTTTATATTTATCCTTATTGTTTTTGAAATATGATTATCTTCAAAATTAATGATATTTCTTTCTGCAGGTCGTAATTTCTTTGGTTCGCAGATTGAGTTTGAATTTGTTTTTATAACATCAGAATCTATTTTTTTTGAAATTTCAAAGAAATTGGAATGCTTTTTTTTTCTAAACATACACTTTTATCAGGAGCTGGGTTTACTCTCAAGCCAAAAAACGCTATGGAGACAATATTTGAACTTCTATCACTATTATTGTGTAATCAGGATATAGAAATGTATAGTAAACATTAAGGTTTTGAAAATATAAAACTTGAGATTAAAACAATATTAAATTCTCTCTACCTTTCCCATAGTTATCCATAAATATGTTTTCAATTATACTTGCCACGGATATATTTTCAACTTTTAAATTAATTAATTTTATTCTGCTTTATTATCAATTATTTAACATTTTATAAAATTTTCATTTTATTTTACTTACCCTCTGTAGTTGGGATATTCATGTAAGTTGTATAATCGTTAATATACCAGTTTTTTCCGAAAACATCTTTTGCCATAAATTAAGATTCTGAAGTTGTTGTATTAAATTTTTTACTTCTACATTATTTCATTCTCTTATGTCTATTTTTTTTCTACTTAACTTTATTACTTTTTTTTAATAGCATTTAATTTTATTTACTTCTACTTCAAATATTCAATGATTCAGTTTTATATAATATTGTTCTTTCCAGAACTTTCTTTCAATGCAAACTTCATTTGTGATCAAATTTTTTGACAGTTTTGATTTGGTTCTTTTATACTTTATCAATTACTGAAAAAAGGTTTTCCAA
This sequence comes from Epiperipatus broadwayi, assembly GCA_028023455.1. Lineage (NCBI taxonomy): Eukaryota > Metazoa > Onychophora > Udeonychophora > Euonychophora > Peripatidae > Epiperipatus > Epiperipatus broadwayi. The sequence goes on from JAQFVV010000146.1 coordinate 2,567,410, forward strand.
AGTATAAAACTTGTTATTAACAACAAGATAATGATATTCTGAGCTTATTTTTTTTTAGTCTTTTTTATGAGTTTTCTTATATTTTTAAAGAGTAGTTATCACAGCTTATTTTAGCTGAAAGTATAGGCCGTTAAGTTTATAACTGCTCTGAATTGTATAATCTTTAATTTTTACAAAATATAATTTATCTTGATCTGCATATCAATAATGATAATTTTGCTACAATATCTATCTTTTATCTAAATCTTAGGTTACAGAAATCTTAGTAACTTTGAACAATCTGTTAACAGCCTACAATCCGAAATGTAGCATACCACATTCCAAAAGTAAATATGATCTGAGTTAAAAATGTTCATTTTATTAATTATTCTTTACAAAAAGTTAACTCTTATCTACGTTAATTTTTTATATCTCATATTTTAAACATTAATTCTAAAAATGTCAATCACGTATTTAACTTCAGAAAAAAACTAGTTTTTTTTTTTTTTTTACATAAAGGGTGTTAAAATTATTGACATTTTTAAAAAAAAAAAAAACCGCTTATATTGTATAACCGATGAGGAAAAAATAAAAATTCATTTAAAAATTGTCAAATTAAAAACCTCTAACAACGTGGGGAAAAAATAATTGAAAATAATGTTGATAATTTTCAGATATATTATGGCTATAGGCTTGTGGTTATGCATATGATAATATATGTATGTATGTACATTTATATATTATATATACAAATTGTCTGTTCATGCATATATTAATTAAAAATTAACGAGCAAAAGTCCTCCTAACCAGTATATCTAATTTTCTTTTGTTGTAATAAAAATATTGCAGTTCATTTAATTACTCAATACTATTTTTATCGCATATATATAATAAACATAAAAATAATAAATATAACGATAATTTAATTACCGTTATATTTATTATTTTTATTGTTATTTCAATAGTTTATATATATGGAAAGGGGGTAGATGTAACGAATACGTGCCACACATTTATATAAATTCTCCAGAAAATTTAAAAGTACATGTTAGCTTAAAAATTGATTTCATACAACAGAATGAAATGTGAATAAAAATATTGTATTCAAATTTTTCATCACGTACAATTTCTTTTTTTGATAGAATTTATTTTTTATTTCAATGCAACCATTTCAAAAATACTTTTTCTCTAATGTAATTTTCTTATTTTATAATATAATTTATATATTCATTTATAAAATATAACTTGAATACTTTCTTGTTATAAATAATATAAATATGTTTGTGTGCGCGGCTAAAAAAATTTATGGGCAAAAGATATAAACATAGTTTCAGGTTAATCTTAATGTGTAATTACTGTTATTAATAAAATAATTCATGTTTTATTTGGATCACCTGCCAATCTCTGGATTTTAAAAAGTAGCTTAGTAGCTTTTCCTTGCTATTGCAATATTAAGCAATCACACACATACACGGTTGAAACTAGATTAAATATGTATTAATTAAAAAATTGTGTCTAACGAAAATCTTCATTTCATTATATATATATATGCTTACAATATGGCAGTTCATAATATGTGTTGTTTATAGTTTTAGAAAATTATAAATAATTAAATAAATTTGGCAAAATCAAAAGTCCCAATAAATAAAAGTATATTTATTACAAATTTTTTTAAATAATATAGTAACTAATTTTAACTTGAAGTATGACTCATAATATCATTCATCATTATGAATGACCAAAATCAAAATAGATCAATACAATAAATCAACAGTCCATCTTGTGGCTGGATTTGAGCAATAAAAAAAATATAAATCAACAGTCAATCTGGTAACTGGATTGGAAATGGGTTTTCTATAGACCAGGTTAACTACTGAGTTATTGCCATCTTGGAGCAATTATTTTAATATTAATTTGGATGCACCAACTAAGTGCCCATCCATTAGAATACATCAGAATGAAAAACTTAACAATAATGCTGGAACATTAAAACATGCTGATCACCATCAATGCTCTGTCCACTTGCACTGGTCAACTATACACTTAACTTCTAATAAGACTAAACTAAAATAAAATGTAGTGCAAAAGCTTTAAAGAATATAATCCTCATGACAAAATTAGGACAATGTCATACTGGAATGCTCCTAAAGCACTAAATAAACATCCCATTTATATATCAGCTGTTATATACGAATCTAGCTCAGTAGGACACGAGCTCTATTACTGTATGTGACAAAGAGATGATAGAAACAGATATTCTAAAAATATTTAGAACCATTGGAATAATTTTTAACAATAGAATAAGTTTATTAGATAACAGTTAATAAAAGAAATGAAATTAAGGTCTCTGTGACTATACATATAAATTAAGTCTTCTGATTTTGATTAATATATAATAATAAAAAATTATCACATTTGTGATTTACAAAATTATGTGATTAATATACAAAATTCAAGTTATTATATGGTGGTATACATATATATATGCACACCTATGCATGATTTATATTATATAAGTAATATATTTCAATTGATATTCAATAATGACAAAAAAAATTACATATATATCCTATTTTAATTTGTTACAATAATATTATTTTATTTTCCTAATTAATTCCATTTGGAAAACATGAGAAAATTTCACACATAAATTCGAAATTAAGAAAATTTCACACATAAATTCCAAATTAAAAAAATTACACACATATACATGTGTATAAACAAAATATAGATATAATTTAAAATCAGTTATCAAATTCTATTACAGCTTGTTTTTTTCTTTTCAAACTAAATAAAGACAATTTTTGTTTGACAGGTACTTGTTGTTTAATTATCAAGATCTCTAAATATAAAAATGTCTTGTTTTTTCCTTTAATAAATGAAAAATAAAATCGTTTTATATATCTGTCACTTCAGACCAAAGAAATCATTTAAAATTTCAACTAAAGCAAAAGTTACTTATTTGTTTTACTTTAAGTTACTAAGTTAAAATGTCTTTTTTAAGGAATATTAAAAAAATACAACTCACTGTATATACATTTATCTGTGCTTCTCTGGATATGGGATTTGATAAATTTCAGGTAAGTAACCTGTCTTGGATTGGGATTCAGGTAAGCTAGCTGTATTGGTTTAATAGATTTCAGGCAAGCAACTGTCCTCTCTACATTTAAGGCCATGAATTTCAACACAAAGAAGTGGTTCATTTTTCTCCATGTTAATTCAAACTCCTGCAAAGAAAAAGGAAGCTCCTGGATCTACTATTCTGCCTTTAACTACATCTGTTCATAGTAGCTACTCTGTCAACTTTCTGCTATAGCCAACAACAAACTGCAGCTATCTATTTTGTCAACTAATTGCTCCCAGTTACTCAAAAATTTAATAACCAAATTGTTTTGGCCAGCTCTTACAAATATTTTTATCAGCCTTTTTATAGAATCATCTGAGGTGATAACAACACCTTGAATGAAAACAGAGATTTTTATCTCTCTAATTCCTTTTAAAAACAAGCTTGAAATTTTTTATCGAAGTGTGATATATTTGTTTTTAGTTAGAGATTTGCCAATTTTTCAAAAAGAATACATAATAGAAATATTTACAATTATCAGTTCTATTTTAAACATAAAACATATTTGTTTTTTTAATTTCAAAATCAGAATAAAAATATTAATTTTTATTAGACCTTTTAAAATTTTTATTTCTTAATAGAATTTTATTTTAAATTCAGAATTATTTAAGCCTTTATTATTCCAGGATAGTATAGAAAAATATCTACAAATTTATATCTATGTTTATTTTAATTTTTCTTTATTATATATATATATATAGTAACCTTCCAGGTTGGCACCAGGAAGAAATATGGGGAAGGTCACATTTGTACTAAGAAGGGCTAAAGTTAATTAGCTGAGAAAAATGAATTGTGATATAATTTAATATTTAAAATTGAGTTTTTAGGAAAACTAAACTTAAATTGTGATGTAATTTGCTAGTTAAAATTAGGATTTTAACAAAATTAAAATTTTAAATGGGTATATTGATTGGTGGAGTTTTGGACTATATGTTTGATGGTAGATGTTTGGGTATAGTAGAGGATTTACATGTCATAATAGGCAGATGCATAAATGTATTATTAATTAGAATTTTCTTTTCTATATTTTATTTATAAGTTACTGATTATATATTGTCTTAGAATCTTATGTTTTAAAAATGATAAACATTATTTGTAATAGTAAATAACATTTCTAAAATTGATAATTAATATTTAATTTTTTTTATTATATTCAAACATTGTATTGTTAAAATTTTTATAAATAATATTTCTGGCAAACTTCCAAAGTTGATTGTCATAGAAACACAGAGGCGTGAGGGAAGAGAGACAAAGAGTTTAAAAACTTAAAGAAAGTAAAAATTTCCAAGGGAGAAAATGTAAAAAAAACTTAAAAGAATCAAAAAACTCTCTAAAAGTATTACAACAAATATAAAAAAACATTGCAAGGATTCTAATGATATATTTATGAAAAATTTTCTATTATACTACTGGAGTAATAAAACCATGAAGAGATAGACCCAGAGGGAAATCAGCTCCAAATTTCTGTCAAACGATGGTTCAAGTTCACTACCTTTAAAAATACCTGGATGTCACATAAGATAAGTAATTATAATTTATTTTAAAGTATTGCCAAAAGTAAATAATATTAAAATGGAAAAATTATTTAAAGTAAAGCTGGATAAATTTTTCTTGTTAAACGCTAGAACCAAATGCTTAATATTCAATTCTAATCATTTTCTATCAATCTTCTGCAAATTAAAATTTAAAATGAAAAAATTTATCTACTTAATTTTATATCAAGAAGATAATTTTCTACTGTATAACTTTGCTATTCACGTATATATAGTGAAATAATTTCAATGCATGCAAATGTCATTTTTAATGTCTGTCACAGAATTCTAGGATAAAAAAAAAAAACTCTTATCATTCTTAACAAATTATGCTTAACAATCGGATAGACATTTTTTTTATGTTATAATTTACTATTATCTTTGAAATTAATATGTATGTTTCTTTCAACTTTCAAATTTTTAAAAAAAAAACTTAACATGTAATAATGGGATATTGACAAATATTTTTTTTTATTGATTACAATAGATGTACAACCTATTTTTTTTTTCGTTTTTCTTTTAAAAAAACAAAACAATGTAGCTTCTTATATATTATAATATGATAATATATTTTGTATGATCTAAAAATTATACTATAGGTGATTATATATATATATATTCAAGTGTGTGTGTGATGCTATAAATTATTATTATTATTATTATTATTATTTTATTTTTTATTTTTTAATTGTATTTATTGTGCTTAATTTCGCTAATGAACTTTATTTAAAAAAAATAAAGAATTAAAACCGTGTCTGTTATAAGTTAAAGGTAGAAATGGTCAGAGGCAAGTAAATTATTTAGATTGGGTTTGGAGATATTAATTAACCCTCACGTATATAAGTATAAGGATAAGTGTTTGGTTAGTGTTTTTCCATGCTTGACTTTAGTTTTGTATAGTTAGTGTTAGATTGTATACATTGATTATAACAGATGTGTGTTGTATAAATTTTTATCATATGTATAAAAGATGATTGATTTATAGCATCATACAAGTTTTATAAATAATCTAATAAAATATATTTCAGGAATACGTTATATTTACAATATAATCAAACGCACATATTCGAAAATATATGATTAACATATTAAATAGTAGTCAATTTTGATTTTACCATAGAAGAGATGTAATTGGTTATCAAGGTGTATAAATAATATATTTTTTTAGTTATTGTTTATTTTTGATTTTATTTTAATAAATGTTATATTGAATAAATAGCCCATATGAATTGCTTGATTATATATATATATACGTTCGATTCTCCATTTCCACACATACACATCTGGTTAACATAACATAGTTATAGAAGATATAAGTTTGTCAATATAAGTCAAGTTTTATTTAATTTGTCTGGTGGTAATAAATTTCAGTATTACAATGCTAATAATATATTTTACTTTGGTGATTTGGATAAAAAGATACCCAATCCTCATCATTGTCTATACCATAATAAATGTAATAATTGTCAATTTTGCAACAGTTTTAGTACTGAATAGATGCTCTGAACATATTTAAATTAACCTTATAGTATTATTGTTTATAGACGTTTTTATCATCCTTGTTGGCCTCATATATAAAGACCATATCCTATAATCTCAACTGAGCTAAGCCATAGTATAATTACAATATAAAACCTTTTAAATAAGTTTAAATATAATTTATAATTATAAATTTTATTCTATTTTGCATAGAATTGGCACCTGGGCAATTATAAATATAATAAAGTAAATAAGTGAAGAAGATGGAGGTTATAGGGAGGGTTAATATATATATATATATATATGCACACAACTATGTTGTTGTCTGCCATGTAACCCAGATGATTACAATATATATATATATATATATATTAGTATTTTGTATATTATAAAGTTTATTTCAATGATTTTTCTTTATTATATACATATATGGAAACATATTGTTATACAAATAGAGGATTTTTTTTATCTAATATATATAAAATTTTAAAAACTTCTAGAATAATTTCTGGTACTTACATATGTCTGCTGGAAACTAGCCATCTGTTTGTTTTTAAATACTTCATTTTAGAGGCTTCCAATGCCTGGTATAAACAATAGGATTAACTCTAAGTATTGTATTTAATACTTACTTGTTTTTTTATTTATTTAAATGATATAGAAACACAAAAGTCCAAAGCTTTGTAATTAAAAAGTTTTTTAATGTAAATGCAGTAAAGAAAAGAAAACATGATTAAGTGAACCATAACAAATGTGGTTATTCATGTCAGAAGATTGACATCATTTTTCAGATGAGTGTTATTCCATAGTTTTGAAAATATTTCACTGCATCTTGTTCTTTGAATAGTAAAATCCAAATTTTAATCATGCTTCCAAAAATCATACAGCAAAAAAGGAAAGTTAAAAAAATAATGATAATTTCAGTTAACGAATGTTTGAAAAATCATGTTAATTTTACCATGTATTAAGTGTTAACCAAATGTTAAGTGTTTACCATGTGTTAATGTTTGAATGTTATGTTGTGAATGAAATTTACTAAAATGTCTTCAAATTTTTCAAAATTAACATTCTATTTAAAATACATTTGTTAATATTTGTTAAAATTAATAAGCTACACATATTTGAAAAAATAATTTTGAGAAAAAAATATACAAACAAATATTTTGACCATTCACAATGTATTATTCAAACATTAACATGCGATAAATCCTTAATTCATGGTAGCTAAAATTATCATTATTTTTATAACATTCCTTTTTTCCTTTATCATTTTTGGAAGTATAACTAAAATTTAGAATCTTCCATTGACAGAACAATAAGCAGTTGGAATATTTTCCCAATTATGGAATTGTACTTGCCTGAAAAGTAATGTATTTCTCCAGCATAAATAACCATGTTTGTTGTAGTTTGCTTATTTATGTTTTATTTTTATTTTTTTTACTGCATTTACATTAAAACCTTTTTAATTACAATCATTTGTCCTTATGTATTTCTTTATCATTTTAATAAATAAAAAACAAATAAATATTGAATAGGACAACTTAGAGTCAGCTCTATTGTTCACAGGAATATTTAAAATAAAAATGGATGGCAAGCTTCCAGCAGGAATATTTTGTAAGTACCAAATTTCTCATCTTTAATATGTATAAAACAACACATTAATTTTCATGTGATACTTATTGAATAAATTTTTATTTTCCAAAGGGTCATTATAAACAAACATATACGATTATATAATATATTCATTTCATAGATATTTTATAATTCATTAAATTATGATAGCTAGAGTGAGTATTCTATTCAGATATAACAACATATAATAAGTGTACTAGTTTTTGAAAAATACAGTTTTTAGATAAATCTGTTCATATTTTAATGTTTATATCACTCACAGGTAATAGTTATCTATGCATATTAGATCTTAATGCTTCATCATATGACATTTCATCACATGTACACATCTTCATGTATTCTTTTAATTACTATACAAATCACTGTGTGTACTTTTCATCACATTTTACATTTATGACACGATATTTTAAAATAAAAAACATCTATTTCATATGTAATTATTTGAAAAGTTTTTTTTTTTTGTAATTTATAGGTGATTTTTTTACAAGTAAATAAAGTAAACTGAAACTGTAAAAAGAATGTTAATTTTTATTTGTTAAACAAAAATAACTAATAAAAAACTAATGAATTAGAAATTAAACTTTTAAAATATTAAAATATATGAACAATAGATAATCAAAATAGGAGTCATAGATCACATGACCCTATTCTCTTAAGCTTATAAGTTATAAACAATGAGGATTGTCAATTCCTCAACAAGCTTTGTGATAAATGTTTAGCTAGAGAATGTATTTAAAATATCTCTGTTAGGACCCCCCCCAAACCTCTGACCATGGTTTCATGCTTTGGCACTCCTCAGAGAAGTGGTAGGGTAGGTTCAGACCTAGATCTAAAAATACCAGCCCAAAGCCAGCATTTAACTAAAAAATATCTATTGAGTGGAAAATCTGAAATTTTCAGACACCTACATGTTTTCAAACCAGTTATCCAACTCAAATAGCTATATGGGGCTGAGAGATCTTCAGCCATACCAAATATTAGTGGTCTTAGCAATATAACATCGCATACGACTTAAGGCAGAGACTATAAATAGTCAAAATAAGAGTCATATATCACATGACTCTATTCTCTTAAGCTTGTAAGTTATAAAGGATGAGGATTGCCAATTCTTCAACAAGCTTTGTGATAAATGCTTAGCTATAGAATGCATTTAAAATATCCCTGTCAGGACCCCACCCCAAACCTCTAACCATGGTTTCATGCTTTGGCATTACTCAGAGAGGTGCTAGGATAGGTTCAGACACTAGATCTAAAAATACCAACCCAAAGCCATATAAATGATCTGAAAAACATCTAATAACTGTATTTTAATGTTTAAAGTTTTGTGTAAATTTTCCAAATTATTAGGAATAGGTTTGTCCCAATAAAAAAAGGTTAAACACTGTTAATCAGTAATTTAGAGTTTGAAATTTTGGATAGTTATAAAATTAAATAAAACCAAGCATCAAAGGAAGAACAATGAATTACAAAGTGGAACATTTGTAATCTTATAAAATACAAAAAACAATTTACAAATTATATTCAAAGTTTCAGTTTTGTTTATATTATTCGCTTGAAAAAAAAATATTACTAATTAATTATAAAAAAACACTTATTAAATTTTTTTTTTAAAAAACCTTATATTTTAAAAAATCATTCGTCAATGCTTGTACATATATTGTATATTTAAATATTGCATAATAGTTTTAAAATGTAATAAATATATATATATATAATGATTGGACAATGAATAAAATTCACATGATCGAATAATATATACAGGGGATCAAATGTGACGTGATGTGTTGAACAAAATATCATGTCCTCGTGATGATTTGTATAGGAATGAAATAAAAAATATTTCTTTAATAAATATTTTTTATAAACTTTATACTATCTCTTCATACATATGTTTTTGCCTTTGCATTTATAATTTCAACAATATGTACGTATATAAACAAAGAGATTTTTCTAATAAACATTCTGTTCTTTTTATGCACTGACACTATTCTTATTTTAACATTTTTGATTTTAAAGTCTTTAAATTTATATTTCATTTAAACCTATAAATAAAATTGTAATGTTAGATTTCTACAAGTTACTTCTGGTCTACTCATTTACTCTTTCATTACTAATAGAAATAAATTTTTTTAAAAAAAATTTTTTCTTATTTTCATAATAAAATATAAAAAACATTCTGTTATAATATTAAAGATAATGACTGATTATTTTGCATTAATATGTCGATAAATACTAAAAACAAAGATTATATTTATGTCATGTAATTGTTTTTGCTTTGATTCTATAATTCTTTGATAATGTCCAAGTTTTCCAGGAAAACATTCCAAAATAAGAAATATATAATGGGATTTTGTGAATCAGAGTAAATAATAAAGAGGATAATATGTTTACATAATTATTAGGTAAAAATCAAATCAATAACTAATTGTTTATATTTATATATAGTATTGATTGCACTTGCTTAATTAAATAAAACTCTAGATTTGTAATAGATTTTATTTCATATCTGGTAAGGAGTTTAGTAATAAATTTATATTCTCTGTAATTGTAGAGATGAATTTTGTTGATCGTTTCCCCTTTTATCAAAAGTGATATATTTAAATCCATTATGAGATATTGACTATCAGGTGGATTCCAAAAATGTTTTCTTTATTCGAATATCAAATATATATAGGGAATAATTATTTCTTTGTTCACTTTTAGAGAGTTTAAAATAAAAACATGGATCATAATTCAAAATTAACTTTTCATATTATTAAAAAAAAAAAAAAGAAGTGATCAGATTGCGGATTTTAGTTAAATTGACTGTCTTTATGTTTTAAAAATAGAATTGATCAGTTTGAATCTGATGAAGACTGATCTAAAATTATATAATTCTTTTCTTTAATAAGCTTTCTTTATTTGGGAAATAATAACACTTATTGTCTTAGATTTAGCAATACAATAGAATACCCACATGCATATATATATATAAATATGTTTGTGTTATATATATATATATTATAAATCGATGTCTGTATTTCTTCAAAATAATATACGCAAATTTATAAGGGTTCAAAATACAAAACAAAATTTTAAAAATAATGATAATTTATCAGCTTCTGTCTTTTATGACCATAATAAATCATGTATATATGGTTTCAATTTTAATTATAACAACCTAAAAATATTGGAAACTGAAAGAAATAATAATAAAAGGAAAATTAAAGAGACGATGTTAATATGTAAATACAAGCAACATTTAGTTAATAGGCAAGCTGCAAACATTAAGATCACAGAATTATGGGAAAGTTGACATCATTGAATTATGGGAAAGCTGACATTTTAAACGTGATAGTTGACAAAGCTACAAGTTAGTTGAAAGTGCTCCTAAGTAACTGTTATACATATATATTTTTATAAGCTTTTAAATACTGTATTTTTAAATATTTATTTATAAATTTGCATATATATATATTGCAGGGAAATCAAGTCATACATCACATGACTTAATTTAATAAGCTTGTACTACAAATGTCATATAATGAGCATGCAAATAGCTCTTAACAAGCTTTTCTCAATATCCCTATCCTCAGACCAGTTTTTAGCTCTGGCTGTCATCAGTGAAGTGCTAGTATATTCAAACATTAGATTTAAAAATATCAGGCCAAACTTCAGCATTATCTAATAGTTAACTATTAAGTAAAAAATCTGAAATTTCCAGACATCCATATGTGTTTAAATCCAGTCATCTAACATAAATAGCTATATGGGAATGAACTAAGTTAAGATACACCATATATTAATAGTTTTAGCAATATAAAATCATCAAAGCCACAAGAGCAAAACAATAATTACAAGGAAATCAAATCATATATCACATGACTAACTATTAGATAAATGCTGGGACTTGACCTGGTATTTTTAAATCTAATGCCTGAATATTCTAGCATTACCACACTCATTATATAACATTTGTAATACAAGCTTATTAAATTTAATCACATGATGTATGACTTGATTTCCTTGCAATTATTGTTTTTTCTGAGGCTTTGGTAATTTTATATTACTAAAGCTATTAATATATGTGTATCTAAAATTAGTTCAGTTCCATATGGCAATTTAAGTTAGATAGCTGGATTTAAGATTTTCTACTTAATAATTAATTATTAGATAAATTCTGGGGCTTGACCTGGTATTTTTAAATCTAATGCCTAAATATCCTAGCATCTGACTGATGTCAGCCAGAGCTAGAAACTGGTCTGAGAATATATATATATATAAAATCACTATATTAATAAATTTTGTTTTTTAATTATTGATTAAATCTCTTATGCAAAAAGAAAAAATTAATGAAAGTAGGCAAATTATTTAAAAATACAACACTGCTTACTTGTAGTAATATTTGTATAATAATGGAGAATGGCACTTATACATGTAATTTTTTTCTCCATTTACTTTCGTTATACAATGATAGTTTTTAAAAAAATCTTTCTGCACAGATAATTGGCTCAATCATAAATGCATGGATTAAATAAATCTCGTACATAAAAATACATTATAATAAATGTATGGATTGTAAGTATATATGGCTAAATAAAATATCCATAAATATAGATCCTGAAAATGTTCGATCCGTAATAGAAGAGCATTGTAGATTATGTATTTTTTATTTTTTTTTTGTTGGTATTGATTTACTTCGACTAGATCATTTTATAAAGTAGATATGTGAAGTTCAAAATACATACATCATGATTTAATCGCTGGTTAGATAAGTTTGATTAAAACCTACTCAGTAACATCATAGATACGTTATTTTACAAAATGTTTAAAAAAATACTTTAAATTTAAATCTTTGAGGCCAAATTCAAAAATATTATAAAGAAGTTTTACTTAAAGAAGCTGGGTTGTCCATTTTAAAATAATGCATATAGTATTTATATTTCTTTATGGAAAATTGTAAGTATCATAAAACAATTTATAAACTTGTTTCAAAAAATAAAAGTTCAAACTAAATTTAAGCTTTTCAAAGAAAAATAAAATATGACTTTCTTGGGATTTTAAGAAATAATCATATCTTCTACTAAAGTTAACTTTTGAAAATTTGATTTTAAATATTCAAGATTTTTGCAAGAACAAAAATGAAACAGCTTTTGTTCAATAGTAAAAAGGTCAAGATAGTTGTTAAAACTTTACCATAACAATTCTATAATATCTACATTTTAAATAAAACAATAAGATTTTTTTTTACTTCCTAAAGAAGGATATTTAAAATAAACCCATAAAACTGAATTTTTTTTTAGTCAGTATTTTTATATTGATCTTAAAATCTGCCATTGACTTTTATAACGAATTGTGTGAAGTGAAATTAAGATAGATAGATAGATAGATAGATAGATAGATAGATAGATAGATAGATAGATAGATAGATAGATAGATAGATAGATAGATAGATAGATAGATAGATAGATAGATAGATAGATAGATAGATAGATAGATAGATAGATAGATAGATAGATAGATAGATAGATAGATAGATAGATAGATAGATAGATAGATAGATAGATAGATAGATAGATAGATAGATAGATAGATAGATAGATAGATAGATAGATAGATAGATAGATAGATAGATAGATAGATAGATAGATAGATAGATAGATAGATAGATAGATAGATAGATAGATAGATAGATAGATAGATAGATAGATAGATAGATAGATAGATAGATAGATAGATAGATAGATAGATAGATAGATAGATAGATAGATAGATAGATAGATAGATAGATAGATAGATAGATAGATAGATAGATAGATAGATAGATAGATAGATAGATAGATAGATAGATAGATAGATAGATAGATAGATAGATAGATAGATAGATAGATAGATAGATAGATAGATAGATAGATAGATAGATAGGTAGGTAGGTAGGTAGGTAGGTAGGTAGGTAGGTAGGTAGGTAGGTAGGTAGTAGGTGGGTGGATGGATGGATGGATGGATGGATGGATGGATGGATAGATAGATAGATAGATAGATAGATAGATAGATAGATAGATAGATAGATAGATAGATAGATAGGTAGGTAGGTAGGTAGGTAGGTAGGTAGGTAGGTAGGTAGGTAGTAGGTGGGTGGGTGGGTGGGTGGGTGGGTGGGTGGGTGGGTGGATGGATGGATGGATGGATGGATGGATGGATGGATGGATAGATAGATAGATAGATAGATAGATAGATAGATAGATAGATAGATAGATAGATAGATAGATAGATAGATAGATAGATAGATAGATAGATAGATAGATAGATAGATAGATAGATAGATAGATAGATAGATAGATAGATGCAAAAATAAATGAATACATGGATGGATAGATGGACGAAAAGTTTGGAGGCCTTTAAGGAGATATATAGATTGATTAATTATCATTTAAACATTTGGTACATTTTGAAAACGTCATATTAGTAAGAAAAAATCTTAGAAAAATCATCAGATGCTGTTCTGACACTTTAACATATTTTGAGTGAAGAGTAAAATCATACATATTTATAAGTTGCGAAAATAGTTCAAAATATTTTTAAATAACAATAAATTGTACTGGTATTTGTATGCTTGCTAATTTCTACGCGATTTTCTAATAACTATCTTAAACATATGCAAACTACTAGAGATTTCAGATTGAAAAATTGAATTAAAAATTAATAATGTACATTGTTTGTTTTTGTTGGTCTGGTTGCCTCCGGGAAGTGGATATAAAACCGTTTAAGCAATAAATTGCTTTACTTTTTGTTAATAATAATTTTAAAAAGTATAAAAATATATAATAAATAACATCAATACTCACCCATCGTATGCCTTTTTATTATTACTTTTGCTTTCATTGCTTTCTTTTAGATAAAAAATAAAAATAAAAATTAAGTAAACTCGTATTACTACACATTCCATCTCTGAATGCTGCTTATTCAGGATTCAGAAACGAAGATTTCTCTGTTTACCCAGGCTTACACAATATCAAGATTCTGCGTATAACAAGCTCCTTTCTTAATCCCCAATAATGAATATTTTAACACTTTTATTAAATTTAAAAGTTTCTTTTTTTGTTGTTGTAATTTATTTATCACTTTAATTTTTCTAGTTATTAAACACCTTTTGTTTTATATACATTTTAATAATAAATTTACCAGCATATAATTATTTGTATATACATGAAAGAAAATTGCATGTATGCACACACACTCACTATTCATATATGGGTAGTTTTTTTAAAACTTAGTAATTACTGTTTCTTGTTAACCACTACTATGGTTTTATTTTTAAACAAATGCATCTTCTTTGGCGAAAATTATAAACCAAAAACATATATATATATATAATATATTTATTCCCATGCAACTATCTACCTGAAAATGTCTATACGTCTATTATAATAAACAAAATCATGATTTAGATAAAAATGTTGTAACTTTTAATTTTGGTACTATTTTTATTGTTATTTAATTGTAATCTTGTTATATGTTACACTATTTCTATCATTTAGATAAATCGCCAAATGCTTTTTTTTAAAAAAAATGTTAAATACATTGAAGTGTTGGTAATAATACATAGCATTGACAGAATTGCCTAAATTCAGTATTTATAAATACAAAGATCATCGTTAGAGTCCCATGCTAGTATTGTTTTTTTATTAAGTCAGCTTACTTGAAGAAGAGAAGAAAATAATTTCATTTCAAAATAGTACATTATATAAGCGATTTGAATGATATGACTAATAGATGAAAGTAATTGGAAAGATATAAATGTTACTTTTTTCTAAAAATATTTAATTAAAGATGAAAATTGTCAACATATAATTACCAATAAAATGCTATGATCACAAGCTTTCAGATATCACTATTTTAATTATAATTACGGACATGGCATTAGGCTATTTCTAATTATGTTCATTTCCAGAAGCATTTCTAACATTAATTAAAGCTAACAACAATTCAGAGATATATAAAATGCAATACTGTTCAAAATATAATTTTAAAAAATAAATTTAAATTAATAGGCATACAACCTATTTAATTTAACAAACACAGGAAAGGAATATATATATATATATAGTGATGCTAGGTTAAATTAAATAGAAACTTGAAAGTATTTAATAAAAATATATAATGCATTCAAGAAATTTTATAAAATAAAGGTTAAAGTTTTAAATTGTAGATAACAAAGAGAAATTTTGGAATCACAGAACTCATTAGAGAAAAGATTGTCAATCAGATAGCAATAATTAATTTTAAAAATTTATTTAAAAACATAAGATATCAAAACAATGAGATTGGAATGCAAGATGGCCAACAAGGTGGATATAAATTGAGAGATTGTCTTTTGTTCTCTCTCTTGTACTCATGAAAGCTTTGCCGCATGGATTGTAAACTGCTATAAGAGAAACTTAACATGTGTGCTATAGTTCAAATGGCTGAATAGATTTTTTCTCTCTCTTTCTCGACGTTTCCTGTTTGCTGGAACTGGAATGCTGTAGTGAAGAAATGTAGAGTGCCAGAAAAATCTTGCCTGACCCAATACCTGTTGCTCTTAATGGATGCCCAGAATAGAAAGTCAATAAAAGTAGAAAGATCAACGAAATCCTAATAAGCCGTCACAGTACTAACTGTGGACTAGAATATTTCTATGGCTATCTAACTAAAGACATAGGCATTTCAAAAATTACCGATAACATAAACTTTGTATTAGTGTTCAATTCACTGTATAATATTATAATCAATAAAAAACGTATGCGTACATTTAGTTTTATATATAGGTGTGTGACTTAAATTGTTTTAAAAATATATTATTAAATTTTACTATTAAAAATTTTGATTTCTTTTTTGGTATAACGGCGACTCATCTAGATCTCTAGATAAGATAATTTGACACTAGAGTTTGGTCGCTTTTGTGCGAATCTCAAAGTAGAATGATAAAATGTATTGTCATTTGTTTTGTTTTTTCATATATATTATTTTACCTCATTGAGAAACGGCGAAGCGCAAAGGTCATTCTAAATTAATGTTGTTGTTTTTTTATTTGTTATAAAAGAAATCAATAGATCGTTCTCATTTAAGTCAAAATAACTGAAACTAAACTCAGCTTATAATATTTTTTAATTTCTCATTTTGCTTTTTCATCTGAATTATAATCACATATGCGTATATATGTAGTCATTTAATTAAGGTGAAATTATTTGAAATAAGCATATATATATATATATTAAGTGGGTGAGGGAGAGAGTGTTTATATAATCAAGAAATGCTAAATAAGTTTCATTAACAAGGTGGTTAGAGTTGGTTAGAGAGAGTTCTCGTATTATTTTATTAAGCCACTATTATTCATATATATAAACAATTATATAAAGACCAATAATATAATGGGATTTCTTTTTAAACTACTAAGTTTTTACCTTAGTTTCATAAGGGCTTTTGTAGCATTAGAATTTAGATATCAGTATTTAATTTCAGGCTTGATTTTTTTTTTTTAAACGGATTGTTTTTCCGTCTTAATCTTTCTTGTGTTATTTGGGGAGTTGGAAATACCTTTGCAATTGCGTCTTACTCTTATCTTTATATTGGTGGCTTATCTTACAGATGTCTCAGGATAAAACTCCGAAAATCTTTACTCGTTAAACATATGATTGACTGGACATAAGCGTTATGCTCTGTTTCTGAACTCGGATCACGCTCTGCGAACGAGTTCCTTCTTACCCTACTATGTTTTAGGGTTGGAGTGCTATCTAGCCTCATATAGAGAAATATCTCTGAAAAATTGCTTGCCAAAAAGGAGAAAAATAAATCGATGAGTAAGACATTTAGCTGATAAATTTGTTTTACTAAGCCTGACTATCTTCTATGCTCAAAGCACTACACAGAAAAACCTGAGGATGTTGTTGATATAAAAAGGAAGAAAGGGAGTCCAAATTTCAGTTACAGGCTATGTTTTCATAATAGCTCAAAAAACATCTATTTAACTAGCATCTCCATAATTTGTTTTTTTTTTTTGTTTCTCTGCTACCTATGAGCGATTGCTTTGCTCTCTCTCTCTCTTCCAAAAGTCATTCATTCTATGCCATGTAAATGTAATGTAATTTGTGAACTAAAACTGATGATTACTGCCTATCTGTAGATAATGTCAGTCTATTGGTGCTCTCATGTAGACCAAGAGGTTATTGACAGTCTCTTTAGATATTAATTTTGTGATTTCTTTCATAAATTTCATTTCTTTTGTGAACAATAAATCTTTTTGTGAACAATAAATCTTTTTGTATTATTAATACATCCACATATCACTTATTATTACTTGTAAATTTCTCTTTGGGATCTCTCATCTCTCCCTGACCACCAGGCATACATAAAGAATAAATTCTAGTGAAGTTTGGGGAATAAGTTGCTTAGTAGAAATCTGGAGGAGTAGGTGAGATTTGAACTCTTTATACCTGCATCTCTTGGTTAGGTTAAAGCAGCTTTATTTTTTCTACCATTACAATATATAATACAAATAAAATGTTCATTAATTAAAAACTGTGATAATAGCAATAAAAATAATAAATATAATGATACTTAACTATTATATACAATCTTTCAATACACAGAAGTACTTTCAGTTATTTTCTTAACCAGCCATAACTGTCATTAAATCCAAAAAAAAAAACAAAATGGAAGCAAACATCACCAACTCAAATCCCAAGAATTCTGAATTTTAACATTACAGCTTGATATTGAAAGTGTTAAGATTCTTTGTGAAGAGAAAAATCATAATAAAAGAAAATATAAGGAGACAATTTTAAGAAATAGAAATAAAATGAATATAATTAATAGACAAGCTGCTAATGTTTAAATTTGGGATTCATGGGATTTGAGTTGATGATGTTTGCATCCATTTTGTTTTTTGAATTAACCAAAATTACTTCTGCATTTTAAAATACTGTATACAATAGTTAATTACCATTATATTTATTTTTTATTTTTATATATTGTAATGGTCAGGTTTGTACACTTGCTCAACAGACTGAGAGTCCAAGTCAGAGAAAAAAAGCTGACCAAGTTGGGATAGTACTATCCTAGGTCTGATCATATCCAACTCTCTTACTCATTCTTCCAAGTCCACCCATAGTGAATGACAGGCCTGATGTTACACTCAATATCATTTATTTACACTTGGTAGTAGCAAAGCAGTAAAACATGAGATATCCCCCACATGTGATTGTATAACATAACTAGTGATTCATAAGTGCAATGAGCAAGAACAGAGACTGATGGGAATTTATATTTATAAATTTTAATACAATAATTAATAAAAGACAAAATAAGGTAAATTCTATACATTTGTCCACACCCAGTGAGTGGATACTCAGATTTACAAAGAATGTATAAAAATTGCTTCTGGATTTACATGGCTGACAATATGCATAAATTAATTTTAGGTTACAGAAAGACATATACAATACTAAGATACAGGATCTATAAGTTTCTATAGCTGGGTGAGTTGACTTTCACTGAAACCCATCTAAGGTTAAATGGATTGCAAGACCAGATAATTCAGATCACTTATGCCAAAATTTCTGCTACACTGGGAAAATTAGTAACAGCTAGAGTGATCAAATTAATTGGAATATGCCTTTTTTAAGTTATTTTATTAAATTTAAAATATGATTTACTATACAGAGAAATCTCATTAACCTTGATTCCATGGATCCGAGCCAAATTGATTACTGTGAGTGACTGAACTGCAGGCATTTTAATGTCAGATTCTTTGGCTTAACAAGTTATGATAACAGAATAGGTGCATCTTGAATGCCCTCCTAAATGAGATTTATTACCCCAGTAATCAGTTCTCTGGACCATGCTGTTTGCTTTGATAAGAAAAGGCTTTTTAGTCTGCATGATTGACACAACTGCTTAATGATTCTTTGTAATGCTTTGGTTACATTCAAATACAAAATGAGAAATATCCTAGTTAACTGACTAAAATGTGTGGTTTGACATTAAATCAATCCTTAGGCGGGCCACACAGGTATATAAAGAAGCTAAGAATTCTCATGTGAATGAGCAACATGTTCACCCCTCTAACTCCATATGATTAACTAAATCAATTATGCTAAATCTATAGTGTCTATCATTGCCACAACCACTGGTCAGTTCATAAATAGCATATCTAATCATACTACCAAGGCAAAATATGAATCTGGTTTAAAAGATATTTGTATATCTCACATATAATTAAGAAGAACTGCAGCACATTTAGGGATTTATTAAGAGTTAGGATACTAATTATATGCTGTATAGTATCACTCATATCTGACACCAAGTACAATATTGATTTCTAAAATAATTTATTCAGTTACATTTCCCATAGCTGGATTAATCCTATCACACATAATAATTTGATTCAGAAGGGAGTTTGCTGGTATTTTCTTAGTATTACAATATTCTACATTACTGGAGAAGCTCATAATCATCTCTCTGAGAATTGTTAAAAATTGCCAACCCCCATTCTGATGAACATAGCATAAATTAATAAGCATAAATTTAACATTTAAATATGACTGGCATAAAAACAAATTATAGAAACCAGTAATGTTACAATTTAGGAGAAATGAATAAGAACCCATATTTTAAATGGTTTTATAAAACTTAAATACTTCTGATCAAGCAAGAAATTTAAGAGTGCTTTAAGTTTAAAATAAATTCACAAGAATAAATGGCTTGATCTAATTTTAAATATTATAGAGATACAATACTTGATTATTTAGCTAGCTTCCATTTAGAGTTCATTTAGAACTGAAATCTGAGTTCTCTACAGAATGATTTACTAATAACATTCAATAGCTGGTCTTTCAAGGCATTCTTTGCTGGGGCATCTTCTCTCCATTTTTGTAGGATGCAGCTTTTCTCCATTATTTCAGGGTGCATCCTTTCATTACTTGACCAGAGCTCAGCAATCTGTAGTGCAGTTATTCATGGGAAATAAATAGCAAATCTAATGCCCATTAGCCAACAGTTCTTATCTTAACGACCCTTACTAATTTCTTTTTGGCAAAAAATAATGTGAGAACAACACTCTTTAATAACTATTCTTCAATATTCATTCTGCAATGATAGGTGGAAAGACTTAATAAAACGAGTTTTCTATCATGTATTTGCCAGCATCCCCCCCCCCTTTTGCTTTAGCAACATCACTTGTTTACTACTTCGAATCTTGCTTTTAACTAAAATTTTCTCCCCTTTTCTTTTTATTATCTATAGTTAAACCTAGAGTTAATATACCTTTTCCCATTGGTTCCCTAATTCTGCTCAAGTTAAATTTATGCCTGACTAAGTTTTGAAGTTTGTTTTTGTCTATAATTTAAATCAGGTCAATTTTTCACTAAAATATTACTTTTAGACAAAATGCTAAAACTCATAAACAACTTACATACAGCCTGTATAATTTTAAACAAAACAGCCAAAATTGAAATCATTTTAAATGAATATTGAAATATAAATTCTTAAATGAATAAATTTATAAAATCTAAATCTATACCATGGTTATATACATAAATTCCAACTATACTGCCAGGTTTACTTCTGTTTTAACTAATGAAAGGGTTGTGTATACCTATTATCATGGACCAGGTGACTATATATTCACAGACTCCTCAATATTAAAAGCACAAGCTTGAAGTTTTAATAAAACAAATACACAATCTGATTTGGGTAAAATATGAGGTGAATAACCTACTATAGAATATAGTAGGTGAAACAGACTGATCTATAGATATGACTGTTTCAATATATATGTGTGTGTATGTGTAAACTGGTTGCAGAAAGGAATTTGCTATTAACTGAAAGGAGAGCCTTTGATTGAGGCCTTAAAGGAACTGAGCAGGGCAAATTCCTAATGTCCACTCCATACGTTCTTGTCGTTGCAGCTGTTATTACTATGTGATTATTCATATAGTATACGAACATGGATGGGCTGCTCACCAACACGCATTAGCCAGCATGGTGAGTTTATTGGCTTTTTACCTCTGAGTTTAAGATCAAGAAACACCATGGTCTTTCTTCTCAGTGCCTGATAAGGCAGAATGAATGTTTGTGTAAATGATAAATATTTTTCCAATACATATATACAATTATGACAGACAAAAATAAAGCATGGCCCTTATTCCCAGGAGGCTGTAAAGTCACCAACCAAGGCAGCAGTTGGTGGCCGAAGGTGGAGGGTGCTAAGAATCCCCTGATTGTGGACCCAGGCTGCCATTTGATGATGACTTTTTATTTAGGTACTTACAACTGCAGATCACTTTCAAGTGAAGGAAGATTGCAAGAATTAGAAGAAGAATTGTCTTATATTAAATGGGACATTATTGGACTTTGTGAAGTTAGAAGAAAAGGTGAAGAAACAATTGATTTAAAAAGTGGACATATACTCTATTATAAAGGCACACATATTGGAAATACAAGTGGAGTAGGATTCATTATAAATAAAAAGTGGAAGAACAATATTGTGGAGATTGATGGTGTATCGGACAGAGTTGCAAGATTAGTTATACAACTTAATAGCAGATACCAAATGCAGATAATTCAGGTTTATGCCCCAACAAGTTCTCATAGTGATGAAGTAGTAGAAGATTTTTATATGGATGTACAAAAGGCTTTTGATCAGAGTAAACAACATTTTAAAATTGTTATGGGAGACTTTAATGCTAGAATTGGTAGACAAATGAAAGATGAAATTGCTGTAGGTAATTTTGGTTATGGTAATAGAAATGAGAGAGGACATAGACTTGTGGAGTTTGCAGAAAAAGAAAAACTTTATATTATGAATTCATTTTTTGAGAAAAATGTTAAAAGGAAATGGACATGGAAGCATCCAAATGAAGGTACAGCAGAATTGGATTATATTTTGACTAACAGGAAATACATATTTCAAGATTGTAATGTTCTTAATAAATTTAACACAGGAAGTGATCATCGATTAGTAAGGTGTAAGTTACGTGTTAATGTAAAACTAGAGAGACAAAAATTATTAAGAAAAACAATATTTACAGTTGATATTCCTAATCTTCAGAAACATTCTAATGAATTTAAATTAGAACTTACAAATAGGTTTCAAGTGTTAGGAGATTTTGAACATGATTCAGATTTGAATGAAATTAATATGAAAATAACTGATACACTTTTAAAAACTGCAACAAAGATAGCTGGTAGAAAAAAGCAGCAATTGACTAATAAAATTTCTACTGAGACTAGAGAATTTATGAAGAAAAGAAGGAATATGAAGATATACAAAAATGATGTATTAAAAAGAATTGAATATCTCGAATTTTGTAAAATGGTACGGAAAAGAGTTGAAAATGATATAAGAAAGTATAACTGTGAAATAGCAAGGAAAGCTGTAGAAGAAAATAAAAGTCTCAAGAATGTTAAACAACATTTTGGTATTGGTAGGAAATTTATATCTGCAATAAGAAAAAAGATGGAATTATTACTAAAAGAGAGATGACATCATGAAATTGGTAGAAGATTTTTATCAAGAATTATATAGTAATAAAGAACAAGTACCTCCTATATCTATTACATCTTCCAAATTGCCCAGAATTTTAAATGAAGAAGTGAGACATGCAATTAAATGTATGAAGAAAGGAAAGGCTCCAGGAAATGATGGAATTATAATTGATATATTAAAAGAAGCAGGTGAAGAAATAGAAACAATTTTAGCAAAGTTATATACCAAATGTCTAAATGATAAAGATGTACTGGAAGATTGGAAGAATGCAGTAATAATATTAATATTTAAAAAAGGTGATAAAGAAGATATTAGAAATTACAGACCTATCAGCCTTTTATCAGTTTTATATAAAATTTTTACCAAGATAATTACAACTCGTCTACAGAGAACTTTGGATTTCCACCAACCAAGAGAACAAGCTGGATTTAAAAGTGGTTTTAGTACAATAGATCATATCCAGGTATTGAGAGAAGTCATAGAAAGGACAAATGAATATGAGTTGTCATTATGTTTTGGATTTGTAGATTATGAAAAGGCATTCGATTCTATACACATTTCTTCAGTGATTAAAGCATTGGATCATCAAGGTATAGATCCAGGATATTGTCATATTTTAAAGAATATTTATAAAAATGCAACAGCAACAATTAGATTACATAATGATACTGGAAAAATCAACATTGAGAAAGGTGTAAGACAAGGTGACTCCATATCTCCAAAACTTTTTACAGCAGTGCTGCAAGAAGTATTTTGTGGATTAAAATGGGAAACTAAAGGAATGAAAGTAAATGGAGAGTATTTAAGTCATTTAGATTTTGCAGATGATGTAGTTGTTTTTGCAAATAATGCTTCAGAGCTGCAGGAAATGTTGCAGGAGTTAGCAGATGAAAGTAGAAAAGTAGGACTAAAGATAAATGTTAAAAAGACTAAAGTAATGTTTAATCGATTTGCTCAAAATATGAAAATAAAGATTGATTATGAAGAATTAGAAGAAGTTAACAGTTACAAATACCTTGGTCAGATTATTAATACAGATGGAAACATAATGGAGGAAATTAATCATAGAATTAAACTTGGTTGGAGTGCTTTTGGTAGAAATAACTTGATACTAAAAGGAAATATGCCTATGTGTTTGAAAAGAATGGTTTTTAACAAATGTGTTTTACCAGTTCTTACTTATGGATCTGAGACTTGGACACTTAATAGAAGAGCAATACAGAGACTTCAGACCACTCAAAAGGAGTATGGAGAGATGTATGTTGGGAGTAACAAGAAGAGATCGAAAATGCAATGTATGGGTAAGACAACAAACAGGTGTTACTGACCTTATTGAAAAAATTAAAAGATTGAAATGGAGTTGGGCTGGACATATTGCTAGAAGAAATGATAATAGATGGACAATTGAAATTTTAAACTGGATTCCAAGAGATTGTAAAAGACCCAGAAAGAGACCACATGTGAGATGGATGGATGAAATAAGAAAATGTGCAGGGGTGTTGTGGAAAAGAGAAGCTAAAGATCGGAGAAGATGGATTAAACTTGGAGAGACCTTCATCCTGCAGTGGATTGATAATGGTTGATGTTGATGATGATGATGATGATGTGTAAACTACCATTAACTATATATAAATAGACAGATTCAGAGTAATTTTTACAAGTAGTTTTATTAATAAATCAATTTCACTATTATATTAAATTATATAATAATTTTATTTACATTGTTAAAAATATATTACTCATTGAAATTAAAGGATGGGTATAAACATGCATTATGAATCTGTTTCGAAAAAAAAAAATGCAATATTTTAAAAATCAACAATTAATATAGTAAATTCAACAATTATTTTTAAGAGATATTACAAAAAAATAGTAATTGAATATATAAAAAATAATATGAAACATTATTTTTTAATTTGTTCATAATTTTTTGAAATAAAATTATGATACAATTTATATTTGTAGGTTGTATTTACATTTTATTCTCGAGATTGTATAATGCTTTATTCTTTTGTAGAGATAATTTTATAATAATTGTTTATGTAATCAACTTGGGAGGTTTAATTGTTTCAAGGAAACAACACACTGTTTGAATTATTGACTGCTTTTGTTTGGACTTCATCGATCATGTTGTCATTCTTCATACAGTTTTAATTCAAACGTTGTCGGTCGAATAATAATTTTTTATTCATTTTGAAATTCACTTATTAATTTTATTTTATTGACTTTTTGTTCGATTAATAGATTATATTAATAAAAAAAATTATAAGTCAAATATTTGCTTTTTTTTAATACTTCAAAATTTAATTGTGGCTTTTAATTGTATTTCAATTTTAACATGTGGCTCTTATAGACATGAAGTTTGGTCACTGCTGACATATAATATTTATAAATTTTAAAAGTAATATGGAATAGTTAATATAAAAATAAATTAATCCTGAACATTCCATAGCATTCTATTTTTAACATTCATTCCATTTAGATTGATTTTGTCTGCATTGCTTAATTTGTTCAAATTAATGATTTCATTCTATCAACCGTTAACTATTAAAGTTATTTTATTCAAATTCTCAAATTTAGTTCATTGTTTTAATAAGATAATTATTTTCAAAATATTTTCAGATTGTTTTAAAAATCAAATCTAAGAGTAATCTTTATTGATTGTTATAATTTTAAAGTTTTATATTTGTTTTTTACATTACTAAGTGATTATATTTTAATAACTTTTCTCCCAAAGCAATGGCAAAGGCGATAAGTAAAACATGAAAAGCACATTTTTCTTAAAAGTGTACCAAAGTTAACATGTCATTATTACTATTGTAAATAAATAATATATATATATAACATTTAAGAAATAAAAACATAACTCTTTAAATTGTGACAGAAATTATTTTTCATTATATCATTAGAGATTTTTTGTCTTTAAAATGAATAAAATAAAAATATATTTCATATTTTCTATAAAAGATAAATTATGTAAATCTTGATTCAAATATTTTTTCAAATTATTCTTTCAATTCAATTCGGAAATGGATGGAAATTATCAAAATATATCATTTATTTCATAAGGTTTTTAACTATTTGTTTAAATGTATAGAAAAACAAAACAAAATTAAATTAAATATTAATAAACATTTCATAAAACAATTTAGTGTTTGCTTGTTAATTGATATCCATGTATGATAGTTTTAGCACATAATTGACCATGTATAGTATTAGTGGCTAGAATCCATTTTATTCTATTGTTTTATATGAATTTTAATTTTAAAAAAAATTAAAAACATTAAAAAAATGAATACTCATTTTATAGAAGAGATGTCAATATCTTGTTACATAGAACATGTTTATAATATTAATACATACTTTTGTAGAATGAGTAAATATCTAATGTTATTAAGTATGTTATATATGCACAAAATTTTATTTTTAATAAATTATCTTTTATAGACGAAAATGAGTCAACCAAAATTTACTGATATGAGAAAAAATGTTTTCTGCTAATAACCTTCAAATTATTTTTTGTTGTTTATTTTTTTGATTAAAAATTAAATTTTATTATTGTAAAATATTTGTTTGTTACTTAAATATAAGTAATTTTGGAGAAAATTTTAAAACTAAATATAGCTTGGGGTCTAAAATAAAGAATTTTGCTTTTATTAAATAGTTTTATTTATTTCTATTTATTGATCATTTTTTATTTGAATAAAGTTGATATTTTATTTTTAGACAAAATTAATTTATATAATTTATGTTTTTAACTAATAACTGTAAAAGAAATGGAAAAATAAAATAGAAAATAAGTTTGCATATATATATGTAAATTTATAAATAAATATTTGAAAATGCAGTATTCAAAAGTTTATAAAAAATATATGTATAACCGTCACTTAGAAGCACTTTCAACTAACTTGTAGCTTTGTCAACTATCACTTTTAAAATGAAATTGCTTCTAAGTGACGGTTATACATATATTTTTTATAAACTTTTAAATACTGTATTTTCAAATATTTATTTATAAATTTACGTATATTATTTTGAAGAAATACAGACATTGATTTGTAATATATATATATATATATTGTACCTAACTGAAGTCTCACTTAGTTCCAATAGGTGATCAAGGTTATCTTAGCTTAACCTTTTGTTTAAAATTTCGGATTTTAAAAAAAATAATGATGATAAAAATGGAAATTAACTTAGTTAATGATTAAAATAGGATAATCTAAATATTTCAATAGTATTGGTTTGATAAGGGATGCTAGATAATAATTTGAATTAAAAGAAATATCAGAAATAGTTGGGAATTGATAAATAGTATTAAATGTATTTTAAAATAACTATTGTGTAATTCATTTTAATGTTTAAATGATAATAATTAGATATTATAAATAAGTTGGAATAATATTAAGTAATAAATTTAAAAAATAATCTGTAAATTATTTTTTTTAAAATGGTATAATAATATTTATCAGATGTAAGTTAGTGTAGTGTTCCACTTACAAAATTATTTTGAATTAAATATTCATTAACATTTTATTGTTGTAGTTTTAAAAATAACTTTTAAACAATTAATGTGTGTTCATATCATGTATGTGAGAATATGTGTGCCTGCAAGAATGATATGTAAACATAAGAATAAAAAAAATGATTTAATTCCAATATTGATTAAAAAAATAAAACAAATGAATGAGTAGAATTATTAGAATAAAATATTATTAAAAAATAATACATAGCGTTCGTTAATAATGAATTTTTGACTTTGCAGCTGGGAGTCACGTGGTATGATATAATAAGACTAATTACGTCAGTAAATTGATTTTACAGCTGAATTGTCAAGAATATTAGAGTTTAAAAAAATAATTTCATTGGTTTAAACCAAGGAATTGATCAAAAGGGGGGGGGTATAAAAGATTGTTAGATAAAACAGGGATTCAGGTGTCATTCAGGGGCTGTTTTAATTATATGTGTGGCTGGATCTTAAAAGTTCTTTAATAAAAAGTAATTTTTAAAAAACTTTATATTTTCTAAAAAAAAAAATAAAAGTATGTTTTTAAAACAAATATATAAAATCGTTTTGTGGAAATGAAGTGCTGAATAAAAAAAAGGTAATCCATTTTCTGATAATTAAATTACAATTGAAACATTAAAATTACAGTAAAATGTTTGAAGAAAATACAGCGTCTCATATTTCATCTACTTTTGATCTATTCATTTTTCTTTATTTAGAAGTAAAACTTAAATCATTAAGTATTGTTATGGCTAAAGAATTTATTGCACTAAACTATAGTATATCTCCTATCAAATTAAAAATACAAGTGAAGAAGAAATTAAAAAAAAACATTCAAACATTTTAAAATATTAAAATGGAAATGCATCAGCGTCTTTATAAATTAAAATTGACGTTAAATTTAATACTGCCTTATTAATACATGATATATACATGTAAATATGCTCTTAACAGAATAATGTTTCTGAGGAAAATATGTATTTTAAAATACTAATTCTCGTTTATGCCAGTAGTATGAAAAGAATTTGTTTGGAAGTAAAACTTTAAAAGAATTTAAAAATATTATTAATGAACTTGTCTCTGTCAAATACATAATGTTTTGTTATAGTTGCCAGTACTTATAAGTAACTTTATGACCGTTGATCTTAGCACATAAACCAAGGAGTGTCCTTAATTATAAATAAAGTCTATTCTTATGTAAAAAAAAATAAAAGGAAATTTGTTTAAAAGAGAAATACATTTTGAAATATTAAGAAATGTTTAAAAAAAAGAGCTCTATTTTTAAAAAAATGCATTTATCTAAAGAAGAACAGTGAAAGTTAACTAAAAATATATATTATAATTATTCCGCATTTGAACCTAGGATTATAAATATAAAAACATGTACTCAGCTGAAGAATTTATTTTTCCAATGCCGGCTTATGCTTATTATTATACTTATACTTATGCTACTCAGCTGAAGAATTTATTTTCCAATGCCAACTTATGTTTATGCTTATGATATTTTATTATTTTAATATTTAAAATTATCTTTAAAGATAAAAGAAAGTGAAAGTGTTTATATAAAGAACTACTGAATATTTTTGTTTTGGAAATCATTGCCATGTTTATAAATATTTGACTGAAGCTTCGAATCCGGATAGATGAATTGACCTGAATACATATTTTTAAACGGAAAAACCATTACGGAGCTAAAATATGAACTTAAGTTAATGTATTATTATTTTTTTTATTGTTTGTTTTATTGGTTTTAAAAAAATGACACCATAAAAAAATATTTATGCTATATATTTTGTGTAACACTTTTGGCATAAATATACAGGTAAACTAGGGTTATAATTTTAAAATGTAATATGTCTATTAGAATGAGCAAATGTTTTGCTATTCTCAAGTGAATTTATTTTATTTATTAAGCATTTCACAAGCTAGGTTCTGTTTAAAAAAAAAAAATTCATTTATAGAAAATTTAAATATCACAGTCTTAGTTTCATATAAATGGGATGTTTTACTCAATTTTATTTTAAATTTACCAAAGAAGTTTATCAGAGAGTATCCATTCATTTGTTTTATGAATGTTATATTAATAATAACTACAAATATTTTTATATGCATCGAGAAGTAAATATTCTTGCATTTAATTTGCAATTTTAAAAGTCCACTAGTTAATATATATATATTTTTAGTATGTAATATTTTACTATGTGTGCATTGTGCCTTGCCTAGAATTTTAGATGCATTTAATTTTAAAGTATTTCTCATAGTAGTCACTTGACAGTGTATTTTGTTGGTTCGAACATTGAATACGTTTTGTATTTTCAAACTTCTTAGGAATAACTTAGTTAATTCAGGTGAAGTATATATATATGCTATTAGTTAGTATTTGTTAGCCTCATAGAGTTAGGCTTAGTTAATAATTTTTGAATATGCTTATGGAGTAGATAAAATCCTCCATCCTTATTGTATTGTATTTCCATGATTTGATAGTGCTTGTCCCCAAAAGAGGGTTATTATATTGTATTTTTCAGTGATGATAATCACATTTATAAGCATTGAAAATCCCATGAGAGAGGATTGTGCTTTCTTGGTGCATTTTCCTATTCCCAGATGTACTGTAGAAGAGTTCCAGACATCTTAGTTTTTGCCTCAAAGTTAGGTATTTTTGAAAGCCACCATATTTTTTTCCAGCTCTGAGGAGCCTAGTATTTTTATATTTTTTGCCTATCATTCATGATGACTTAATGCTAGTTCCACCATAGTAGGTGATGTTGCATTTGTTTTAGATTAGTGATGACAAGATATGCTTGTTTGAGGAACTTTATTTCTTCAGGTAGTGGCTGCTAATTTATGGCTCATAGGTATATCAATGTTTGAATTGTGTTGCTATGATAGTTTTATCACACACAAGCTAACCAACAATAAGTTATATTTATTTTAAAGTATGTTAAATATTCATATGGTATAAGTGGCAATTCACACATATTAAGTTTAATATTTTCATCCAGAGTTTCACCCCTGGATTTGTAAGTCTGTTACATTATTAATTTTAAAACATTGAGGGAATAATTTTATGTGGACTAAATTTATTTAAAAGAGTATAACTGATCTCTGATGAATGAATGTTCCATACACTTAATTTAATTTTAAGATTAGCTTAGTCTGTTTTAAATATATCACTAGCTATAATATTAGTTATGTCAGTGTAACTAGTGATGATATTTTTCAAAAATATGTTGAATATGCTTATTCCAACTTAGCGTTTCTTAAGTTTAGGATTATAAAATTAAGTTAGAGGTTCAAATACAAACCTAGTTTTGTGTGTTATTCTGATTACTAGATGACACCATAATGTTATGAATTATTTTAATTTAAAAAATAGTAGTGTGCTTATTAAATACAGACATTATAATTAAAGTTAAAGATTGTAAAATCTCTAATTGTTAAAAGAGATTAAAATTGAATAGCCTTTGCCTGTTATTAAGTATATTAATGTAAACTAAATAAAACTGTTAAAAGTCAAAATACTTATATTAGGTCCTAGTGCGATATTGGCAATGTTTGTATTCCATTAAATTTGTAAGAATTTCTTATTGTTCTTAATAAACCAAATTATTATTATTTCAAAAAGTTTTGTTTTGTTTGTTTTGCTTTTATATGAAAATATATTATTGTCTTGGGTTCCAAGTTCACAAAATCTTAAGTTTCTAAAGTTTATTGAATCTTCAATTCAGAAGTTCACAAGTATATCCTAAGTTAATTAAATATATTTGATATTGGCTTGAAAATTAGAAAGCTATGTTAAAGTAAGTGATTCTCATATTGAATCACAATAATAGATAATTGCATTATATCAGATACTTAGTTATATTTTTAGTTAAAAGTTTATTTTAAATTATCAGTATATCTTTTCAGACTAAAGATTATGCAATATCAGATTAAGAATATAAATACTTAAGAAGAATATTTTTATTTATTATTATTTTAAAAGCTGCACATTATCTTATATTAATTGCACATTGTTTATTATTATCTTAAATTTTGATGTCCAAAGAATTTAATTCATCTGCATTTGAGGTCTTTAGTAGGTTGTCTGTGAGTATGGGAAAGGCATAAAAAGTACCCTTGCTCTTTTCTTTGCTTGAGTAATGTCTTGGATAATAGGCCATTATTAGTTTAAATTTAAATTGATTCATTAAATTTGTGAATTAATATTTGTTTTGTTTATTATTTTAAGATTGCACCATCAGGTTGTTATTTTATGGTCAGCTAAGATATTACTTATTTGTTTATTAATCCCAGAAATTCTTTGATAGGCAACTTAACTTAAATTTTTAATTTTACACAAGAGTTTTAGTTTTTTATTTAGAAATCCCTGAGGTTATTTACTCTTGTTGTTTTATCAAATATAATTTAGTAAGATAATCTTTCTAATCAAGGTATCATTATTCTTATTCAAAGAGTGTATGATCTATTGGTAGGACTAATATGGTAACTATTAATTAGTGATTGTAAAATTTATCTTTTGTATGGTTTAGTAGTAGATTATTAATATGCCATAGTAATTATAGTTCATCAGTATTGGATTTGATCTTTATTTGATTATACATCTCTGGATCATCATCTCTTTTCCTTAAATTTATTGTAACCCCACTGAGCCGAGTCATTAAGAGTCTCTCATATTTCATCCCATTTCCTCTCATTTCATTTTAGTTTCATATCATTTTTCATCATCTCTCTTTTACATTTCATTTATCATCTCATCCATTTCTAAATCATGTATTCCATTTCTTCTTCTTTCATCTATATCCACTATTTATCATCTCATCCATATCATCTAATCTTTTTTTATCATCCATATCATCTAATCCATATCAAATCATTTCATTTCATCTCTACTTCTCC
The DNA here is from genome assembly GCA_028023455.1 of Epiperipatus broadwayi. Taxonomy (NCBI): domain Eukaryota; kingdom Metazoa; phylum Onychophora; class Udeonychophora; order Euonychophora; family Peripatidae; genus Epiperipatus; species Epiperipatus broadwayi. The sequence continues at coordinate 2,600,067 of JAQFVV010000146.1, forward strand.
TTTTATCTCTCTCCACTACATATCATTTCATCCCTTGTTTCTTTCATTTCATTTCATTTTTTCTTTTCTCTCACATTTTCATTCACCTTATTTCATTTCACTTTCTTTTCATATCATTTTCATCATCTCTCTTTCTTCTCTTTCCATCTCTATCCATTTTTTCCTTTTCACTCTCATTTTCATTGTCTCTCTTCTTTTCCTTTTCTTCTCATTTCACTTTCCCTTCTTCCTTTTCCCTGTCAACAGATGGCGTTCTACCAAAAACACCATCAAGCATATGTTTACATAAACGTCAGAGCAAGCATTCACTATCTCTAACTTTAATTCCACTTTCAGATCATGCTTTCAAGCTATTTGCTATCATCAGTGAAAGACAGGAATTTTAGAAACTAGATCTAAACACAAACTCTGAGCGTTTATGAAACAGTTTCTATTCAGCTTGCAAGCGTGAATCTTTTAGACACATAATGTCTTCAAACTCAGCATAGCAAGCCAGATAGCTATATGTGTCTGATCTCAGTTCAGCATCACCACATAGTAGAAGCCTCTGCAATATATATCATTGCTAGAAAGACCTCAAAGGTACATTTATGAAAAACAAAAAACAAATTAAAAACTTGCTAACACTTGTATTTATGTCAACAGATGGCATTCTACCAAAAACACCGTCAAGCATATGTTTACATAAACATCAGAGCATGCATTCACTATCTCTAACTTTAATTCCACTTTCAGATCATGATTTCAAGCTATTTGCTATCATCAGTGAAAGACAGGAATTTTAGAAACTAGATCTAAACACAAACTCTGAGCATTTATGAAACAGTTTCTATTCAGCTTGCAAGCATGAATCTTTTAGACACATAATGTCTTCAAACTCAGCATAGCACACCAGATAGCTATATGGGTCTGATCTCAGTTCAGCATAACCACATAGTAGAAGCCTCTGCAATATATATCATTGCTAGAAAGACATCAAAGGTACATTTATGAAAAACAAAAAACAAGTTAAAAACTTGCTAATGCTTGTATTTATGTCAACAGATGGCATTCTACCAAAAACACCATCAAGCATATGTTTGCATAAATGTCAGAGCAAGCATTCACTATCTCTAACTTTAATTCCACTTTCAGATCATGATTTCAAGCTATTTGCTATCATCAGTGAAAGACAGGAATTTTAGAAACTAGATCTAAACACAAACTCTGAGTGTTTATGAAACAGTTTCTATTCAGCTTGCAAGCATGAATCTTTTAGACACGTAATGTCTTCAAACTCAGCATAGCAAGCCAGATAGCTATATGGGTCTGATCTCAGTTCAGCATCACCACATAATAGAAGCCTCTGCAATATATATCATTGCTAGAAAGACCTCAAAGGTACATTTATGAAAAACAAAAAACAAGTTAAAAACTTGCTAATGCTTGTATTTAACACAATCTGTTGACATAAATACAAGCATTAGCAAGTTTTTAACTTGTTTTTTGTTTTTTATAAATGTACCTTTGAGGTCTTTCTAGCAATGATATATATTGCAGAGGCTTCTACTATGTGGTGATGCTGAACTGAGATCAGACCCATATAGCTATCTTGCTTGCTATGCTGAGTTTGAAAACATTACGTGTCTAAAAGATTCACGTTTGTAAGCTGAATAGAAACTGTTTCATTAAACACTCAGAGTTTGTATTTACATCTAGTTTCTAAAATTCCTGTCTTTCACTGATGATAACAAATAGCTTGAAATCATGATCTGAAAGTGGAATTAAAGTTAGAGATAGTGAATGCTTGCTCTGACGTTTATGTAAACATATGCTTGACGGTGTTTTTGGTAGAATGCCATCTGTTGATATATATATATATATATATTGTACAGGATAGAGAATCCATCCTTACTTTTTGAAGTCTAGCATGGTTTAAAAAAATATTTGACATAGTTTTACTTAAGGAATTGTAAATAAGTTGTTGGTATTATTGTTATTAATTGTTTTATTGTTATTTATTTCAGGGTTATTTCTTTATTATGATATATGCTTTGTTTTGAAATAGATTATTATAATGGCAATATATGTATATAATTATAAGAGTGTGTATAAAGAAATAAACATTAGCAGTTGTATTTAAATTGCTAAATATAATTATATTGTACCTTTATTTATTTATTTATATATATATTTTTTAAAAAAAAATAAAAGATATAGTAGTATTATTATGGTTGTTTAAATATTCATTTGATTTGTAAATTACAGCATAAATTTTTCAATAATGGCAATATATGTATATAATTATAAGAGTGTGTATAAAGAAATAAACATTAGCAGTTGTATTTAAATTGCTAAATATAATTATATTGTACCTTTATTTATTTATTTATTTATATATATATTTTTAAAAAAAATATAAAAGATATAGTAGTATTATTATGGTTGTTTAAATATTCATTTGATTTGTAAATTACAGCATAAATTTTTCAATGTAATATATATGTACTTTTTTTTTATTGATATTATTTTTTTTTGTTATTTAAAAAAAATATTTTAAAACTGCTAAATATAGTATTAAAGGTGTTTTTTTTAAATCGGCACATGAATTTACAACAATAGGAGAGGAGCTGGCTATGGAATGCAGGATAATGGTCATCATTCTTGCTGGTTAATAAAGAAGAAGACATTACTTTCATTCATCATTTCTCCAAATTTTTCTTATAAATTTCCTTACAAAAATTATTGGATTAAGGATTAATACTAAAAATGGTTTGTTAAGTTCAACTTTATCATTTTGAGGCATTTGCCTCTCTACTTGCCCATCTAACAACATTGGAAAGTTCGTGAAATACAAAACCTAAAAATAAACCAGCATTCATAAATGTTTAAAAAAATAGCTATTTGTAATTATATATTCTAGTACAATTTCCAAATTTCTTAATGATCCAAAGTAATCTTCAATTTAAATGGTACATAATTGGATATCAAGGAAATGATTGATGTCAATTGTTTAATAAGAAGAAACCAATCTGTTAATTTACTTATAATATGTACATATTTTAGCATCACTTTGAGCCATTTTAGGATGAATAAAATAAGTGAAAGTGCTGAAAATATCTAGCTGATTTGAAAATGACTGGACACTAAAGCAGTTAGATGGTAACATAAATTTATCTTACTTTTTTTAATTGTCTATTATTATATTTTTTTGTGTAACATTTAAATATATCTTTATAAAAAAATATACAACTGAAATCTTTGGAAACTAACTTACAAATTTCTTTTGAATGTTAAAATTTTAAGAATGATGAAAATCAATTTTATTATATATGTTTGTTTATTTATTTTAAAGACATTTTATAGCTTAAACTACAGGAATATGTTGTAATTATAATTTTTTTTTTCACTTTTTATTTGATTCACGTTTGCATACAGGTGTACTAAATAATAAAAGTCATTTGTCAGTTTAAATTGGAAAGCAATAAATTATATTTTATTTCATAGGAATTGTATAAATGTAACAAATTTATAAAACTGTATTTATAAATAATATCATTGTTTAATAATTATCTTAATTCTTCAATTATTATTCACACAATCTGGTTGCATTTTATTCATATCCATTAAGTCTTATAAGTTAAAATATTTAATATTTCATACTTGTGTGCATTATATATTAGTGCCAATATTTCATATGCTAGTCATTATCTTTATTTATATTTAAGTCAGTTGACTTTGAAATTTATTTGTTGGTGCAGACATTACTTATTGTTTATTGAGGTTAAAATTATAGTTATAACTTTAGTCCACTATTGTGAAGTTTTTATCTTGGTATTGTTAGTTGTAGAATAGCCTTAGTATCTCAGGCCTTATTTATTACAGTTATTATTATTGCTGGATGGAGTGGATAAATTCCCCATCTGTATTGTAGTTATCCATGAGTAGATAGTACTTATGTTTCCAGTGATTGTAATCACATATTTCTAGGTACCTATTGTTATTGTTTTCAGTGACCCTCTCCATATATTTTCCTGATGTGCTGAGACAAAAGGTCCAGGCATCCTATTTTGCCTTGAATGTAGGTGTTACTTTGGAAGCCACCATGCTTTTGATATATTTATGCTAGTTGCATTCTGGAGTCTTCTTTTTGAGTTTATCACTCATGAGATTTAATTAAGACTAAATTTCTAAATTTTCCACCATAGTAGGTGAGGTTACTTGTATTTTAATATGTAATGTCAAGATAAGTTTGTTTAAAGAATGTGATTCCTTTAGAATGCACTCAGTTATGTTACTGCTTTAAAGTATAAGAATGTCTGTATTTTGTGCTATCATGATTTGTAATCTTTCATAAACCAACCAACAATATTTTGTAATTGTAAATGTTTGAATTTATAAGCATATGGCCATTTGGTATAATCCACACATGTTATGTATATGCTATGATCATCCAGAACTTTTCCAATGTAAATGTAAATCACTTAGATTTTTAAATGTATATTTAGATGATTTACATTATGTGGACATTGAATTTATAACTTATGTGTATATAAATGACTTCTGATAAATGGTCCATTCATTGAATCCATTTAATATTTGCTTAATTCAGTCATTTAGTTGTTTGCTATTTTAAATTAGTATTTATTTAATAAAAATATATTAAAGAGATACATTTATAACTTGAATTATTAATGCAATAAGATATCTCCATCTTATATATTTATTTGTATATTTGTTCAATTTCATAACAGCTTATACAGTTCCTATGTGAATATAAATTGCAAATTAGCTGTGTTATTGTTAAACCTTATAATTGATTTACATATAAGAGAATTGAGTATTTGTAAAATAAAAGCATTATTGTGTTTCCTAGATCTCTATATAAGTATATGTATGTTATTATAAGTCTAAAATCGTAATTTTGAAATAAAGCTGTATCATTTATTTTATATAAAAGAATGATTTTCAGTTTTATTTGAGATTTATTAATTTTATTTTTCTCTATTTTTAGTACATCAGCTCTACAAGCTAGCAGATATGAAAGTATTAAATTATTGGTAATTTCAAGTGAATAGATATATTTTGGATTCAATAAAATTCCTTTTGTTCCAAATTATATTTGGTATATAATTAATTGTAAGTTAAGTTAACCTTGAGAACTAATTAGTAACGTACTTTAGTCAATGATCTACATTATTAAGTTTATTTTATATAGTTAGCTGAGGTAATAGTATATTTTTAGTATATTCATTTTGAGGCAGTTTATTTTATCTTAATATATGTATAACATGCTATTAAATAGGTTATTACACTTCTTATATGTGTCATATTTATATTGAGTTGAATGATGGAAGGTATGTTATTTTTTCTTGCATCGTACATACATTTTATTATAATTTGCATGCTAATATAACCCTAATTAATTTATGGGTGCATCATAGATATATCTTATCCAAATCTTTTCTGTATTTATCACATATGCTATCCATTATAAATGGTGCAATTTATAGATTGAGTTTGTAAGTTAAATAAATTAAGAGATAACGTATTTCATTATAAATGCTGCTCAATAATTTAGGCCACATCATTTTTTTTTTACTTATGGCATATATGACATGCTACATTGATTATCCACTGTTTATTCATTTTTCTTCATTTATATTGATTTACATGTTTACCATTACAATTGGCCTACCAGCATTTAGGGACTTCTTATTTTAATACATTTACATTCCATTACAATATATATATATATATAGATAGATAGATAGATAGATAGATAGATAGATAGATAGATAGATAGATAGATAGATAGATAGATAGATAGATAGATAGATAGATAGATAGATAGATAGATAGATGGATGGATGGATGGATGGATGGATGGATGGATGGATGGATGGATGGATGGATGGATGGATGGATGGATGGATGGATGGATGGATGGATGGATGGATGGATGGATGGATGGATGGATGGATGGATGGATGGATGGATGGATGGATGGATGGATGGATGGATGGATAGATAGATAGATAGATAGATAGATAGATAGATAGATAGATAGATAGATAGATAGATATACAGACAGACAGACAGATAGATAGATAGATAGATAGATAGATAGATAGATAGATAGATAGATAGATAGATAGATAGATAGATAGATAGATAGATAGATAGATAGATAGATAGATAGATAGATAGATAGATAGATAGATAGATAGATAGATAGATAGATAGATAGATAGATAGATAGATAGATAGATGAAAAACAAAACAAGTTATATATCACATAACTAGCTATCGCTTGCATTTATGATCAATAGCTGGAGCTTTACCAAAACCTCCAACAAGTGTATAAACATCAAAAGAGTCAGAATTCACTCTTTCATTGGCTCCACCTTCAAATCAGCTGATTTCAAGCTAATTTGCTATCATCAGTGAAGGATAGGGCTAGAAACTAGATCTAAATACTGACTCCAAGTGTTTATGCAACAAGGTCCTATCAGTTTGCAAGCATGAATTTTTCAGACATGTAATGTCTTCAAACCGAGCCTAACAAGCCAGATAGCTACATGGGTCTGATATCAGTTCAGTTTCACCACATAGTCAAAGCCTCTGCAATATATATCATTGCAAAAACCTTTAAAGATACATTTATGAAAAACAAAACAAGTTATATATCACATAACTTGCTATCACTTGCATTTATGATTAATAGATGGAGCTTTACCAAAACCTCTGACAAAATTATTTTTCTGAATAAATAAGTAAAAAACACAACTACTAGGAACCAATTGATATTATTACAATGCAAAAGACTTTCTATGGTTTATTTTTAAAATTGGATCACATTTGAAAATTTGTTGATGAAATGATATGCTTTAGCTCACAAATTGCAATAAATTAACTTTAATAAAACTTTCATACACTTGTTTACAAATATATAAACTCTGAAATCATTCTGCCTTAGATTATTCTTTGTAATTCGTGAAGGATAATATAAATAAAAAGATGTATAACAAATGCTTTTACTTACTGGGGACTAAAAACTTTAAAAATAATTGCTTTTTCAACCCCAATCAGGGTTTTTATATTTAACTTGAAATAAAAGTGGCAGAGGGGTGGGAAAGATTTACAGAATTTAATTAATATAATCCTTAAGGCAGGGATGAGCAATTGTTTTGGCTCGAGGGCCGCATAGGTTGGCAGAGGGCCGCATCAGGGGCCATTTTATAGAAGCGAAGGTTAGTGGAGGGCTGCACTTTTTTTTCATGACACAATATACACACTGCTTTATCCCCTGTATTACCAAAGAAATATTTGTTTGTCCATTCTTCATTAAACACACGACATTCATTACCAATTTTACATTTTTTCAGAGGGTTCATGGTTTCACTAAAGTTGGAAATGTATATATTTGCTAATGCAAAGACAAAATTGAAATTAATCAAATCAACTGGAAAAGCACTGCACATCGTATCTACACTGTGCATGTGTATTGATGTGGCCATTCTAGTGGAAAATATGAGATCAATATTCGGTCATGCAACGGGAAGGAAATTTCAGTCGAAGGTGGATTTTCTGAATGTCTTGGCGGGCTGCCTAAAAACTCTTAGGGGGCCACATGTGGCCCTCGGGCCACTATTTTCTCACCCCTGCCTTAAAGGATTAAATTAATTAATATCTGTACCTCTCTCCAAGATTTTATTTCAAGTTAAATCCTAAAATTCCACTAGTGGTTCAAGAAACAATTACTTTTAGATTTATTATTCCTCATTTAAGTAAAAGTATTTGTTACAGTAAAAAAAAATTATATATATATATTTTTAAATTTTAGCCTTCAGATATTTTTTGTAATTCTTCCAAATGTCAGCTTAATATTCCAAAGTAAAATGTTATATATTAAAGATCACATACAATATAATTTTGTTTACTTGGAAAGTGTTTTTAAAAAGTCAACTTTTACAATCAGAAGAAGGAAACATTTATAATCCAGATTTACTTTTATTTCAGTTTTCAAAGATCAGTAAAAATCTTTTTAATGTATGCTTTTGCGATGTTTATATATATATATATATATATATGTGTGTGTGTGTGTGTTGAATTAAATATTTCCATAGATTGTTATTATATATGCATAATATATTGTAATAGTATGATATGGGGGAGTAAGTGTAAGATGATTATAGAATTGATTTAAAAATATTTTCCTCATATATACTCCAAAATGAGAGACCTATGTGAGAAATCTATAATTTATATGACTCACGAACTAGAGATTCTATTTAATTTATATTTATGGAATTTGTAATTTAAAACTACAGAATTGTGCTTGTTGACAATAAAGTCATACACATGTGAATGAAAACCTAATTCCCTCATTCATATTATTACAATCTGAATTTATTTGGTTAGTAAATATTGTTAGCTTTTGTGACTAAATTTACCATTGGTAAATAATTTTGGTGATATGAACTGGCATTCTATTATGTAGACTTATCTGAGTAATATAAAATGAAATAACTAAAGTTAGGATTTTAATTTAATAGATAAATATTTTATTTACATTGATAACTAGAATGTAGGTTCTGAAATTGCATATTAAAATAACATTAAGTTATAATAATTAGTATGTGTGTATTGACACTATTGACAATGTTAAACAAAGTACTTTGTTTGAATTAAAGGAAGATACATGTTCAACTTAATTTTGCTGATAGTAATTTAGTATTGAGAATTATTAACTTATTATGGTCTAGGTTGGGATTAAATCCAAATAAGTTATCTTGACAAGTATCATTTAATAATTATTTATCCCTTTGTCATTTAGGGGAACTTCCTTTAATTGAATATATAAGTGTGATTGTTTACTTGTATATAACATGAGTTAAATAAAATTAATGACAAAAACTTGAAGTCATTACTGGGTAAAGTGATCAAATTGGTATAGGAATTTGTAGGTATCCAAAATGAGACAATAATAGCACTAAGAATTTGATTGTAGTTTTTGCAATAATCCAATATAATTTATCCTACAGTAGCCTCTTTTATATATTTGTTAGGTAATTGGTAGTTGTGTAATTCACTTTCATTACATATGTAGATATATCTAAAAGTAAATCTTAATGAATACTAATTCTTGTGTTACCTAATAAGCTTATAGTATCATAATTCCTTTTAATATCATCTATAAGTATAGTATGCATCTTTGTATTATGTTTCCCACAAACATTGTGATATAGGTGTTAGAATCTCATCATGTGCATAATCAGTATGTGCCCAAAAGAATATAATAAACTACGTGTCTGGTAGTGGCATTATGGTCTCATGACTAAAGCTTGATATATTTGATATTCTATATTTTGTTCTCTTCCTTTTGTGAACTATTCTTAGGGTAGTTGTTGAATGTTGATTTGGTTTCTTCTATGAAATTGGCATTTTATTTTATTTATAACTGTCAACACTGTACTTTTAATATGCATGCGATTATTTTGTTTTATATGTTTATGTTCCAAATTCGAATGGCAATTTATCTTACTGGAAGAAACAATGAATTTATAATGTGCTGGAAATTGTGGTTTTATTTATTAGATGATCTCAATTTAAATCCATGATCCTTAGGAAACAGACATTAACATGTTTAAATCTGGCAATCCATTTTTATTGTTCTGTTTCTATCTGATTTTAGGAATATGAACATTTCAGTAAATAGAATACACTAATTAAAATATAATTTCTTCTATGTAGTTTACCAACGTGTATTTTCACGAAAAAAAATCACTTTTTTTTTATAATTTTCTTTCTTGTTGCTATATCACTTATCTCTCATGGATTTCATTTGATTGTTGCTTTAAACAATTGACGTAATAATATTTATATAATATTAAATAATATTTATATAATATTAAATATACCTGCACACTTACATATATGTAAATTATTACATGTGAAGTATAACATGTAACGATTGTAAATATATATATATATAACATGTATTAATCATTCATTAATGTGCAAGTAAATACTTATTTTTTGTTTTCATTTTGTTCTTTTCTATTGGTGATTTCAAATACAGTGTGATCGTAAGTTAAAATTGTTATTAAAGTTTACTATACTACATATCTGTACTTACTACATTCTGATAATTCTTCATTTATTTCAATTTTGAATTACTTTTAAACCAAATAAATAATAAAAAATACAGTTAAGATATTAATTAAAATCTTGTGCTAAGTAAGTATTATGTTTCGTCAGATAAAGTAGAGGGTTATCAATTGTCAATTTTATTGATCATTTTTTAAACTGAATAACAGGTTGACATCAAAAAAGTTTTAAATATTATACCTACATAATCCTATTTTGAAGGAGCCTTCTAACTGTCACTATATATATATATATTATAACGTTTTCCGTTTTGCTAGGCCTCTACACGCTAATATAAACTGCGCATGAGTTGATCAAGCCATGTCAAAAAAGAAGAGTTATATTTCTATTCTAAAAACATAGCTATATTTCCTGATTAACTCGGCCTATTAATTGTTGAGAATTGTGCTATTGACGAAATTAGCTTTTAATTTATTTAATCTGGGCGCCAGAATTCCTAAGAATTCGCTGAAATCGTCATATAACATCTCACAAAAAAAAAAATACTTTTAAACTAATCGTTATTTTTTTAAGATTATTATTCCTGAGCTTATTCAAACATATTGGCAAAGGTAAATTACATTTTTAAATCTTATTAAACTACTAATAGATTTAATAATAAAAAATAATAACTATTATTAATAACGAACAAATGAAAATTGGTATTAGAAATATTTTTATTCTAATAGACTAAAAAAATATTTGAAATAAATTACTTATCAAGTAAATTAGAGAGAACACAACTCAAATGTGAATCAATTAATAAAAAACAATTTTACAATTACTGTTCATATCTAAATTTCTTTTAGAAATTTCCTTTAAAAAAATGAATGTCTCTTGTACAAGAAAATTAATGTCTCTATCGGGATTGTTTAAACATACTTTTAGAAATTGTTTGAAAACGTTTAATTTGGTCACAATCAGGAGTAATGAAGTATAACTTACCGGTAAGTTTTGGGAATTCAGTAGTAGATAACTATGCATAGTTTTTTGGGTAGAATGAGCTTGGCCTTTTGGTTATTATTTGATCTTGTGGTCCATTCTCCTAGTCAGTCACGAAAGCTTTTCTGGTATACATCTTCAGGCACGATGTCTTCAGCGTAGAGCGATCTTGGATATATTATTGTTATCCAAGACCAACTAGAGAAACCAACAAACAAGATGTTCTTCAAACTGATCTCTGCCTTTTATACTAGAGGCCCAGTTTTCCAACTTCTGTGCATATCTTTTGTTTGTCAAAATATCCGTTGATAATCTTATATATTCTTTATAAAATTTATGTTACAAAGTCTTTATTTTTTTCAGCATAATTCTGCTATCTTTAATTAGTTGAAATATTTTTACTTTTTCTTATCTAGATTGGTAATTTGTGTCTTTTGTTCTCTCCAATTCTAACTTTTGTTTCTAATTACATAAAAAAAAAAAAAAAAAAAACGAAAGAATAATTTAACTTTCATTGTATGTTTTTTTTTTTTAAAAAAAAAAAAAATTAGTCAAAAAAAAATCTAAATTTACTTTTATTTTTTAGCTTTTACCAAATGCCAATATAGTTGCAACGTATATAAATAAACGTTACAATATATAAAATTAAAAAATAAGCTTGTTTAGAGCTATTAGCAGGCTTTTTATATATTATATATTGCATGTCAGAATGACATAGATTTGATATTTTGCATAAGAATGAAGACAGACAGACCTGTATCAAAACACATTAATTGACCAAATCATTCAATTGGAGATTTAATAGAGTAGTAATTTTACAGGATGATCTTTCTTCTACAAGAGAGAGGAAACAAAAGGAGAGTTTTTTATTTTTGAATTCAAGACCTTATACCCACATGGAATGAATTTAAACATAGGGATTATTACATTTTTAAGTTACCTAGTCTCCTAAAAAAATTTGTTATATATTTTTGTTAAATTTTTTTTGTATATAAAGTTTTTTAGATGTGGGAGTTTTGTTATGTAAAATTTTTTTAGGCAAAAGTTTTTTTATATGAAGGTTTTATTAGTGTTTAATTAGTAAATAGATAAATAATTAATTACTATAAATAATTATTGTACTTTGCACTAACTTTGATTTTTGATTTACTTGTATAAGTATTTTAGCTTTTAAGCAAATATTAATATGAACACAGACTATTTTTGTAATTAAGTTTGATTAATACAAAATGTAGTTTTTTTGTTTGTTTGTTTATTTGTTTGTTTATTTGTTTGTTTGTTTTAAGTATACATTATATATATATATATATATTGTAACAGTAATCTGGTGAACCAAAGCTATAGTAAATTTTGATTCCAAATAAATATTTATATTAAGTGAAAATTTAATAGTTAATAAAATTTGAATAAAAATGATTCAATTCAAATTAATATAATATTTATCAATGTTTTAGATGATAATTATTACTTAAAACTTAGCATTGAAATTTTAAACTAAGTACAAATCCTCCCAAAATTATTTTTAATAATGCTTTTTATATTTTAAATAATAAAAAAATGAAACTTTAAGGCGCCAAAACTTCTAAATAGAAAGTTTATTTTTAGAAAACTTTCTAATACCTGTTCATTATCATTTACAAATTAATACAGGCAAAACTCTCCATACAGTAGTGACAAATTAACATCTCCATTTCTGCATGTTTCTTAGTGTATTGTATGATTTCTCAGACTTGTGGATATTAATAACATATTGGATGTTAAAAGCACAATGTTTAGATTAAATTTGATAGGAAAACTAAATGAATTAAAAAATAACTTAACAAAGACAATATATAATTGATGCTTGTATACTTGAAACTATCACTAGATTTTCAAAGTAAAGATAATAAAATAATAAGAGGTATTTTAAATTTAACCCTGATAATATCTATAATGATAAAAATCTTACCATATGAAATATTGAAAAAGATCGAAACCATGGTTTTCTGTAGACATCATTCTTTTAATATATTTATATATATTACTTCCTTCAAAAATGGTAATTACCTTCCTGGTGCACTGGTGATGTTAGATAAGAAATACAGTAGCATTAGTGGTATTAGATAAGGTATACTATCAGTATTTTTAAATGATATGCAATTAATATTGAATCTTTAGTGGAAGTGCTAAAATTTTAATTATTTATATTTATTATTTTAAAATATATAAAACAAAAATTTTGGGAATGTAAAGTAGTCTTCTTTGAAATATAGTAACACTAAAACATTATAGAGTATAATTTTAATTTTAAAGATTTTACAGTAGAAGATAAATCTTTTGTTTATAATCGATGACAACACTTTTGTTAAACTTATCTAGGAAAGAAAGAAAGCTGAAAGAAAGACTAGAAAATGAATATTATTTCAACTGTCATTTTCTCACGAAATATCTTTAGTTACATTTTTTTTAAAAAAAAAAAAGCATTTAAAGAAAAACAAGTCAAAATCAAATAATAATAATAGTAATTGTTGATTTGATTTTGACTTGTTTTTCTTTAAATGCTTTTTTTTTTAAAAAAAATGTAACTAAAGATATTTCGTGAGAAAAGGCAGTTGAAAAATATTGCATTTTCTAGTGTTTCTAACAGCTTCTTTCTTTCTAGATTAAGTTTAACAAAAGTGTGTTGTCAATCGATTATAAAACAAAAGATTTATCTTCTACTGTAAATCTTTAAAATTAAAATTATACTCTATAATGTTTTAGTGTGACCTATATTTACACGAAGGCTAACTTTACATTCCCAAAATTTTTGTTTTATATATTTTAAAATAATAAATATAAATAATTCAAAATTTTAGAACGCACTAAAATTCAATATTAATTGCATATCATTTAAAGATACTGATAGTAGTACCTTATCCTAATACCACTAATGCTACTTATATTCTTATCTAGCATCACCAGTTTACCAGGAAAGTAATTACCATTTTGGAAGGAAGTAATATATATAAATATATTAAAAGAATGGTGTCTACAGAAAACCGTGAGTTTCTCTATTTCAATATTTCATATGGTAAGATTTTTATCATTATAGATATTATCAGGGTTAAATTTAAAATACCTCTTATTAGTGCATTATCTTTACTTTGAAATCTAGTGATGAGTTTCAAGTATACAAGCATCAAATATATATTGTCTTTTATAAGTTATTTTTTAATTCATTTAGAATATTTTCCATATCAAATTTAATCTGACATTGTACTTTTAACATCCAATATGATATTGATATCCACAAGTCTGAGAAATCATACAATACACTAAGAAAACGTAAAGAAATGGAGATGAAATTGAATTTGTCACTACTGTATGGAGAGTTTGCCTGTATTAATTTGTAAATAATAATAAATAGGTATAGAGAGTTTTCAAAAATAAACTTTCTATTTAGAAGGATTTAGAGCGCCTTAAAGTTCCGTTTTTTTATTATCTAAAATATAAAAAGCTTATAATAAAAATAATTGGGAAGGATTTGTGCTTAGTTTACAAAATTTCAATGCTAGTTTTTAGTAATAATTATCATCTAAAACATTAATAAATAATATTATATTAATTTGAATTGAGTCATTTTTATTCAAATTTTATTAACTATTAAATTTTCACTTAATATAAAATATTTATTTGGAATCAAAATTTACTATAGCTTTGGTTCACCAGATTACTATTTCAATATATATATATATATATAATGTATACTTAAAACAAACAAACAAAGTAAAACAAACAAATAAACAAACAAACAAAAAAAACTACATTTATGTATTAATCAAACAACCCCAAAAATAGTCTGTATTCATATTAATATTTGCTTAAAAGCTAAAATACTTATACAAGTAAATCAAAAATCAAAGTTAGTACAAAGTACAATAATTATTTATATTAATTAATTATTTATCTATTTACCTAATTAAACACTAATAAAACCTTTCATATAAAAGAAAACTTTTGCCTAAAAAAAAATTTTACATAACAAACTCCCCCATCTAAAAAAACTTTATATACAAAAAAAATTTAACAAAAATATATAACAAATTTTTTGAGGAGACAAAATTAACTTTTTAAAAATGTAATAATCCTTATGTTTAAATTCATTCCATGTGGGTATAAGGTCTTGAATTCAAAAATAAAAAAACTCTCCCTTTGTTTCCCTCTCTTGTAGAAGAAGTCATCTTTAAAAGTTACATACTCTATTAAATCTCTCAATTGAATGATTTGGTCAATTAATGTGTTTTGATACAGGTCTGTCTGTCTCATTCTTGTGCAAAATATCAAATCTATGTCATTCTGACATGCAATATATAATATATAAAAAGCTTGCTAATAGCTCCTAAACAAACTTATTTTTTAACTTTATGTTGTATCGATTTATTTATATGCGTTACCTCTATATTGGCATTTGGTAAAAAAATAAAAAAAAAAGTAAATTTAGATTTTTTTTAGACTAATTTTTTTCCTTAAAAAAAAAACTGCAATGGACAGGTAAATTATTCTTTCGTTTTTTTTTTTTTTTTTATATGTTTGTAGAAACAAAAGTTAGAATTGGAGAGGACAAAAGATGCAGATTACCAGTCTAGATGAGAAAAAGTAAAAATATTTCAACTAATTAAGGATAGCAGAGTTATGCTGAAAAAAATAGAAGACTTTATAACATAAAGGCTTTATAAAAGAGTACATATGGAATTATCAACGGATATTTTGACAAACAAAAGATATGCACAGAAGTTGGAAAACTGGGCCCTAGTATTAAAGGCAGAGGTCAGTTCGAGGAACATCTTGTTAGTTGGTTTCTCTAGTTGGTCTTGGATATCAATAATAGCTATCTCAAGATAACTCTACTCTGAAGACATCGTGCTTGGAGTGTATACGAGAAAAGCTTTTGCCATTGACTAGGAGAATGGACCACAAAGATCAAATAACAACCAAGAGGCCGCTCTTCTACCCAAAAAACTATGCATAGTTATCTACTACTGAATTCCCAAAACTTACACGGTAAGTTATACTTCTTACTCCTGATTGTGACCAAGTTGAGCGTTTTCAAACAATTTCTAAAAGTATGTTTAAACAATCCCGATAGAGACATTAATTTTCTTGTACAAGAGACATCCATTTTTTTAAAGGGAGAACAAAAGAGGAATTTAGATATGAACAGTAATTATAAAATTGTTTTCATTAATTGATAAAATGATTAAGTAGTCCTCTCTCTAATTTACTTGATAAGTAATTTATTTCAAATATTTTTTTGGTCTGATTAGAATAAAAATGTTTCTAATGCCAATTTTCATTTGTTAAGATTATTAATAATAGTTATTATTTTTTATTATTAAATCTATTGAAGTAGTTTAATAAGATTTAAAAATGTAATTGCACCCTTACATAATATCATTTGAGATAAGCTTTCCTAGGAATAATAATCTTAAAATAATGATTAGTTTAAAGTATTTTTTTTTGAGAGATGTTATATATAAGCGATTTCCGTGAATTCGTTGCAATTCTAGCGCCCAGATGCATCAAGTACATGCTAATGTCGTCAATAGCTTTATTCTCAACAATTAATAGGCTGAGTTAATCGAGGAGAGAAATATAACTATGTTTTTAGAATAGAAATATAACTCTTCTTTTTTGACATAAAAACTTGATCCAACTCATGCGCGGTTTACATAATAGCGTATAGAAACATAGCAAAGCGGAAAACGATATAATATATATATATATAGTGACAGTTAGAAGGCTCCTTCAAAATAGGATTATGTAGGTATAATATTTAAAACTTTTTTGATGTCAACCTATTATTCAGTCTAAAAAATGATCAATGAAATTGACAATTGATAACCCTCACTTTATCTGACGAAACATGATACTTACTTAGCACAAGATTTTAATTAATATCTTAACTTTATTTTTTACTATTTATTTGGTTTAAAAGTAATTCAAAATTGAAATCAATGAAGAATTATCAGAATGTAAATAAGTACAGATATGAGTATGGTAAACTTTGATAACAATTTTAACTTACGATCACACTGTTGAAATCACTAATAGAAAAAAGACAAAATGAAGACAAAAAATAAGATTTACTTGCACATTAATGAATGATTAATACATGTTATATGTATTATACTTACAATCGTTACATGTTATACTTCACATGTAATAATTTCCATATATGTAGTGTGCAGGTATATTTAATATTATATAAATATAACTTAATATTATATCAAATATTATTACATCAATTGTTTAAAGTAACAATCAAATTAAATACAGAGAGATAAGTGATATAGCAACAAGAAAGAAAATTATAAAAAAAAAGTGATTTTTTTCGTTGAAAATATAACAACCAATAAACATTAAACTTGAATATACCTAATGGAAAGGATATATTTTTTGAGGAACCACACCTCACGTTGATAAACTACATAGAAGAAATTATATTTTAATTAGTGTATTCTATTTACTGAAATGTTCATATTCCTAAAATCAGATATGTGCTCTTCCGATCTAGAGCAATAAAAATGGATTGCCAGATTTAAACATGTTGATGTCTGTTTCCTAAGAATCATGGATTTAAATTGAGATCATCTAATAAATAAAACCACAATTTCCAGCACATTATAAATTCATTACTTCTTTTAGTAAGATAAATTACCATTCGAATTTGGAACATACACATATAAAACAAAATAATCTCATGCATATTAGAAGTACAGTGTTGACAGTTGTAAATAAAATAAAAATGGCAATTTCATAGAAGAAACCAAATCAACTTTCAACAACTACCCTAAGAATAGTTCACTAAAGGAAGAGAACAAAATATAGAATATCAAATATATCAAGCTTTAATCATGAGACCATAATGCCACTACCAAGCACGTAGTTTATTATATCCTTTTGGACACATGCTTATTATGCACATGATGAGATTCTAACACCTATATCACAATGTTTGTGGAAAACATAGTACAAAGATGAATACTATACTTATAGATGATATTAAAAGGAATTATAATACTATAAGCATATTAGGTAACACAGGAATTAGTATTCATTAAGATTTACCTTTAGATATATCTACATATGTAATGAAAGTGAATTACACAACTACCAATTACCTAACAAATATATAAAAGAGGCTACTGTAAGATAAATTATATTGGATTATTCCAAAAACTATAATCAAATTCTTAGTGCTATTATTGTCTCATTTTGGATACCTACAAATTCTTACACCAATTTGATCACTTTATCCTTGAATAATTATTTCAGTAATGACTTTAAGTTTTTGTCTTTAATTTTATTTAACTCATGTTATATACAAGTGAACAATCACATTTATATATTCAATTACAGGAAGTTCCCCTAAATCACAAAGGGATAAATAATTATTGAATGATACTTGTCAAGATAACTTATTTAGATTTAATCCCAACCTAGACCATAATAAATTAATAATTCTCAATATTAAATGACTATCAGAAAAATTAAGTTGAACATGTATCTTCCTTTAATTCAAACAAAGTACTTTGTTTAACATTGTCAATAGTATCAATACACACTACTAATTATTATAACTTAATGTTATTTTAATATGCAATTTCAGGACCTACATTCTAGTTACCAATATAAATAAAATATTTATCATTAAATTAAAATCCTAGCTTTAGTTATGTCATTTTATATTACTCAGATAAGTCTACATAATTGAATGCCAGTTCATATCACCAGAATTATTTACCAATGGTACATTTAATCACAAAAGCTAACAATATTTACTAACCAAATAAATTCAGATTGTAATAATATGAATGAGGGAATTAGGTTTTCATTCACATGCGTATGACTTTATTGTCAACAAGCACAATTCTGTAGTTTTAAATTACAAATTCCATAAATATAAATTAAATAGAATCTCTAGTTCGTGAGTCATATAAATTATAGATTTCTCACATAGATCTCTCATTTTGGAGTATATATGAGGAAAATGTTTTTAAATCAATCCTATAATCATCTTATACTTACTCCCCCATATCATACTATTACAATATATTATGCATATATAATAACAATCTATGGAAATATTTAATTCAACACACACACACACTATATATAAACATCGCAAAAAGCATACATTAAAAAGATTTTTACTAATCTTTGAAAACTGAAATAAAAGTAAATCTTGATTATCAATGTTTCCTTAATATACTTTTCTGAATTGTAAAAGTTGACTTTTTAAAAACACTTTCCAAGTAAACAAAATTATATTGTATGTGATCTTTAATGTATAACATTTTACTTTGGAATATTAAGCTGACATTTGGAAGAATTACAAAAATATCTGAAGGCTAAAATTAAAAAAAAAATATATATATATAATTTTTTTTACTGTAACAAATACTTTTACTTAAATGAGGAATAATAAATCTAAAAGTAATTGTTTCTTGAACCACTAGTGGAATTTTGGGATTTAGCTTGAAATAAAATCTTGGAGAGAGGTACAGATATTAATTAATTTAATCCTTTAAGGCAGGGTGAAAAAATAGTGGCCCGAGGGCCACATGTGGCCCCTAAGAGTTTTTAGGCAGCCCGCCAAGACATCAGAAAACCACCTTCCGACTGAAATTTCCTTCCCGTTGCATGACCGAATATTGATCTCATATTTTCCACTAGAATGGCCACATCAATACACATGCACAGTGTAGATACGATGTGCAGTGCTTTTCCAGTTGATGTGGTTAATTTCAATTTTGTCTTTGCATTAGCAAATATATACATTTCCAACTTTAGTGAAACCATGAACCCTCCGAAAAAATGTAAAATTGGTAATGAATGTCGTGTGTTTAATGAAGAATGGACAAACAAATATTTCTTTGGTAATACAGGGAATAAAGCAGTGTGTATATTGTCATGAAAAAAAAGTGCAGCCCTCCACTAACCTTCGCTTCTATAAAATGGCCCCTGATGCGGCCCTCTGCCAGCCCTATACGGCCCTCGAGCCAAAACAATTAATAATCCCTGCCTTAAGGATTATATTAATTAAATTCTGTAAATGTTCCCCACCCCTCTGCCACTTTTAATTTCAAGTTAAATATAAAAACCCTGATTGGGGTTGGAAAAAGCAATTATTTTTAAAGTTTTTAGTCCCCAGTAAGTAAAAGCATTTGTTATACATCTTTTTATTTATATTATCCTTCACGAAGTACAAAAGAATAATCTAAGGCAGAATGATTTCAGAGTTTATATACTTGTAAACAAGTGTATGAAAGTTTTATTAAAGTTAATTTATTGCAATTTGTGAGCTAAAGCATATCATTTCATCAACAAATTTTCAAATGGATCCAATTTTAAAAATAAACCATAGAAAGTCTTTGCATTGTAATAATATCAGTTGGTTCCTAGTAGTTGTGTTTTTTACTTATTTATTCAGAAAATAATTTTGTCAGAGGATTTTGGTAAAGCTCCATCTATTAATCATAAATGCAAGTGATAGCAAGTTATGTGATATATAACTTGTTTTGTTTTTCATAAATGTATCTTTAAAGGTCTTGCAATGATATATATTGCAGAAACTTTGACTATGTGGAGAATCTGAACTGATATCAGACCCATGTAGCTATCTGGCTTGTTAGGCTCGGTTTGAAGACATTACATGTCTGTAAAAATTCATGCTTGCAAACTGATAGGAATTTGTTGCATAAACACTTGGAGTTAGTGTTTAGATCTAGTTTCTGGCTTCTACTCTTCACTGATGATAGCAAATTAGCGAAATCAACCAGTTTGAAGGTGGAGCCAATGGAAAGAGTGAATTCTGACTCTTTTGATGTTTATACACTTGTTGGAGGTTTTGGTAGCTCCAGCTATTGATCATAAATGCAAGCGATAGCTAGTTATGTGATATATAACTTGTTTATTTTCCATCTATCTATCTATCTATCTATCTATCTATCTATCTATCTATCTATCTATCTATCTATCTATCTATCTATCTATCTATCTATCTATCTATCTATCTATCTATCTATCTATCTATCTATCTATCTATCTATCCATCTATCTATCTATCTATCTATCTATCTATCTATCTGTCTGTCTGTCTGTCTATCTATCTATCTATCTATCTATCTATCTATCTATCTATCTATCTATCTATCTATCTATCCATCCATCCATCCATCCATCCATCCATCCATCCATCCATCCATCCATCCATCCATCCATCCATCCATCCATCCATCCATCCATCCATCCATCCATCCATCCATCCATCCATCCATCCATCCATCCATCCATCCATCCATCCATCCATCCATCTATCTATCTATCTATCTATCTATCTATCTATCTATCTATCTATCTATCTATCTATCTATCTATCTATCTATCTATCTATCTATCTCATCTATCTATATATATATATATATTGTAATGGAATGTAAATGTATTAAAATAAGAAGTCCCTAAATGCTGGTAGGCCATTTGTAATGGAAAATATATAAATCAATATAAATGAAAAAAGATGAATAAACAGTGGATATTCAATGTAGCATGTCATATATGCCATAAGTAAAAAAAAATGATGTGGCCTAAATTATTGAGCAGCATTTATAATGATATATGTTCTCTCTTAAATTATTTAACTTACAAATTCAATCTATAAATTGCACCATTTATAATGGATAGCATATGTGATAAATACAAAAAAAAATTGGATAAGATACATTTATGAGGCACCCACAAATTAATTAGGTTTATATTAGCTTGCAAATTATAATAAAATGTATGTACCATGCAAGAAAAAATAACATACCTTCCATCATTCAACTCAATATAAATATGACACATATAAGAAGTGTAATAACCTATTTAATAGCACATTATACATATATTAAAATAAAATAAACTGCCTCAAAATGAATTTAGTAAAAATTTACTATTGCCTTGGCTAACTATATAAAATAAACTTAATAATGTAGAGCATTGACTAAAGTACGTTACTAATTAGTTCTCAGAATTAACTTAACCTACAATTAATTATATACCAAATATAATTTGGAACAAAAGGAATTTTATTGAATCCAAAATATATCTATTTAATTGAAATTACCAATAATTTAATACTTTCATATCTGCTAGCTTGTAGAGCTGATGTACTAAAAATAGAGAAAAATAAAATTAATAAATCTCAAATAAAATTCAAAATCATTCTTTTATATAAAATAAATGATACAGCTTTATTTCAAAATTATGATTTTAGACTTATAATATTATACATATACATATATACAGATCTAGGAAACATAATAATGGTTTTGTTTTACAAATACTCAATTCTCTTATATGTAAATCAAGTATAAGCTTTAACAACAACATACCTAATTTGCAATTTATATTCACAAAGGAACTGTATAGGCTGTTATGAAATTGAACAAATATACAAATAAATATACAAGTTGGAGATATCTTATTGCATTAATAATTCAAGTTATAAATGTATCGCTTTAATACATTTTTATTAAATAAATACTAATTTAAAATAGCAAATAATTAAATGACTGAATTAAGCAAATATTAAATGGATTTAATGAATGGACCATTTATCAGAAGTCATTTATACACACATAAGTTATAAATTCAATGTCCACATAATGTGAATCAACTAAATAAACATTTAAAAATAACTAAGTGATTTACATCTACATTGGAAAAGTTCTGGATGATCATAGCATATACATAACATGTGTGGATTATACCAACTGGCCATATGCTTATAAATTCAAACATTTACAATTACAAAATATTGTTGGTTGGTTTGTGAATGATTACAAATCATGATAGCACAAAATACAGACATTCTTATACTTTAAAGCACTAACACAACTGAGTACATCCTAAAGTAAATCACATCCTTTAAATAAAAAACTTATCTTGACATTACATACTAAAATACAAGCAACCTCACCTACTATGGTGGAAAATTTAGTTTTAATTAAACTTCATGAGTGATAGACCCAAAAAGAAGACTCCATAATGCAACTAGCATAAATATATCAAAAGCATGATGGCTTCCAAAATAACACCTACATTTGAGGTAAAATAGGATGCCTGGACCTTTTGTCTCAGCACATCAGGAAAATATATGGAGAGGCTCACTGAAAACAACAACAATAGGTATCTAGAAATATGTGATTTCAATCACTGAAAACATAAGTACTATCAATTCATGGATAACTGTAATACAGATGGGGAATTTATCCACTCCATCCAACAATAATAATAACTATAATAAATAAAGCCTGACATACTAAGGCCGTTCTACAACTAACAATACCAAGATAAAAACTTCACAATAGTTGACTAAAGTTATAACTATAATTTTAACCTCAATAAACAATAAGCAATGTCTGCACCAACAAATAAATTTCAAAGTCAACTGACTTAAATATAAATAAAGATAATGACTAGCATATGAAATATTGGCACTAATAGATAATGCACACAAATATAAAATATTATATATTTTAATATTATAATAATTAGTGGACCTAAATAAAATGCAACTAGTCTGTGAGAATAATAATTGAAGAACTAAGATAATTATTAAACAATCATATTATTTATAAATAAAGTTCTATAAAATTTGTTATATTTATACAATTCCTATGAAATAAAATATAATTTATTGCTTTCCAATTTAAATTGACAAATGACTTTTATTATTTAATATGCCTGTATGTGCAAACGTGAATCAAATAAAAAGTGAAAAAAAAATTTACTAATTACAACATATTCCTGTAGTTTAAGCTATAAAATGTCTTTAAAATAAATAAACAAACATATATAATAAAATTGATTTCCATCATTCTTAAAATTTTAACATCAAAGAAATTTGTAAGTTAGTTTCCAAAGTTTCAGTTATATATTTTTTTATAAGGATATATTTAAATGTTAACACAAAAAAATATAATAATAGACAATTAAAAAAAGTAAGATAAATTTATGTTACCATCTAACTGCTTTAGTTCCAGTCATTTTCAAATCAGCTAGATATTTTCAGCACTTTCACTTATTTTTTCATCCTAAAATGGCTCAAAGGGACTAAAACATGCACATAGTTATAAGAGTAAATTAACAGATTGGTTTCTTCTTATTAAACAATTGACATCAATCATTTCCTTGATATCCAATTATGTACCATTTAAATTGAAGATTACTTTGGATCATTAAGAAATTTGGAAATTATACTAGAATATATAATTACAAATAGCTATTTTTTAAACATTTATGAATACTGTTTTATTTTTAGGTTTTGTATTTCACAAACTTTCCAATGTTGTTAGATAGGCAATTAGAGAGGCAAATGCCTCAAAATGATAAAGTTGAACTTAACAAACCATTTTAAGTATTAATCCTTAATCCAATAATTTTTGTAAGGAAATTTATAAGAAAAATTTGGAGAAATGATGAATGAAAGTAATGTCTTCTTCTTTATTAACCAGCAAGAATGATGACCATTATCCTGCATTCCATAGCCAGCTCCTCTCCTATTGTTGTAAATTCATGTGCCGATTTAAAAAAACACCTTTAATACTATATTTAGCAGTTTTAAAATATTTTTAAATAACAAAAAAAAATAATATCAATAAAAAAAAATTACATATATATTACATTGAAAATTTGTATGCTGTAATTTACAAATCAAATGAATATTTAAACAACCATAATAATACTACTATATCTTTTATATTTTTTTAAAATATATATATAAATAAATAAATAAATAAAGGTACAATATAATTATATTTAGCAATTTAAACCTACAACTGCTAATGTTTATTTCTTTATACACACTCTTATAATTATATACATATATTGCCATTATTGAAAAATTTATACCGATAATTTAAAAATCAAATGAATATTTAAACAACCATAATAATACTACTATATCTTTTATTTTTTTTAAAAAATATATATATAAATAAATAAATAAAGGTACAATATAATTATATTTAACTTAATTTAAATACAACTGCTAATGTTTATTTCTTTATACACACTCTTATAATTATATACATATATTGCCATTATAATAATCTATTTCTAAAACAAAGCATATATCATAATAAAGAAATAACCCTGAAATAACATAACAATAAAACAATTAATAACAATAATACCAACAACATATTTACAATTCCTTAAGTAAACCCACTATGTCAAATATTTTTTAAACCATGCTAGACTTCAAAAAGTAAGGATGGATTCTCTATCCTGTACAATATCATATATATATATATATCAACAGATGGCATTCTACAAAAAACACCGTCAAGCATATGTTTACATAAGCGTCAGAGCAAGCATTCACTATCTCTAACTTTAATTCCACTTTCAGATCATGATTTCAAACTATTTGTTATCATCAGTGAAAGACAGGAATTTTAGAAACTAGATGTAAATACAAACTCTGAGTGTTTAATGAAACAGTTTCTATTCAGCTTACAAACGTGAATCTTTTAGACACGTAATGTTTTCAAACTCAGCATAGCAAGCAAGATAGCTATATGGGTCTGATCTCAGTTCAGCATCACCACATAGTAGAAGCCTCTGCAATATATATCATTGCTAGAAAGACCTCAAAGGTACATTTATAAAAAACAAAAAACAAGTTAAAAACTTGCTAATGCTTGTATTTATGTCAACAGATCGTGTTCAAAACCAGCAAGCCAGATAGCAAGTTTTTAACTTGTTTTTTGTTTTTCATAAATGTACCTTTGAGGTCTTTCTAGCAATGATATATTGCAGAGGCTTCTACTATGTGGTGATGCTGAACTGAGATCAGACCCATATAGCTATCTGGCTTGCTATGCTGAGTTTGAAGACATTACGTGTCTAAAAGATTCATGCTTTACAAGCTGAATAGAAACTGTTTCATAAACACTCAGAGTTTGTGTTTAGATCTAGTTTCTAAAATTCCTGTCTTTCACTGATGATAGCAAATAGCTTGAAATCATGATCTGAAAGTGGAATTAAAGTTAGAGATAGTGAATGCTTGCTCTGACATTTATGCAAACATATGCTTGATGGTGTTTTTGGTAGAATGCCATCTGTTGACATAAATACAAGCATTAGCAAGTTTTTAACTTGTGTTTTTCATAAATGTACCTTTGATGTCTTTCTAGCAATGATATATATTGCAGAGGCTTCTACTATGTGGTTATGCTGAACTGAGATCAGACCCATATAGCTATCTGGCTTGCTATGCTGAGTTTGAAGACATTATGTGTCTAAAAGATTCATGCTTGCAAGCTGAATAGAAACTGTTTCATAAATGCTCAGAGTTTGTGTTTAGATCTAGTTTCTAAAATTCCTGTCTTTCACTGATGATAGCAAATAGCTTGAAATCATGATCTGAAAGTGGAATTAAAGTTAGAGATAGTGAATGCATGCTCTGACATTTATGTAAACATATGCTTGATGGTGTTTTTGGTAGAATGCCATCTGTTGACATAAATACAAGCGTTAGCAAGTTTTTAATTTGTTTTTTGTTTTTCATAAATGTACCTTTGAGGTCTTTCTAGCAATGATATATATTGCAGAGGCTTCTACTATGTGGTGATGCTGAACTGAGATCAGACCCATATAGCTATCTGGCTTGCTATGATGAGTTTGAAGACATTATGTGTCTAAAAGATTCACGCTTGCAAGCTGAATAGAAACTGTTTCATAAACGCTCAGAGTTTGTGTTTAGATCTAGTTTCTAAAATTCCTGTCTTTCACTGATGATAGCAAATAGCTTGAAAGCATGATCTGAAAGTGGAATTAAAGTTAGAGATAGTGAATGCTTGCTCTGACGTTTATGTAAACATATGCTTGATGGTGTTTTTGGTAGAACGCCATCTGTTGACAGGGAAAAGGAAGAAGGGAAAGTGAAATGAAAAGAAAAGGAAAAGAAGAAGAGAGAATGAAAATGAGAGTGAAAAGGAAAAAAATGGATAGATATGGAAAGAGAAGAAAGAGAGATGATGAAAATAATATGAAAAGAAAGTGAAATGAAATAAGGTGAATGAAAATGTGAGAGAAAAGAAAAAATGAAATGAAATGAAAGAAACAAGGGATGAAATGATATGTAGTGGAGAGAGATAAAAGGAGAAGTAGAGATGAAATGAAATGATTTGATATGGATTAGATGATATGGATGATAAAAAAAGATTAGATGATATGGATGAGATGATAAATAGTGGATATAGATGAAAGAAGAAGAAATGGAATACATGATTTAGAAATGGATGAGATGATAAATGAAATGTAAAAGAAAGATGATGAAAAATGATATGAAACTAAAAAGAAACTGAGAGGAAATGGGATGAAATATGAGAGACTCTTAATGACTCGGCTCAGTGGGATTACAATAAATTTAAGGAAAAGAGATGATGATCCAGAGATGTATAATCAAATAAAGATCAAATCCTATACTGATGAACTATAATTACTATGGCATATTAATAATCTACTACTAAACCATACAAAAGATAAATTTTACAATCACTAATTAATAGTTACCATATTAGTCCTACCAATAGATTATACACTCTTTGAATAAGAATAATGATACCTTGATTAGAAAGATTATCTTACTAAATTATATTTGATAAAACAACAAGAATAAATAACCTCAGGGTTTTCTAAATAAAAAACTAAATCTCTTGTATAAAATTAAAAATTTAAGTTAAGTTGCCTATCAAAGAATTTCTGGGATTAATAAACAAATAAGTAATATCTTAGCTGACCAGAAAATAACAACCTGATGGTGCAATCTTAAAATAATAAACAAAACAAATATTAATTCACAAATTTAATGAATCAATTTAAATTTAAACTAATAGTGGCCTATTATCCAAGACATTACTCAAGCAAAGAAAAGAGCAAGGGTTATGCCTTTCCCATACTCACAGACAACCTACTCAAGACCTCAAATGCAGGTGAATTAAATTCTTTAGATATAAAAGATTTAAGATGATGATAGACTATGTGCAAATAATATAAGATAATGTGCAGCTTTTAAAATAACAATACTTAAAAAATATTCTTCTCAAGTACTTATATTCTTAATCTGATATTGCATAACCTTTAGTCTGAAAAGATATACTGATAATTTAAAATAAACTTTTAACTAAAAGTATAACTAAGTATTTGATATAATGTAATTATCTATTATTATGATTCAAGATGAGAATCACTTACTTTAACATAGCTTTCTAATTTTCAAGCCAATATCAAATATATTTAATTAATCTAGGATATACTTGTGAACTTCTGAATTGAAGTTTCAATAAACTTTAGAAACTTAAGATTTTGTGAACTTGGAACCCAAGACAATATTATATTTTTATATAAAAGCAAAACAAACAAAAACAAAACTTTTTGAAATAATAATAATTTGGTTTATTAAGAACAATAAGAAATTCTTACAAATGTAATGGAATACAAACACATTGCCAATATCGCACTGGGATTTAATATAAGTATTTTGACTTTTAACAATTTCCTTTAGTTTACATTAGTATACTTAATAACAGGCTAAGGCTATTCAATTTTAATCACTTTTAATAATTAGAGATTTTATAATCTTTAACTTTAATTATAATGTCTGTATTTAATAAGCACACTACTATTTTTTTAATTAAAATAATTTAAAACATTATGGTGTCATCTAATAATCAGAATAACACACAAAACTAGGTTTATATTTGAACCTCTAACTTAATTTTATAATCTTCAACTTAACAAACGCTAAGTTGGAATAAGCATATTCAACATATTTAAAAAAAATATCATCACTAGTTACACTGACATAACTAATATTATAGCTAGTGATATATTCAAAACAGACTAAGCTAATCTTAAAATTAAACTAAGTTAAGTGTATGGGACATTCATTCATCAGAGATCAGTTATACTCTTTTAAATAAATTTAGTCCACATAAAATTATTCCCTCAATGTTTTAAAATTAATAATGTAACAGACTTACAAATCCAGGGGTGAAACTCTGGATGAAAATATTAAACTTAATATGTGTGGATTGCCACTTATATCATATGAATATTTAACATACTTTAAAATAAATATAACTTATTGTTGGTTAGCTTGTGCATGATAAAACTATCATAGCAACACAATTCAAACATTGATATACCTATGAGCTTTAAATTAGCTGCCACTACCTGAAGAAATAAAGTTCCTCAAACAAGCATATTTTGTCATCACAAATCTAAAACAAATACAACATCACCTACTGTGGTGGAATTAGCATTAAGTCATCATGAATGATAGGCAAAAAATATAAAAATACTAAGCTCCTCAGAGCTGGAAAAGAATATGGTGTCTTTCAAAAATACCTAACTTTGAGGCAGAAATGAAGATACCTGGAACTTATCTACAGTGTATATGGGAACAGAAAAGATGCACCAGGAAAGCACGATCCTCTCTCATGAGATTTCCAATGCTTATAAATGTGATCATCATCACTGAAAAATACAATACAATAACCCTCTTTTGGGAATAAGCACTATTAAATCATGGAAATACAATAAGGATGGATGATTTTATCTACTCCATAAGTATGTTCAAAAATTATTAACTAAGCCTAACTCTATGAGGCTAACCAATACTAACTAATAATAAGATATATATATATATATATACTTCACCTGAATTAACTAAGTTAATTCTAAGAAGTTTGAAAATACAAAACGTATCCAATGTTCAAACCAACAAAATACACTGTCGAATGACTACTATGAGAAATACTTTAAAATTAAATGCATCTAAAATTCTAGGCAAGGCACAATGCACACATAATAAAATATTAAATACTAAAATATGTATAGTAACTAGTGGACTTTTTTAAAAAATTGCTAATTAAATACAAGAAAATTTACTTCTCAATGCATATAACAATATTTGTAGTTATTATTAATACAACATTCATAAAACAAATGAATGGATACTCTCTGATAAACTCCTTTGGTAAATTTAAAATAAAATTGAGTAAAACATCCCATTTATATGAAACTAAGACTGTGATATTTAAATTTTTCATTAAATGATTTTTTTTTTTAAACAGAACCTAGCTTGTGAAATGCTTAATAAATAAAATAAATTCACTTAAGAATAGCAAAACATTTGCTCATTCTAATAGACATATTACATTTTAAAATTATAACCCTAGTTTACCTCTATATTTATGCCAAAAGTGTTACACAAAATATATAGCATAAATATTTTTTTATGGTGTCATTTTTTTAAAATCAATAAAACAAACAATAAAAAAAAAAATAATACATTAACTTAAGTTCATATTTTAACTCTGTAATGGTTTTTGCCATTTAAAAACATGTATTAAGGTCAATTCATCTATCCGGATTCGAAGCTTCAGTCAAATATTTATAAACATGGAAATGATTTCCAAAACAAAAATATGTAGTAGTTCTTTATATAAACACTTTCACTTTCTTTTACCTTTAAAAATAATTTTAAATATTAAAATAATAAAATATCATAAGCATAAACATAAGTTGGCATTGGAAAATAATTTTTTCAGCTGAGTAGCATAAGTATAAGTATAATAAGCATAATAAGCCGGCATTGGAAAAATAAATTCTTCAGCTGAGTACCTGTTTTTATATTTATAATCCTAGGTTCAAAAGTGGAATAATTATAATATATATTTTTAGCTAACTTTCACTATTCTTCTTTAGATAAACACATTTTTTAAAAAATAGAGCTCTTTTTTTTAAACATTATTATTTTTAATATTTCAAATGTATTTCTGTTTTAAACAAATTTCCTTTTATTTTTTTAAACATACGAGTAGATTTCTTTTATAATTAAGACATTCCTCGATTTATGAGCTAGGATCAACGGTCATAAAGTTACTTATAAGTGCTGGAAACTATAACAAACATTATGCATTTGACAGAGACAAGTTCATTAATAATATTTTAAAATTCTTTTAAAGTTTTACCAAAAAAATTATTTTCATACTACTGGCATAAATGAGAATTAGTATTTTAAAATACATATTTTCCTCAGAAACATTATTCTGTGAAGAACATATTTACATGTATATATCATGTATGAATAAGGCAGTATTAAATTTAAGGTCAATTTTAATTTATAAAGACGCTGATGCATTTCCATTTTAATATTTTAAAATATTTGAATGTTTTTTTTAAATTTCTTCTTCACTTGTATTTTTAATTTGATAGGAGATATACTATAGTTTAGTGCAATAAATTCTTTAGCCATAACAATACTTAATAATTTAAGTTTTACTTCTAAATAAAGAAAAATGAATAGATCAAAAGTAAATGAAATATGAGACGCTGAATTTTCTTCAAGCATTTTACTGTAATTTTAATGTTTCAATTGTAATTTAATTATCAGAAAACAGATTACCTTTTTTTTATTCAGCATTTCATTTCCACAAAACGATTTTATATATTTGTTTTAAAAACATACTTTTATTTTTTTTTTTAGAAAATATAAAGTTTTTAAAAATTACTTTTTATTAAAAAACTTTTAAGATCCAGCCACACATATAATTAAAACAGCCCCTGAATGACACCTAGATCCCTATTTTATCTAACAATCTTTTATACCCCCCCCTTTTTAATCAATTCCTTGGTTTAAACCAATGAAATTATTTTTTTAAACTCTAATATTCTTGACAATTCAGCTGTAAAATCAATTTACTGATGTCATTAGTCTTATTATAACATACCACATGACTCCCAGCTGCAAAGTCAAAAATTCATTATTAACGAACGCTATGTATTATTTTTAATAATATTTTATTCTAATAATTCTACTCATTCATTTGCTTTATTTTTTTAATCAATATTGGAATTAAATCATTTTTTTATTCTTATGTTTACATATCATTATTGCAGGCACACATATTCTCACATACATGATATAAATGCATATTAATTGTTTAAAAGTTATTTTTAAAACTACAACAATAAAATTTTAATGAATATTTAATTCAAAATAATTTTATAAGTGGAACACTACTAACTTACATCTGATAAATATTATTATATCATTTTAAAAAATAATAATTTACAGATTATTTTTTAAATTTATTACTTAATATTATTCCAACTTATTTATAATATCTAATTATTATCTTTTAAACATTAAAATGAATTACACAATAGTTACTTTAAAATACATTTAATACTATTTATCAATTCCCCACTATTTCTGATATTTCTTTAATTCAAATCATTATCTAGCATCCCTTATCAAACCAATACTATTGAAATATTTAGATTATCCTATTTTAATCATTAACTAAGTTAATTTCCATTTTTATCATCATTATTTTTTTTAAAATCCGAAATTTTAAACAAAAGGTTAAGCTAAGATAACCTTGATCACCTATTGGAACTAAGTGAGACTTCAGTTAGGTACAATATATATATATATATTACAAATCAATGTCTGTATTTCTTCAAAATAATATACGTAAATTTATAAATAAATATTTGAAAATACAGTATTTAAAAGTTTATAAAAAATATATGTATAACCGTCACTTAGAAGCAATTTCATTTTAAAAGTGATAGTTGACAAAGCTACAAGTTAGTTGAAAGTGCTTCTAAGTGACGGTTATACATATATTTTTTATAAACTTTTGAATACTGCATTTTCAAATATTTATTATAAATTTACATATATATATGCAAACTTATTTTCTATTTTATTTTTCCATTTTCTTTTACAGTTATTAGTTAAAAACATAAATTATATAAATTAATTTTGTCTAAAAATAAAATATCAACTTTATTCAAATAAAAAATGATCAATAAATAGAAATAAATAAAACTATTTAATAAAAGCAAAATTCTTTATTTTAGACCCCAAGCTATATTTAGTTTTAAAATTTTCTCCAAAATTACTTATATTTAAGTAACAAACAAATATTTTACAATAATAAAATTTAATTTTTAATCAAAAAAATAAACAACAAAAAATAATTTGAAGGTTATTAGCAGAAAACATTTTTTCTCATATCAGTAAATTTTGATTGACTCATTTTCGTCTATAAAAGATAATTTATTAAAAATAAAATTTTGTGCATATATAACATACTTAATAACATTAGATATTTACTCATTCTACAAAAGTATGTATTAATATTATAAACATGTTCTATGTAACAAGATATTGACATCTCTTCTATAAAATGAGTATTCATTTTTTTAATGTTTTTAATTTTTTTTAAAATTAAAATTCATATAAAACAATAGAATAAAATGGATTCTAGCCACTAATACTATACATGGTCAATTATGTGCTAAAACTATCATACATGGATATCAATTAACAAGCAAACACTAAATTGTTTTATGAAATGTTTATTAATATTTAATTTAATTTTGTTTTGTTTTTCTATACATTTAAACAAATAGTTAAAAACCTTATGAAATAAATGATATATTTTGATAATTTCCATCCATTTCCGAATTGAATTGAAAGAATAATTTGAAAAAATATTTGAATCAAGATTTACATAATTTATCTTTTATAGAAAATATGAAATATATTTTTATTTTATTCATTTTAAAGACAAAAAATCTCTAATGATATAATGAAAAATAATTTCTGTCACAATTTAAAGAGTTATGTTTTTATTTCTTAAATGTTATATATATATATTATTTATTTACAATAGTAATAATGACATGTTAACTTTGGTACACTTTTAAGAAAAATGTGCTTTTCATGTTTTACTTATCGCCTTTGCCATTGCTTTGGGAGAAAAGTTATTAAAATATAATCACTTAGTAATGTAAAAAACAAATATAAAACTTTAAAATTATAACAATCAATAAAGATTACTCTTAGATTTGATTTTTAAAACAATCTGAAAATATTTTGAAAATAATTATCTTATTAAAACAATGAACTAAATTTGAGAATTTGAATAAAATAACTTTAATAGTTAACGGTTGATAGAATGAAATCATTAATTTGAACAAATTAAGCAATGCAGACAAAATCAATCTAAATGGAATGAATGTTAAAAATAGAATGCTATGGAATGTTCAGGATTAATTTATTTTTATATTAACTATTCCATATTACTTTTAAAATTTATAAATATTATATGTCAGCAGTGACCAAACTTCATGTCTATAAGAGCCACATGTTAAAATTGAAATACAATTAAAAGCCACAATTAAATTTTGAAGTATTAAAAAAAGCAAATATTTGACTTATAATTTTTTTTTATTAATATAATCTATTAATCGAACAAAAAGTCAATAAAATAAAATTAATAAGTGAATTTCAAAATGAATAAAAAATTATTATTCGACCGACAACGTTTGAATTAAAACTGTATGAAGAATGACAACATGATCGATGAAGTCCAAACAAAAGCAGTCAATAATTCAAACAGTGTGTTGTTTCCTTGAAACAATTAAACCTCCCAAGTTGATTACATAAACAATTATTATAAAATTATCTCTACAAAAGAATAAAGCATTATACAATCTCAGAATAAAATGTAAATACAACCTACAAATATAAATTGTATCATAATTTTATTTCAAAAATTATGAACAAATTAAAAAATAATGTTTCATATTATTTTTTATATATTCAATTACTATTTTTTTGTAATATCTCTTAAAAATAATTGTTGAATTTACTATATTAATTGTTGATTTTTAAAATATTGCATTTTTTTTCGAAACAGATTCATAATGCATGTTTATACCCATCCTTTAATTTCAATGAGTAATATATTTTAACAATGTAAATAAAATTATTATATAATTTAATATAATAGTGAAATTGATTTATTAATAAAACTACTTGTAAAAATTACTCTGAATCTGTCTATTTATATATAGTTAATGGTAGTTTACACATCATCATCATCATCATCATCATCAACCATTATCAATCCACTGCAGGATGAAGGTCTCTCCAAGTTTAATCCATCTTTTCCGATCTTTAGCTTCTCTTTTCCACAACACCCCTGCACATTTTCTTATTTCATCCATCCATCTCACATGTGGTCTCTTTCTGGGTCTTTTACAATCTCTTGGAATCCAGTTTAAAATTTCAATTGTCCATCTATTATCATTTCTTCTAGCAATATGTCCAGCCCAACTCCATTTCAATCTTTTAATTTTTTCAATAAGGTCAGTAACACCTGTTTGTTGTCTTACCCATACATTGCGTTTTCGATCTCTTCTTGTTACTCCCAACATACATCTCTCCATACTCCTTTGAGTGGTCTGAAGTCTCTGTATTGCTCTTCTATTAAGTGTCCAAGTCTCAGATCCATAAGTAAGAACTGGTAAAACACATTTGTTAAAAACCATTCTTTTCAAACACATAGGCATATTTCCTTTTAGTATCAAGTTATTTCTACCAAAAGCACTCCAACCAAGTTTAATTCTATGATTAATTTCCTCCATTATGTTTCCATCTGTATTAATAATCTGACCAAGGTATTTGTAACTGTTAACTTCTTCTAATTCTTCATAATCAATCTTTATTTTCATATTTTGAGCAAATCGATTAAACATTACTTTAGTCTTTTTAACATTTATCTTTAGTCCTACTTTTCTACTTTCATCTGCTAACTCCTGCAACATTTCCTGCAGCTCTGAAGCATTATTTGCAAAAACAACTACATCATCTGCAAAATCTAAATGACTTAAATACTCTCCATTTACTTTCATTCCTTTAGTTTCCCATTTTAATCCACAAAATACTTCTTGCAGCACTGCTGTAAAAAGTTTTGGAGATATGGAGTCACCTTGTCTTACACCTTTCTCAATGTTGATTTTTCCAGTATCATTATGTAATCTAATTGTTGCTGTTGCATTTTTATAAATATTCTTTAAAATATGACAATATCCTGGATCTATACCTTGATGATCCAATGCTTTAATCACTGAAGAAATGTGTATAGAATCGAATGCCTTTTCATAATCTACAAATCCAAAACATAATGACAACTCATATTCATTTGTCCTTTCTATGACTTCTCTCAATACCTGGATATGATCTATTGTACTAAAACCACTTTTAAATCCAGCTTGTTCTCTTGGTTGGTGGAAATCCAAAGTTCTCTGTAGACGAGTTGTAATTATCTTGGTAAAAATTTTATATAAAACTGATAAAAGGCTGATAGGTCTGTAATTTCTAATATCTTCTTTATCACCTTTTTTAAATATTAATATTATTACTGCATTCTTCCAATCTTCCAGTACATCTTTATCATTTAGACATTTGGTATATAACTTTGCTAAAATTGTTTCTATTTCTTCACCTGCTTCTTTTAATATATCAATTATAATTCCATCATTTCCTGGAGCCTTTCCTTTCTTCATACATTTAATTGCATGTCTCACTTCTTCATTTAAAATTCTGGGCAATTCGGAAGATGTAATAGATATAGGAGGTACTTGTTCTTTATTACTATATAATTCTTGATAAAAATCTTCTACCAATTTCATGATGTCATCTCTCTTTTTAGTAATAATTCCATCTTTTTTTCTTATTGCAGATATAAATTTCCTACCAATACCAAAATGTTGTTTAACATTCTTGAGACTTTTATTTTCTTCTACAGCTTTCCTTGCTATTTCACAGTTATACTTTCTTATATCATTTTCAACTCTTTTCCGTACCATTTTACAAAATTCGAGATATTCAATTCTTTTTAATACATCATTTTTGTATATCTTCATATTCCTTCTTTTTCTTCATAAATTCTCTAGTCTCAGTAGAAATTTTATTGGTCAATTGCTGCTTTTTTCTACCAGCTATCTTTGTTGCAGTTTTTAAAAGTGTATCAGTTATTTTCATATTAATTTCATTCAAATCTGAATCATGTTCAAAATCTCCTAACACTTGAAACCTATTTGTAAGTTCTAATTTAAATTCATTAGAATGTTTCTGAAGATTAGGAATATCAACTGTAAATATTGTTTTTCTTAATAATTTTTGTCTCTCTAGTTTTACATTAACACGTAACTTACACCTTACTAATCGATGATCACTTCCTGTGTTAAATTTATTAAGAACATTACAATCTTGAAATATGTATTTCCTGTTAGTCAAAATATAATCCAATTCTGCTGTACCTTCATTTGGATGCTTCCATGTCCATTTCCTTTTAACATTTTTCTCAAAAAATGAATTCATAATATAAAGTTTTTCTTTTTCTGCAAACTCCACAAGTCTATGTCCTCTCTCATTTCTATTACCATAACCAAAATTACCTACAGCAATTTCATCTTTCATTTGTCTACCAATTCTAGCATTAAAGTCTCCCATAACAATTTTAAAATGTTGTTTACTCTGATCAAAAGCCTTTTGTACATCCATATAAAAATCTTCTACTACTTCATCACTATGAGAACTTGTTGGGGCATAAACCTGAATTATCTGCATTTGGTATCTGCTATTAAGTTGTATAACTAATCTTGCAACTCTGTCCGATACACCATCAATCTCCACAATATTGTTCTTCCACTTTTTATTTATAATGAATCCTACTCCACTTGTATTTCCAATATGTGTGCCTTTATAATAGAGTATATGTCCACTTTTTAAATCAATTGTTTCTTCACCTTTTCTTCTAACTTCACAAAGTCCAATAATGTCCCATTTAATATAAGACAATTCTTCTTCTAATTCTTGCAATCTTCCTTCACTTGAAAGTGATCTGCAGTTGTAAGTACCTAAATAAAAAGTCATCATCAAATGGCAGCCTGGGTCCACAATCAGGGGATTCTTAGCACCCTCCACCTTCGGCCACCAACTGCTGCCTTGGTTGGTGACTTTACAGCCTCCTGGGAATAAGGGCCATGCTTTATTTTTGTCTGTCATAATTGTATATATGTATTGGAAAAATATTTATCATTTACACAAACATTCATTCTGCCTTATCAGGCACTGAGAAGAAAGACCATGGTGTTTCTTGATCTTAAACTCAGAGGTAAAAAGCCAATAAACTCACCATGCTGGCTAATGCGTGTTGGTGAGCAGCCCATCCATGTTCGTATACTATATGAATAATCACATAGTAATAACAGCTGCAACGACAAGAACGTATGGAGTGGACATTAGGAATTTGCCCTGCTCGGTTCCTTTAAGGCCTCCAAGAGGAAGATCAAAGGGTCTCCTTTCAGTTAATAGCAAACTCCTTTCTGCAGCCAGTTTACACATACACACACATATATATTGAAACAGTCATATCTATAGATCAGTCTGTTTCACCTACTATATTCTATAGTAGGTTATTTATCTCATATCTTACCCAAATCAGATTGTGTATTTCTTTTATTAAAACTTCAAGCTTGTGCTTTTAATATTGTGGAGTATGTGCATATATAATCACCTGGTCCATGATAATAGGTATACACAGGGGTGTACTACCCTTTCATTAGTTAAAACAGATGTAAACCTGGCAGTATAGTTGGAATTTATGTATATAACCACAGTATAGATTTAGATTTTATAAATTTATTCATTTAAGAATTTATATTTCAATATTCATTTAAAATGATTTCAATTTCGGCTGTTTTGTTTAAAATTACACAGGCTGTAAGTTGTTTACAAGTTTTAGCATTTTCTCTAAAAATAATCTTTTAGTGGAAAATTGACCCAATTTAAATTATAGACGAAAACAAATTTCAAAACTTAGTCAGGCATAAATTTAACTTGAGCAAAATTGGGGAACCTATGGGAAAAGGTCTATTAACTCTAGATTTAACTATAGATAATAAAAAGAAAAGGGGAGAAAATTTTAGTTAAAGGCAAGATTAGAAGTAGTAAACAAGTGATGTGCAAAGCAAAAGGGGGGGGATGCTGGCAAATACATGATAGAAAACTCGTTTTATAGTTTAAGTCTTGCCACCTATCATTGCAGAATGAGTGTTGAAGAATAGTTATTAAAGAGTGTTGTTCTCACATTATTTTTTGCCAAAATTCAGACTAAGAAATCATTAAAGGTTGTTAAGATGAGAACTGTTGGCTAGTGGGCATTAGATTTGCTATCTATCTCCCATGAATAACTGCTCTACAGGATTGGAAAACATCAACCTCAGCCCTGGCCAAGTAATGGAGAGGATGCACCCTGAAATAATGGAGAAAAGCTGCATCCTGAAAAATGGAGAGAAGATGCCCCAGTAAAGAATGCCTTGAAAGACCAGCTATTGAATGTTACTAGTAAATCATTCTGCAGAGAACTCAGATTTCAGTCCTAAATGAACTCTAAGTGGAAGCTAGCTAAATAATCAAGTATTGTATCTCTATAATATTTAAAATTAAATCAAACCATTTATTCTTGTGAATTTATTTTAAACTTAAGAGCACTCTTAAATTTCTTGCTTGATCAGAAGTATTTAAGTTTTATAAAACCATTTAAAATATAGGTTCTTATTCATTTCTCCTAAATTGTAACATTACCGGTTTCTATAATTTGTTCATATGCCAGTCATATTTAAATGTTAAATTCATGCTTATTAATTTATGCTATGTTCATCAGAATGGGGTTTGGCAATGCTTAACAGTTCTTGGAGAGATGATTAGGAGCCTCTCCAGTAATGTAGAATATTGTAATACTAAGAAAATACCAGCAAACTCCCTTCTGAAATCAAATTATTATTTGTACTAGGGTTAAGTCCAGCTATGGGAAACGTAACTGAATAAATTATTTTAGAAATCAATATTTTACTTGGTGTTAGGTATGAGTGATACTATACAGCATATAATTAGTATCCTAACTCTTAATAAATCCCCAAATGTGCTGTAACTCTTCTTAATTATATGTGGGCTATACAGACATCTTTTAAACCAGTCTCCTATTTTACTTCTGTAGTATTAGATATGCTATTTCTGAACTGACCAGTGGTAGTGGCACTGATAGACACTATAGATTTAGCATAATTGATTTAGTTAATCATATGGAGTTAGAGGGGTAAAGCATGTTGCTCGTTCACATGAGTATGCTTAGCTTCTTGCTATACCTGTAGTGGCCTGCCTCAAGGTTGATTTAATGTCAAACCACACATCTTAGTTTAGGTAACTGGGATATTTCTCATTTTGTATTTGGAACGAATCTAAGTGTTCCAAAAACTCATTAAGCAGTTGTATCAATCATGCAGACTAAAAAGCCTTTTCTTATTATAGCAAACAGCATGGTCCAGAGAACTGATTACTGGGGTAATAAATCTCAATTAGGAGGGCATTCAAGATGCCCCTACTCTGTTATCATAACTTGTTAAGCCATAGAATCTGATGTTAAACTGCCTGCAGTTCAGTCACTCACAGTAATCAACTTTGGCTTGGACCCATGGAGTCAAGGTTAATGAGATTTCTCTGTATAGTAAATCATGTTTTAAATTTAATAAAATAACTTAAAAAGGCAGGTTCCAATTAATTTAATCACTCTAGCTGTTACTAATTTTCCCAGTGTAGCATAAATTTTGGCATAGGCAATCTGAATTATCTGGTCTTGCAATCCATTTAACCTTAGAATGGGTTTCGTGAAAGTCAAATTACCCAGTTATAGAAACTTATAGATCCTGTATCTTAATATTGTGTATGTCTTTCTGTAACCTAAAATTAATTTATGCATATTGTCAGCCATGTAAATCCAGAAGCAATTTTTAAACATTCTTTGTAAATCTGAGTATCCACTCACTGGGTGTGGACAAATGTATATAATTTACCTTATTTTGTCATTTATTAATTATTGTATTAAAATTTATAAATATAAATTCCCCTCAGTCTCTGTTCTTGCTCATTGCACTTATGAATCACTAGTTAAGTTATACAATCACATGTGGGGGAGGTATCTCATGTTTTACTGCTTTGCTACTACCAAGTGTAAATAAATGATATTGAGTGTAACATCAGGCCTGTCATTCACTATGGGTGGACTTGGAAGAATGAGTAAGAGAGTTGGATATGATCAGACCTAGGATAGTACTATCCCAACTTGGTCAGCTTTTTTTCTCTGACTTGGACTCTCAGTCTGTTGAGCAAGTGTACAAACCTGACCATTACAATATATAAAAATAAAAAATAAATATAATGGTAATTAACTATTGTATACAGTATTTTAAAATGCAGAAGTAATTTTGGTTAATTCAAAAAACAAAATGGATGCAAACATCATCAACTCAAATCCCATGAATCCCAAATTTAAACATTAGCAGCTTGTCTATTAATTATATTCATTTTATTTCTATTTCTTAAAATTGTCTCCTTATATTTTCTTTTATTATGATTTTTCTCTTCACAAAGAATCTTAACACTTTCAATATCAAGCTGTAATGTTAAAATTCAGAATTCTTGGGATTTGAGTTGGTGATGTTTGCTTCCATTTTGTTTTTTTTTTGGATTTAATGACAGTTATGGCTGGTTAAGAAAATAACTGAAAGTACTTCTGTGTATTGAAAGATTGTATATAATAGTTAAGTATCATTATATTTATTATTTTTATTGCTATTATCACAGTTTTTAATTAATGAACATTTTATTTGTATTATATATTGTAATGGTAGAAAAAATAAAGCTGCTTTAACCTAACCAAGAGATGCAGGTATAAAGAGTTCAAATCTCACCTACTCCTCCAGATTTCTACTAAGCAACTTATTCCCCAAACTTCACTAGAATTTATTCTTTATGTATGCCTGGTGGTCAGGGAGAGATGAGAGATCCCAAAGGAGAAATTTACAAGTAATAATAAGTGATATGTGGATGTATTAATAATACAAAAAGATTTATTGTTCACAAAAAGATTTATTGTTCACAAAAGAAATGAAATTTATGAAAGAAATCACAAAATTAATATCTAAAGAGACTGTCAATAACCTCTCGGTCTACATGAGAGCACCAATAGACTGACATTATCTACAGATAGGCAGTAATCATCAGTTTTAGTTCACAAATTACATTACATTTACATGTCATATAATGAGACTTTTGGAAGAGAGAGAGAGCAAAGCAATCACTCATAGGTAGCAGAGAAACAAAAAAAAAAACAAATTATGGAGATGCTAGTTAAATAGATGTTTTTTGAGCTATTATGAAAACATAGCCTGTAACTGAAATTTGGACTCCCTTTTCTTCCTTTTTATATCAACAACATCCTCAGGTTTTTCTGTGTAGTGCTTTGAGCATAGAAGATAGCCAGGCTTAATAAAACAAATTTATTAACTAAATGTGTTACACATCGATTTATTTTTCTCCTTTTTTGGCAAGCAATTTTCCAGAGATATTTCTCTATATGAGGCTAGATAGCACTCCAACCCTAAAACATAGTAGAGTAAGAAGGAACTCGTTCGCAGAGCGTGATCTGAGTTCAGAAACAGAGCACAAAGCTTATGTCCAGTCAATCATATGTTTAACGAGTAAAGATTTTGGGAGTCTTATCCTGAGACATCTGTAAGATAAGCCCACCAATATGGACATAGGAGTAAGACACAATTTCAAAGGTATTTCCAACTCCCCAAGTAACACAAGAAAGATTAAGACGGAAAAACAATCCGTTTTTTAAAAAATCAAGCCCGAAATTAAATACTGATGTCTAAATTCTAATGCTACAAAAGCCCTTATGAGACTAAGGTAAAAAATTAGTAGATTAAAAAGAAATCCCCTTATATTATTGGTCTTTATATAATTGTTTATGTATAAGAATAATAGTGGTTTACTAAAATGATACGAGAACTCTCTGTAATCAACTCTACCCATCTTGTTAATAAACTTCTTTAGCATTTCTTGATTATATAAACACTCTCTCCCTCACCCACTTAATATATATATATGTTTATTTCAAATCATTACATCTTAATTAAATGACTACATATATACGCATAT
This sequence comes from Epiperipatus broadwayi, assembly GCA_028023455.1. Classification (NCBI taxonomy): domain Eukaryota; kingdom Metazoa; phylum Onychophora; class Udeonychophora; order Euonychophora; family Peripatidae; genus Epiperipatus; species Epiperipatus broadwayi. The sequence continues at coordinate 2,643,094 of JAQFVV010000146.1, forward strand.
GTGATTATAATTCAGATGAAAAAGCAAAATGAGAATTAAAAAAAATTATAAGCTGAGTTTAGCTTCAGTTATTTTGACTTTTCTTTAAGTAAGCTTAAATGAGAACGATCTATTGATTTCTTTTATAACAAATAAAAAAAGAAACATTAATTTAGAATGACCTTTGCGCCAATGAGGTAAAATAATATATATGAAAAAAACAAAAAACAAATGACAGAACATTTTATTATTCTACTTTGAGATTCGTACAAAAGTGACCAAACTCTAGTGTCAAATTATCTTATCTAGAGATCTAGATGAGTCGCCATTATACGAGAAAAGAAATCAAAATTTTTAATAGTAACATTTAATAATATATTTTTTAAACAACTTAAATCACACACCTATATATAAAACTAAATGTACGTAAAGGTTTTTCACTGATTATATTATAAAGTGAATCGAACACTAATACAAAGTTTATGTTACCGGTAATTTGAAATGCGTACTTCTTTAGTTAGATAGCCATAGAAATATTCTAGTCCACAGCTAGTACTGACGGCTCATTAGGATTTCGTTCATCTTTCTACTTTTATTGATTTTCCATCCTGGGCATCCATTAAGAGCAGCAGGTATTAGGTCAGGCAAGATTTTTCTGGCACTCTACATTTCTTCACTACAGCATTCCAGCTCCAGCAAACAGGAAACGCCGCCGAGAAAGAGAGAGAAAAAATCTATTCAGCCATTTGAACTATAGCACACATGTTAAGTTTTTCTTATAGCAGTTTACAATCCATGCGGCAGAGCTTTCATGGGTACAAGAGAAAGAATAAAAGACAATAAAAAAAAAAAAAGTCAAACACCCCACTCCCTTTTTTTTAATATTTAAGTTTTAAAAAAAAAAGATAATTCCCAATTCCCCCACAAGCTTTATGATAAATGCTTAACCAGAGAAAGCATTTAAAATATCTCTGTCAGGAATCTCTCAATTTATACTCATCCTGTTGGCCATCTTGCATTCCAACCCCATTGTTTTGCTATCTTATGTTTTTAAATAAAAATTTTTAATTAATTATTGCTATCTGATTGACAATCTTTTCTCTAATGAGTTCGGTAATTCCAAAATTTCTCTTTGTTATCTACAATTTAAAACTTTTACCTTTATTTTGTAAAGTTGCTTGAATGTAATATATATTTTTATTAAATACTTTCAAGTTTCTATTTAATTTAACCTAGCTTCAATATATATATTCCTTTCCTGTGTTTGTTAAATTAAATAGGTTGTATGCCAATTAATTTAAATTTATTTTTTAAAATTATATTTTGAACAGTATTGCATTTTATATATCTCTGAATTGTTCTTAGGTTTAACTAATGTTAGAAACGCTTCTGGAAATGAACATAATTAGAAATAGCCTAATGCCAAGTCCGTAAATATAATCAAAACAGTGATATCGAAAAGCTTGTGATCATAGCATTTTATTGGTAATTATATGTTGACAATTTTCATCTTTAATTAAATATTTTTAGAAAAAAGTAACATTTATATCTTTCCAATTATTTTCATCTATTAGTCATATCATTCAAATCGCTTATATAATGTACTATTTTGAGTGAAATTATTTTCTTCTCTTCTTCAAGTATGCTGACTTAATAAAAAAAACAATACTAATATGGGACTCTAACGATGATATTTACATTTATAAATACTGAATTTAGGCAATTCTGTCAATGCTATGTATTATTATTAACACTTCAATTTATTTAACAATTTTTTTTTTTTAAAAAGCATTTGGCCATTTATCTAAATGATAGAAATAGTGTAACATGTAACAAGATTACAATTAAATAACAATAAAAATAGTACTAAAATTAAAAGTTACAACATTTTTATCTAAATCATGATTTTGTTTATTATAATAGACGTATAGACATTTTCAGGTAGATAGTTGCATGGGAATAAATATACGATATATATATATGTTTTTTGGTTTATAATTTTCGCCAAAGAAGATGCATTTGTTTAAAAATAAAACCATAATAGTGGTTAACAAGAAACAGTAATTACTAAGTTTTAAAAAAACTACCCATATATGAATAGTGAGTGTGTGTGCATACATGCAATTTTATTTCATGTATATACAAATAATTATATGCAGGTAAATTTATTATTAAAATATATATAAAACAAAAGGTGTTTAATAACTAGAAAAATTAAAGTGATAAATCAGATTACAACAACAAAAAAAAGAAACTTTTAAATTTAATAAAAGTGTTAAAATATTCATTATTGGGGATTAAGAAAGGAGCTTGTTATACGCAGAATCTTGATATTGTGTAAGCCTGGGTAAACAGAGAAATTTTCGTTTCTGAATCCTGAATAAGCAGCATTCAGAGATGGAATGTGTAATAATACGAATTTATTTAATTTTTATTTTTATTTTTTATCTAAAAGAAAGCAATGAAAGCAAAAGTAATAATAAAAAGGCATACGATGGGTGAGTAATGATATTATTTATTATATATTTTTATACTTTTTAAAATTATTATTAACAAAAAGTAAAACAATTTATTGCTTAAACAGTTTTATATCCACTTCCCGGAGGCAACCAGACCAACAAAAACAATGTACATTATTAATTTTTAATTCAATTTTTCAATCTGAAATCTCTAATAGTTTGCATATGTTTAAGATAGTTATTAGAAAATCGCCTAGAAATTAGCAAGCATACAAATGCCAGTACAATTTATTGTTATTTAAAAATATTTTGAACTATTTTCGCATCTTATAAATATGTATGATTTTACTCTTCTCTCAAAATATGTTAAAGTGTCAGAACAGCATCTGATGATTTTTCTAAGATTTTTTCTTACTAATATGACGTTTTCAAAATGTATCAAATGTTTAAACGATAATTAATCAATCTACATATCTACTTAAGGGCCTCCAACCTTTTCGTCCATCTATCCATCCATGTATTCATCTATCTATCTATTTACCTATCTACCTACCTATCTCCCTACCTCCCTCCCTCCCTCCCCTACCTACCTATCTATCTATCTATCTATCTATCTATCTATCTATCTATCTATCTATCTATCTATCTATCTATCTATCTATCTATCTATCTATCCATCCATCCATCCACCCCACCACCCCCCCACCCCCCACCCCCCACCCCCCACCCACCCCCTACTACCTACCTACCTACCTACCTACCTACCTACCTACCTACCTACCTATCTATCTATCTATCTATCTACCTATCTACCTATCTATCTATCTATCTATCTATCTATCTATCCACCATCCACCATCCATCCACCACCTCCCCCCCCCCACCTACCACCTACCTACCTACCTACCTACCTACCTACCTACCTATCTATCTATCTATCTATCTATCTATCTATCTATCTATCTATCTATCTATCTATCTATCTATCTATCTATCTATCTATCTATCTATCTATCTATCTATCTATCTATCTATCTATCTATCTATCTATCTATCTATCTATCTATTTATCTATCTATCTATCTATCTATCTATCTATCTATCTATCTATCTATCTATCTATCTATCTATCTATCTATCTATCTATCTATCTATCTATCTATCTATCTATCTATCTATCTATCTATCTATCTATCTATCTATCTATCTATCTATCTATCTATCTATCTATCTATCTATCTATCTATCTATCTATCTATCTATCTATCTATCTATCTATCTATCTATCTATCTATCTATCTATCTATCTATCTATCTATCTATCTATCTATCTATCTATCTATCTATCTATCTATCTATCTATCTATCTATCTATCTATCTATCTATCTATCTATCTATCTATCTATCTATCTATCTATCTATCTATCTATCTATCTATCTATCTATCTATCTATCTATCTATCTATCTATCTATCTTAATTTCACTTCATACAATTCGTTATAAAAGTCAACGGCAGATTTTAAGATCAATATAAAAATACTGAATAAAAAAAATTCAGTTTTATGGGTTTATTTTAAATATCCTTCTTTAGGAAGTAAAAAAAAGTCTTATTGTTTTATTTAAACAAAATGTAGGTATTATAGAATTGTTATGCTAAAGTTTTAACAACTATCTTGACCTTTTTACAACTGAACAAAAGCTGTTTCATTTTTGTTCATGCAAAAATCTTGAATATTTAAAATCAAATTTTCAAAAGTTAATTTTAGTCTTAGAATATATGATTATTTCTTAAAATCCCAAGAAAGTCACAATTTATTTTTCTTTGAAAAGCTTAAATTTAGTTTGAAATTTTATTTTTTGAAACAAGTTTATAAATTGTTTTATGATACTTACAATTTTCCATAAAGAAATATAAATACTATATGCATTATTTTAAAATGGACAAACTAGCTTCTTTAAGTAAAACTTCTTTATAATATTTTTGAATTTGGCCTCAAAGATTTAAATTTAAAGTATTTTTTTAAACATTTTGTAAAATAACGTATCTATGATGTTACTGAGTAGGTTTTAATCAAACTTATCTAACCAGCGATTAAATCATGATGTATGTATTTTGAACTTCACATATCTACTTTATAAAATGATCTAGTCGAAGTACATCAATACCAACAAAAAAATAATAACACATAATCTACAATGCTCTTCTATTACGGATCAAACATTTTCAGGATCTATATTTATGAATATTTTACTTTATTTTATTTAGTCATATATACGTACAATCCGTGTATTTATTATAATCTATTTTGATGTATGAGATTTATTTAATCCATACATTTATGATTGAGCCAATTATCTGTGCAGAAAGATTTTTTTAAAAAACCATCATTGTATAACGAAAGTAAATGGAGAAAAAAATTGCATGTAGAAGTGTCATTCTCCATTATTATACAAATATTACTACAATTAAGCAGTGTTGTATTTTTAAATAATTTGCCTACTTTCATTAATTTTTTCTTTTTGCAAAAGAGATTTAATCAATAATTAAAAAACAAAATTTATTAATACAGTGATTTTATATATATATAATGAGTGTGCGAATAGCTCTTAATAAGCCTTTTCCGAATATCTCTATCCTCAGACCAGTTTCTAGCTCTGGCTGACATCAGTGAGGTGCTAGGATATTTAGACATTAGATTTAAAAATACCAGGTCAAGCCCCAGCATTTATCTAATAATTAATTACTAAGTAAAAAATCTTAAATTTCCAGATATCCACTTGTCTTCAAATCCAGCTATCTAACTTAGATAGCCATACGGAACTGAACTAATTTTAGATACACCATATATTAATAGCTTTACTAATATAAAATTACCAAAGCCTCAGAAAAAACAATAATTGCAAGGAAATCAAATCATACATCATGTGATTAAATTTAATAAGCTTGTACTACAAATGTTATATAATGAGTGTGGTAATGCTAGAATATTCAGGCATTAGATTTAAAAATACCAGGTCAAGTCCCAGCATTTATCTAATTGTTAGTCATGTGATGTATGATTTGATTTCCTTGCAATTATTGTTTTGCTCTTGTGGCTTTGGTGATTTTATATTGCTAAAGCTATTAATATATGGTGTATATTAACTTAGTTTATTCCCATATAACTATTTATGTTAGATGATTGGATTTGAACACATATGGATGTCTGGAAATTTAAGATATTTTACTTAATAGTTAACTATTAGATAATGCTGAGGTTTGACCTGATATTTTTAAATCTAATGTCTAAATATACTAGCACCTCACTGATGATAACTAGAGCTAGAAACTGGTCTGAGGATAGGAATATTCAGAAAAGCTTGTTAAGAGCTATTTGCATGCTCATTATATAACATTTGTAGTACAAGCTTATTAAATTAAGTCATGTGATGTATGACTTGATTTCCCTGCAATTATATATATATATAAAACACATATATATTTATATATACATATGCATGTTATTGTTCTATTATATTGCTAAATCTAAGACAATAAGTGTTATTATTTCCCAAATAAAGAACGTTTATTAAAGAAAAGAATTATATAATTTTAAATCAGTCTTGATCAGATTCAAACTGATCAATTCTATTTTTAAAACATAAAGACAGTCAATTTAACTAAAATCCTCAATCTGATCACTTCTTTTTTTAATAATATGAAAAGTTAATTTTAAATTATGATCCATGTTTTTATTTTAAACTCTCTAAAAGTAAACTAAGAAATAATTATTCGCTATATATATATTTGATTTTTGAATAAAGAAAACATTTTTGGAATCCACCTAATAGTCAATATCTCATAATGGATTTGAATATTATATCACTTTTGATAAAAGGTGAAACGATCAACAAAATTCATCTGTACAATTACAGAGAATATACATTTATTACTAAACGCCTTACTGGATATGAAATAAAAGCTATTACAAATCAAGAGTTTTATTCAATTACGCAAGTGCAATCAATGCTATATATAAATATAAACAATTAGTTATTGATTTGATTTTTACCTGATAATTATATAAACATATTATCCTTTTTATTATTTACTCTGATTCACAAAATCCCATTATATATTTCTTATTTTGGAATGTTTTCCTGGAAAACTTGGATTTTATCAAAGAATTATAGAATCAAAGCAAAAGCAATTACATGAAATAAATATAATCTTTCTTTTTGTTTTTAGCATTTATCGACATATTAATGCAAAATAATCAGTCATTATCTTTAATAATATAACAGAATGTTTTATATTTTTTATTATGAAAATAAGAAAAAAGAAAATATTTTTTAAATTTATTTCTATTAATAATGAAAGAACAAATGAGTAGACCAGAAGTAACTTGTAGAAATCTAAAAATACAATTTTATTTATAGGTTTAAATGAAATATAAATTTAAAGACTTTAAAATCAAATATGTTAAAATAAGAATAGTATGTTTATTAGAAAAATCTCTTTGTTTATATACATACATATTGTTGAAATTATAAATGCAAAGGCAAAAACATATGTCTGAAGAGATAGTATAAAGTTTATAAAAAATATTTAGTAAAGAAATATTTTTTTATTTCATCACTATACAAATCATCACGAGGACATGGTATTTTGTTCAACACATCACGTGACATTTTATTCCCTGTATATATTATTCGATCATGTGAATTTTATTTATTGTCCAATCATTATATATATATTATTACATTTTAAAACTATTATGCAATATTTAAATATACAATATATGTACAAACATTGACGAATGGTTTTTTAAAATATAAGGCTTTTTAAAAAAATATTTAGTAAGTGTTTTTTTATAATTAATTAGTAATTTTTTTCTTTTTTCAAGCGAATAATATAAACAAAAACTGAAACTCTGAATATAATTTGTAAATTATTTTTTGTATTTTATAAGATTACAAATGTTCCATTTTGTAATTCATTGTTCTTCCTTTGATGCTTGGTTTTATTTAATTTTATAAATATCCAAAATTTCTAACTAAATTACTGATTAACAGAGTTTAACCTTTTTTTTTTACTGGGACAAACTTATTCCTAATAATTTGGAAAACTTATACAAAACTTTAAACATTAAAATACAGTTATTAGATGTTTGTCAGATCATTTATTGCTTTTATTTAGATCTAGTGTCTGAACCTATCCTAGCACCTCTCTGAGTAATGCCAAAGCATGAAACCATGGTTAGAGGTTTGGGGTGGGGGGTCCTGACAGGGATATTTTAAATGCATTCTATAGCTAAGCACTTTATCACAAAGCTTGTTGAAGAATTGGCAAATCCTCATCCTTTATAACTACAAGCTTAAGAGAATAGGAATCATGTGATATATGACTCTTATTTTGACTATCTTATAGTCTCTGGCTCTTAAGTCGTAGGCGAATGTTATATTGCTAAGACCACTAATATTTGGTATGGCTGAAACTCTCAGCCCCATACTAGACCTATTTGAGTTGGATAACTGGTTTGAAAACATGTAGGTGTCTGAAAATTTCAGATTTTCCATATCAAATAGATATTTTTTAGTTAAATGCTGGCTTTGGTGGTATTTAGATCTAGGTCTGAACCTACCCCTACCACCTCTCTGAGGAGTGCCAAAGCACGAAACCAATGGTCAGAGGTTTGGGGGGTCCTACAGAGATATTTTAAATACTTCTCTAGCTAAACATTTATCACAAAGCTTGTTGAGGAAGTGGCAACCTCATTGTTTATAACTTATAGCTTAAGAGAATAGGGGTCATGTGATCTATGACTCCTATTTTGATTATCTATTGTTCATATATTTTAATATTTTAAAAGTTTCATTTCTAATTCATTAGTTTTTTATTAGTTATTTTTGTTTAACAAATAAAAATTAACATTCTTTTTACAGTTTCAGTTTACTTTATTTACTTGTAAAAAAATAACACCTATAAATTACAAAAAAAACACTTTTCAAATAATTACATATGAAATAGATGTTTTTTATTTTAAAATATCGTATCATAAATGTAAAATGTGATGAAAAGTACACACAGTGATTTGTATAGTAATTAAAAGAATACATGAAGATGTGTACATGTGATGAAATGTCATATGATGAAGCATTAAGATCTAATATGCATAGATAACTATTACCTGTGAGTGATATAAACATTAAAATATGAACAGATTTATCTAAAAACTGTATTTTTTAAAAACTAGTACACTTATTATATGTTGTTATATCTGAATAGAATACTCACTCTAGCTATCATGATTTAATGAATTATAAAATATCTATGAAATGAGTATATTATATAATCATATATGTTTGTTTATAATGACTCTTTGGAAAATAAAAATTTATTCAATAAGTATCACATGAAAATTAATGTGTTGTTTTATACATATTAAAGATGAGAAATTTGGTACTTACAAAATATTCCTGCTGGAAGCTTGCCATCCATTTTTATTTTAAATATTCCTATGCACAATAGAGCTGACTCTAAGTTGTCCTATTCAATATTTATTTGTTTTTTATTTATTAAAATGATAAAGAAATACATAAGGACAAATGATTGTAATTAAAAAGGTTTTAATTTAAATGCAGTAAAGAAAATAAAAATAAAACATAAATAAGCAAACTACAACAAACATGGTTATTCATGTTGGAGAAATACATTACTTTTCAGGCAAGTACAATTCCATAATTTGGAAAATATTCCAACTGCTTATTGTTCTGTCAATGGAAGATTCTAAATTTTAGTCATACTTCCAAAAATGATAAAGGAAAAAAGGAAGGTTATAAAAATAATGATAATTTTAGCTAAAAAAGTAAAAAAAATTATGAAAATTTTTACAAAATTAATTTTTACCATGAGTTAAGGATTTATCGCATGTTAATGTTTGAATCTTACATTGTGAATGGTCAAAATATTTGTTAATATATTTTTTTCTCAAAAATTATTTTTTCAAATATGTGTAGCTCATTAACTTTAACAAATATTAACAAATGTATTTTAAATAGAATGTTAATTTTGAAAAATTTGAAGACATTTTAGATAAATTTCATTCACAACATAACATTCAAACATTAGCACATGGTAAACACTTAACATTTAGTTAACACTTAATACATGGTAAAATTAACATGATTTTTCAAACATTCGTTAACTGAAATTATCATTATTTTTTTAACTTTCCTTTTTTGCTGTATGATTTTTGGAAGCATGATTAAAATTTGGATTTTACTATTCAAAGAACAAGATGCAGTGAAATATTTTCAAAACTATGGAATAACACTCATCTGAAAAATGATGTCAGTCTTCTGACATGAATAACCATATTTGTTATGGTTCACTTAATCATGTTTTCTTTTCTTTACCACATTTACATTAAAAAAATTTTTAATTACAAAGCTTTGGACTTTTGTGTTTCTATATCATTTAAATAAATAAAAAACAATTAAGTATTAAATACAATACTTAGAGTTAACCCTACTGTTTATGCCAGGTATTGGAAGCCTCTAAATGAAGTATTTAAAAACAAAACAGATGGCAACTTTCCAGCAGACGTATGTAAGTATCAGAAATGATTCTACAGGTTTTTAAAATTTTATATATATTAGATAAAAAAAAAATCCTCTATTTGTATAACAATATGTTTCCATATATGTATATAATAAAGAAAAATCATTGAAATAAACTTTATAATATACAAAAATCTAATATATATATATATATATATATATATATTGTAATCATCTGGGTTACATGGCAGACAACAACATAGTTGTGTGCATATATATATATATGTATATATATAATGTGTTTGCCCTCCCATAACATCCATCTTCCTTCACCTAGTTACTTTATTATATTTATAATTGCCCAGCGTGCCAATTCTATGCAAAATAGAATAAAATTTATAATTATAAATTATATTTAAACTTATTTACAAGGGTTTATATTGTGTGTAGCGGTATTATACTTATGGCTTAGCTCAGTTGAGATTATAGGATATGGTCTTTATATATGAGGCCAACAAGGATGATAAAAACGCCTATAAACAATACTACTAAAGGTTAATTTAAATATGTTCCAGAGCATCTATTCAATACTTCCCCCTAAAACTGTTGCAAAATTGACAATTATTACATTTATTACAGTATAGACAATGATGAGGGGGATTGGGTATCTTTTTATCCAAATCACCATTATTCTAAGCAAAGTAAAATATATTATTAGCATTGTAATACTGGGGGAGATTTATTACCACCAGACAAATTAAATAAAACTTGACTTATATTGACAAACTTATATATATATATATATATATATATATATATATATATATCTTCTATAACTATAGTTATGTATTAACCAGATGTGGGTTTGTGGAAATGGGAGAATCGAACGTTATATATATATATTTAATTATTATTATTATTATTATTATTATTATTATTATTATTAATCAAGCAATTCATATGGGCTATTTATTCAATATAACATTTATTAAAATAAAATCAAAAATAAACAATAACTAAAAAAAAATATTATTTGTACAATTCCTAAATAACCAATTACATCTGTTCTATGGTAAAATCAAAATTGACTACTATTTAATATGTTAATCATATATCTTCGAATATGTGTGTTTGATTATATTGTAAATATAATGTATTCCTGAAATATATTTTATTAAATTATTTATAAAACTTGGATGATGCCATAAATTAATCATCTTTTATACATATGATAAAAATTTATACAACACATATCTGTTATAATCAATGTATACAATCTAACACTAATTATACAAAACTAAAGACAAGCATGGAAAAAACACTAAATCAAACACTTATCCTTATACTTATATATGTGAGGGTTAATTAATATCTCCAAACCCAGTCTAAATAATCAACTTGTCTCTGACCATTTCTACCTTTAACTTATAACAGACACTTGTTTAATTTTAATTTTAGAAAATAAAGTTCATTAGTGAAATTAAGCATAATAAATACAATTAAAAATAAAATAATAATAATAATAATTTACAGCATCATGCACACACTTGAATATATATAAAAAAAATCACCTATAGTATAATTTTTAGATCATATAAAATATATTATCATATTATAATATATAAGAAATTACATTGTTTTGTTGTTGTTGTTTTTTTAAAAGAACACAAAACAAAAAAAAAATTGTTTATACATCTATTGTAATCAGAAAAAAAATTATTTGTCAATATTCCATTATTACATTTACACTTTTTTTTTTTAAATTTGAAAGTTGAAAGAAACATATGATAATAATTTCAAAGATAACAGTAAATTATAACATAAAAAAAATGTCTATTCGATTGTTAAGCATAACTTGTTAAGAATGATAAGAGTTTTTTTTTTGATCCTAGAATTCCGTGACAGGCATTAAAATGACATTTGCATGCATTGAAATTATTTCTTTATATATACGCTAATAAAGCAAATTATACAGTAGAAAATTATCTTCTTGATATAAAATTAAGTCAATAAACTTTTTCATTTTAAATTTTAATTTGCAGAAGATTGATAGAAAATGATTAGAATTGAATATTAATCATTTGATTCTAGTGTTTAACAAGAAAAATTTATCCAGCTTTACTAAATAATTTTGTCATTTTAATATTATTTACTTTTACAATACTTTAAAATAAATTATAATTACTCATCTTATGTGACATCCAGATATTTTTTAAAGGCAGTGAACTTGAACCATCATTTGATGAAATTTGGAGCTGATTTCCTCTGGCTCCTTCTCTTCATGGTTTTATTACTCCAGTAGTATAATAGAAAATTTTCCATAAATATATCATTAGAATCCTTGTGATGTTGTTTTATATTTGTTGTAATACTTTTAGAGAGTTTTTGATTCTTTTAAGTTTTTTTTACATTTTCTCCCTTGGAAATTCTTACTTTCTTCAGCTTTTTAAACTCTTCATCTCTCTTCCATCATGCCCTGGGTGTTTTATGAAAATCAACTTTGGAAGCTTGCCAGAAATATTATTTATAAAAATTTTAACAATACAATATTTGAATATAATAAACGTAGAGTAATAAAAAAAATATTAGCTATTAATTATTGTTTTAGAAATGTTATTTACTATTACAAATAATCTTTATCATTTTAAAAACATAAGATTCTAAGACAATAGGCATAATCAGTAACTTATAAATAAAATATAGAAAAGAAAAATTCTAATTAATAATACATTTATGCATCTGCCTATTATGACATGTAAATCCTATACAATACCCAAACATCTACCACTTAAACATATAATCCAAAACTCAAATTAATCATACCCATTTAAATTTTTAATTTTGTTGTGTCCTAATTTTAACTAGCAAATTACATCACAATTTAAGTTTATTTTTCCTAAAAACTCAATTTTAAATATTAAATTATATCACAATTCATTTTTCTCAGCTAATTATCTTTAACCCTTGTTAGTACAAATGTGACCTTTCCCATATTTCTTCCTGGTGCCAACCTGGAAGGTTGATAATATATATATATATTAAAGAAAAATTAAAATAAACATAGATATAAATTTGTAGATATTTTTCTATACTATCCTGGAATAATAAAGGCTTAAATAATTCTGAATTTAAAATAAAATTCTATTAAGAAATAAAAATTTTAAAAGGTCTAATAAAAATTAATATTTTTATTCTGATTTTGAAATTAAAAAAACAAATATGTTTTATGTTTAAAATAGAACTGATAATTGTAAATATTTCTATTATGTATTCTTTTTGAAAAATTGGCAAATCTCTAACTAAAAACAAATATATCACACTTCGATAAAAAATTTCAAGCTTGTTTTTAAAAGGAATTAGAGAGATAAAAATCTCTGTTTTCATTCAAGGTGTTGTTATCACCTCAGATGATTCTATAAAAAGGCTGATAAAAATATTTGTAAGAGCTGGCCAAAACAATTTGGTTATTAAATTTTTGAGTAACTGGGAGCAATTAGTTGACAAAATAGATAGCTGCAGTTTGTTGTTGGCTATAGCAGAAAGTTGACAGAGTAGCTACTATGAACAGATGTAGTTAAAGGCAGAATAGTAGATCCAGGAGCTTCCTTTTTCTTTGCAGGAGTTTGAATTAACATGGAGAAAAATGAACCACTTCTTTGTGTTGAAATTCATGGCCTTAAATGTAGAGAGGACAGTTGCTTGCCTGAAATCTATTAAACCAATACAGCTAGCTTACCTGAATCCCAATCCAAGACAGGTTACTTACCTGAAATTTATCAAATCCCATATCCAGAGAAGCACAGATAAATGTATATACAGTGAGTTGTATTTTTTTAATATTCCTTAAAAAAGACATTTTAACTTAGTAACTTAAAGTAAAACAAATAAGTAACTTTTGCTTTAGTTGAAATTTTAAATGATTTCTTTGGTCTGAAGTGACAGATATATAAAACGATTTTATTTTTCATTTATTAAAGGAAAAAACAAGACATTTTTATATTTAGAGATCTTGATAATTAAACAACAAGTACCTGTCAAACAAAAATTGTCTTTATTTAGTTTGAAAAGAAAAAAACAAGCTGTAATAGAATTTGATAACTGATTTTAAATTATATCTATATTTTGTTTATACACATGTATATGTGTGTAATTTTTTTAATTTGGAATTTATGTGTGAAATTTTCTTAATTTCGAATTTATGTGTGAAATTTTCTCATGTTTTCCAAATGGAATTAATTAGGAAAATAAAATAATATTATTGTAACAAATTAAAATAGGATATATAAAATTTAATTTTTTTGTCATTATTGAATATCAATTGAAACATATTAATTGTATATTATAGATCATGCATTGGTGTGCATATATATTGTATACCACCATATAGTAACTTGAATTTTGTATATTAATCACATAATTTTGTAAATCACAAATGTGATAATTTTTTATTATTATATATTAATCAAAATCAGAAGACTTAATTTATATGTATAGTCACAGAGACCTTAATTTCATTTCTTTTATTAACTGTTATCTAATAAACTTATTATGTTGTTAAAAATTATTCCAATGGTTCTAAATATTTTTAGAATATCTGTTTCCATCATCTCTTAGTTACATACAGTAATAAAGCTTGTGTTCTACTGAGCTAGATTTATGTATAACAGCTGATATATAAATGGGGGTGTTTATTTAGTACTTTAGGAGCACTCCAGTATGACATTGTCCTGATTTTGTCATGAGGATTATATTCTTCAAAGCTCCTGCACTAAATTTTATTTTAGTTTAGTCTTATTAGAAGTTAAGTGTATAGTTGACCAGTGCAAGTGGCCAGAGCATTGATAGTGATCAGCATGTTTTAATGTTCCAGCATTATTGTTAAGTTTTTCATTCTTATGTATTCTAATGGATGGGCACTTAGTTGGTGCATCCAAATTAATATTAAAATAATTGCTCCAAGATGGCAATAGCTCAGTAATTAACCTGGTCTATAGAAAACCCACTTCCAATCCAGTTACCAGATTGACTGTTGATTTATATTTTTTTATTGCTCAAATCCAGTCACAAGATGGACTGTTGATTTATTGTATTGATCTATTTTAATTTTGGTCATTTATAATGATGAATGGTATTATGAGTCATACTTCAAGTTAAAATTAGTTACTATATTATTAATAAAAAAATTGTAATAAATATACTTTTATTTATTGGGACTTTTGATTTTGCCAAATTTATTTAATTATTTTTAATTTTCTAAAACTATAAACAACACATATTATGAACCGCCATATTGTAAGCATATATATATAATGAAGTGAAGATTTTCGTTAGACATAATTTTTTAATTAATATATATTTAATCTAGTTTCAACCGTGTATGTGTGTGATTGCTTGATATTACAATAGCAAGGAAAAGCTACTAAGCCACTTTTTCAATCTAGAGATTGTCAGGTGATCTAAATAAAACATGAATTATTTTATTAATAACAGTAATTACACATTTAGATTAACCTGAAATTATTTTTATATCTTTTGTCCATAAATATTTTTAGCCGCGCACTCAAACATATTTATATTACTTATAACAAGAAAGTATTCAAGTTATATTTTATAAATGAATATATAAATTATATTATAAAATAAGAAAATTACATTAGAGAAAAAGTATTTTTGAAATGGTTGCATTGAAATAAAAACTTCTATCAAAAAAGAAATTGTACGTGATGAAAAATCTGAATACAATATTTTTATTCACATTTCATTCTGTTGTATGAAATCAATTTTTAGGCTAACATGTACTTTTAAATTTTCTGGAGAATTTATATAAATGTGTGACACTTATTCATTATATCCACCCCCTTTCCATACATATATATAAACTATTATAATAATAAAAATAATAAATATAACGGTAATTAAATTAAAGTTATATTTATTATTTTTATGGTTATTAGATATATGCGATAAAAATAGTATTGAGTAATTAAATAAACTGCAATATTTTTATTACAACAAAAGAAAAGTAGATATACTGGTAAGGAGGACTTTTGCTCGTTAATTTTTAATTAATAAATGCACGAACAGACAATTTGTATATACAATATATAAATGTATACACACACACATATATATATATATATATGCATAACCACAAGCCTATAGCCATAATATATCTGAAAATTATCCATATTATTTTCAATTATTTTTTCCTCACGTTGTTAGATGTTTTTAATTTGACAATTTTTAAATGAATTTTTATTTTTTCCTCATCGATTATACACTATACAAAAAAAAAATTAACTAGTTTTTTCTGAAGTTAAATACGTGATTGGCATTTTTAGAATTAATGTTTAAAATATGAGATATTAAAAAATTAATGTAGATAAGAATTAACTTTTTGTAAAGAATAATTAATAAAATGAGCATTTTTAACTCAGATCATATTTTCCTTTTGGAATGTGGTATGCCACATTTCGGATTGTATGCTGATATCAGATTCTTCAAAGTTACTAAGATTTATGTAACCTAAGATTTAGATAAAAGATAGATATTGTAGCAAGATTATCATTATTGATATGCAGATCAAGATAAATTATATTTTGTAAAAGTTAAAGATTATACAATTCTGAGCTGTTATAAACTTAACTGCCTATAATTTCAGCTAAAATAAGCTGTGATAACTACACTTTAAAAATATAAGAAAACTCATAAAAAAAACTAAAAAAATAAGCTCAGAATATCATTAACATGCTGTTAATAACAAATTTTATACTTTGGGAAACATTTCCCCAGTAATTGATAAAGTATAAAAGAACCAAATCCAAACTGTCAAAAAAATTTGATCTCAAATGAAGTTTGCATTGAAAGAAAATTATGGAAAGAACAATATTATATAAAATTGAATCATTGAATATTTGAAGTAGAAGTCAAATAAAATTAAATGCTATTAAAAAAAGTAATAAAGTTAAGTAAAAAAAAATAGACATAAGAGAATGAAATAATGTAGAAGTAAAAACATTTAATACAACAACTTCAGAATCTTATTTTATGGCAAAAGATGTTTTAGGAAAAAACTGGTATATTAACGATTATACAAATTACATGAATATCCCAACTACAGAGAGTAAGTAAAATAAAATGAAAATTTTATAAAATGTTAAATAATTGATAATAAAGCAGAATAAAATTAATTAATTTAAAAGTTGAAAATATATCTGTGGCAAGTATAATTGAAAACATATTTATGGATAACTATGGGAAAGGTAAAGAAAATTTAATATTGTTTTAATCTCAACTTTTATATTTTCAAAACCTTAATGTTTACTATACATTTCTATATCCTGATTACATAATAATAGTGATAGAAGTTCAAATATTGTCTCCATGGCGTTTCTTGGCTTGAGAGTAAACCCAGTTCCTGATAAAAATATATGGTTAGAAAAAAAAAGCATACCAATTTCTTTTAAATTTCAAAAAGAATAGATTCTGATGTTACAAAAACAAATTCAAACTCAATCTGCGAACCAAAGAAATTACGACTTTCAGAAAGAAATATCATGAAGTTTGAAGATAATCATATTTCAAAAACAATAAGGATAAATATAAAATTCTAGCTAGCTAATGCCGTTATATAATTTTTTTAAAAAATATACAAGGACTGAATGCCATTCAAACAAAAAAAGCTTAATTAATACATTTTTCAAAAACAGATAAAAAACAATTTAAGTCGAAAATAAAGTATTATTTTTAAAAAATTTAAAAGATTAAGATAACTTTTCAACTTAATTTTCGATTTATCAATGCTAAGTCAATGATTTAATTTTAAGTGTTAAATTCAAAAAAAGTAATGGAAATATTATACAAAACATTAATACAAGAGATGCCACATAAAAATGTGGACATATATAAAACATAACTTTATGTATAAACTATGAGAAAATTTAAAGTGAATTAAAATAGGTCATACAAAAATTGGGAAGAAGAAAACACTAGGTGCATAAGAAATTTTTATAGAATTACTTAAAAAGCTGCAGAGAAAATGAAACTTATTACAATTTTCTGAGAAGAGTTTGGTCAAAAATAGAATAATTGATTTATATTTCCTTTATTTAAAAAAGTTTCTAAAGAATCATGGCTATAATATTACATGTTTGCAAAATACTGCAAAGATAATAGGAAAAATAAAATAGTCTTTCATGGAGCATAAAACAATTTTAATAAGTTTATTTTATTAAAAACAAAACAAGACTGAGAAGTTTTAATTGTATAAATTAAGTAAGTGTTAAAGTTGATTAACATTTAGCCAGCCTATTTAGGTCGAGTATTAGTCAATAGTGGGAATTTGACCTAATCACAATAGTATAAGTAAAAATTCCAGCTTGTCAAATTAGTGACTCAGAGATTGTAAAAGAAAAAAAAATGTTATTAATAAGACGCAAGTTTCATCTCATATAAAGTATATGACACCAATTTGAATGAACAAAAACATTTCTTTTTTATTTGTTTTAGTTTTATGCTAAACAATTATTTTAAAATATTACTTGATTATTTATAAAAGTTTCTGTTAGTTTATTAATTTTATGAAACGCCTTGAAGAATAATAAAATAAACTATCTTTGCTATATGTTAAAAAAAACATTTGATATCCAGCTTCAGAATCGCGTTCTATGTAATAATAAATTGAATCAAATTTTTATATAATAAGATTACTTAAATGAGAACTTAATTTATATTTAAAGTAAACAAAGCGTAGATGCTGCTATGTTGTCATGGAAAAATAAATTTCTATAACCAATTGCCAGAGTAAAGTATAAAAAAGAAATTCAAAATATTATAGTTTGTGGAAGCTATTTCAAATGAATATAGATTATAGATAACTTCAAAAACAGATAAATTAAATACAAACAGAAAAAAAAAAATTCAAAAGAGTAAAAATTTTTTTTTTTCCATAGACATAAGTAAGTCTGTGAAAAAGGCATCACCAGTGTACCAGGGTCGAACCACTGAAACCACTTACTTATACATATATATAAGTTTTGGCCAGTTTCAAACTCCTTCCTAATACATTTATAATCTTATAAATGTTACGTGAACGAACCGGCACGTTCGAGCAAAATGGGAGATCTTATTGATAGCTTTAACTATCAACAATGGCCCATCTCGGCTGCTAGATTCAAACCCCTACTATCCAAATACTTTATTTGTTTCGGGGTAAACCCCGGGGCGCCAGCTAGTCTGATGACTAATGTATTCGGGCAGTAGGCTCATAATCCAGTGCTCGAAACATTCCCTAAAACTAGCTCAGTCTAATTTTAATTCAATAACAAAATTATACAAAATTAGTGGTGGAAAGAATTAATAAAAAGGTTGGTAAAAAGAATTGACCGACAAATAAAGTTTAAGTTTGAAGACATTTTATTTTAATTAACATTAATTAAGTTTAAAGATAATTTATTACCCAACATTAATTGACTAAATTTAAACATCTTTATAAATCTAATTTAACACACGCACATTTTTAAAGTAACACATTATAACATATATCTGGTGAAAAGCATAAATAATATGTGACATCATTAAATTATCTCACATTCACACACACGCACATCAATAGTTCATTTTATGCATGCTTAAGAGTTCAAATTACTTTACTCGGTAGGATTGACGAATTACAGCGGTGGCTACTACGTATAAATGATAATAAATAAATGTTTACCTAGGATTTTTGGAACGTGGATATTGCTTGTTGTTGGCTGCTTCTGCTGCTTCTGATGGATTATATCTAACCGGTTAGATTTGGACGTTTCTTGAAGAGATTTTATGCGAATCCATTGGTTTTATTCTTGAAGACAGTTGAACGTTTGATGGAGGATTTCTGAGTTGTTATGCAGACATTATTTCACAGGCAGGTTTTGATGATCTTGTTGGACTAAAAAGGCTGAAGCATGAGCGTATATTTCCAAAAGCTGCTCAACAATGCATTTTTGTTTCTGGATACATAATAGAAACTGCACTGTTATCTGAACTGAAACAAGACTGTCACTGCAAACTAGACTGAAAAAACTGAACTCCGATAAAAAATCTGGCTATTTATGTATCCGAATTGTTTTCGTTTTAATATCCTCCGGCAATAGGTGCAATAGGTGTTGTCGAAATTCCATTAGTAATTAATCCTATGACAACGTGTTTTTGACGATTGTTTAATTAGTAGTAGCTTTCATAAACGTATTGTTTTTATATCTTTAATTAGTAGCCCACCGCTGGTGTGGTTTTTTTAAATCTTTATTTAACTTAATAGCCATCACTGTGTTTTCCAAATATAATTTCTTTTTTAACTTTCATTTACATATATATATATTTTTAATATTATTCTAACACGCATACATTTATTTACACTCACACGCACATATATAATTTATTATAATAAGCTTGAATGAAAAGAGATTTATATTTTTTTTAAATTTTAAATTACTTATTTTTATGAATACTAATTTAGAAAAACTTTACTTTCTTTTATAACACTTTTAGTTTGACTTTAAGAAAACCCCCTTCCCACTTTTAATCTTTTATTTCAAACTCTTTTACGAAAGATTTTTTTTTTTATTTTAATAATTTTTTTAGACAAAATTATTTTATATACATGTGCCAAATTGGCCTTGGCACATTACACCCCCCTCCGTTTTAGAGTAAAATGCGTCATTTTTGACCATTTTATCTCTTGCAATTTTAATTCTTGACTCTAAAGATTTATTAATTTATTATTTTTCTAAGTTAGCTTTTTAATATCTTTTACTTAACATACAAAGGGCAATCTGTTTTGACTATCCTTTCCTTCTATCTATGCCGAATACATTGCTCACAATGATCTAAATCATGGATAACGACCACCGGGACAAACTAATTTTGTGGCACAGGGATCTTTTGGAAATGACGCGGAAGCAGATTCGCTGACTTACACCGACTTACACGTGTATAAAATCGAAACTTCATTTGCCGATTCTCTTGATCGGACTTGGAAAAAGAAAGGGTCACTGCGAAATGGCAGGAATTTTCAACTGTCCATTTTCGACTTACGCTTTGGAAAGAGGAATGATCCCTGACAAGTCCGTTACGGGTACTAAAATTTATCCAGTCAGCAGCTTTAAACATATCTTTAACTAAATTTATTTCTATACTACCCTCATTCCCTTTTGCTCTAGATAAATTCCTACACATGTGTATATGTGCAGCATAATTCTACACCTACTAATATTCTAGATATCGAGTTATTACTGGACTTGCTTACAGGGAATCTATAATAAATAAATCCCTTTTTGCACGCATCATGAGGTGCAGCAGTGCCAAGAAAATAACCTAAAAGGATATCTGGATAAATACATTTAAGATACGCATCATGAGGTATCGTATTTACCGAATATTACCAGTGTATGTGCGCGTATATACACATGTATACTTACACACTCTTAATACACCTTAGATTGACTTTATATTTTTATTATTAATCTTACAACATTATTTTTAAATTCATATGAACATTATTCTAACATTTGTATTAATCTAATCTCACAATATTATTCTAAACTACCACGGACATCGGAAGAGCATATTTATTTATATTAATCTAATCTCGAATATTATTTTCAACCCTTACTCAACTTTTTTATCTATGTGCGTGTATTCAGAAAAACTATTTTACTTTATTACGATTCATTATTTACTCAACTTTTATTAACTTGCGTATATTCAAAAACAACTTACTTTACTACGATTCATTATTACACTGATATATATATATATATTTTTGACTTGACTTTAAATCATTTATTTACTTCCTTTTATTACCATGCGTGTATTCCAAAAAAAAAAAATCTATTAGTTTATCACGAGTCACTTTTTATTATTATTTACTACAGATATATTTACGCTTATTTATTTAACTTGATTTTATCGATTTTATTTTAACTATTTGACCTACTTATTTATTTACGAACATTTTTCTTAATTAATATGTGCGTTGATCACTTTTCCTAAGTATTGACCACTTCAAATTCTTATTTTTCTAGAGTGCATTTTTAGTTTTTATTTTCATCATTAGGTAATAAATGTAATGTTAAGAGAAGTAGGCAGCAAAGTATAAGGCAATTCAAACACACAGATAGATTTTGTGCTGATTTAAACCAACTTTTAATTTCTTTGCCCAAATACTCACACACACCTCAATCCTAATTTAATACACTTTTTTTTTTTTTAATTTTATTTGATAATGTTTTATTTTCATTAATACTTTCATTATACACTTATTTATTTCATTTTTATTTTTAAAGCGTTATTTTTACTCTCCCTTTTTTTTTTTAAAAAAAAAAACATTTTCATTTTGCTTGTCTATTTTGATTTACACATTTATTTTGTTTGCATCACGCTCCGCTATGTTCTAGACTTATGAGCTGGGATTTAACATAATCGATAAGACATAATCGAGGGTTTTTGACATAAATTGTTTTATCATTGCTTTGACATTTTAAAAACCTCTAAGATTGTTATTTTATTTTACTAAGACTAACTTTAATCATTTTTAATTATTCAAACTAACTTGATACTCATTTTTACATTTATTTCATTAAACTTTGTTAAACATTTTCCATTATTCCGAGTCCATGGTCGTTATATACTAGGTCAAGCCGGCGAATCCGTCAGATTACATATTTTTAATTTTTGTCTGGCGGTTCTTTATTATATTTTTTTTCTGCATATAGCCACTCATGCTGGGGGATTGAGAATCACCCCTGGGCCTTTCCTTAAATCTAGTATGAGAGATGTCAGGATCGCTGTCGGTTCTTCGAAAGATTTTTGTTCTCTCGGGACTATTAGAATAACGTCTCCTCCGGGGACTCCCTGAATTTGACCTATGTCTATATCTTATGGCGTTTACAGCCAGCTCTCTAAGTTGGGGTTTGAATCCCCTATCTCTCATGTCAAAAGTTGGTCTAGCTCTGTCAAAAGCGCTCAACAATTCCGCCATTTGTTCCACTGTTTTCCTTTCAGTTCCTATGAGCATTTGCTCGACATTATGAGGAAAACTATGGCGGACTATCCTGACAATTTGTTGTTCAGATAGTGGGTCTGCTGTTAAAGAGCGTAATTTCACCACTTGCCTTCTAAAAAAAGAAACGAACGGTTCACCAGGTCGCCATTTATCTTGCGAGATCTGGTGATGAAGATTTTCCTGATAATCTTCGTTCCAATAACTAGCTAAAACAGCAATTTTATATTCGGCAAAAGTGACGGGTTTTTTATATAAAGAGTCCCACCAAGATTGAGACCCCCCTTGTAAATGGCTACAAGCTATTGCGATCATAGCCTCCTCACTTAATTGATTCAGAGTGAAATAGCACTCCAAACTATTTAAATGCTCCATAGGAGCTTCACCTTGATGGCCAGAAAATATCCGTATTTTCAAAAACTGGTTCACGATTGCCGGATTGTTTATAATGTGCGTGTTTGCACTCAAGTGGTCACACTGTTTTATTTCCATTTGCGAACTATTTTTACTATTCTTTTGATTTACTTTCCAAGCTAAATCCATCATTCCGACTTTTATCTCTTCAATTACTTTTCTATCTTCTATCTTATTTTTTTCAATTACTTGGTAAGCGGTCTCTATTTGATTTTCTACTTGTGTTTTAATCTCTTCTATTTCTTCCCTAATTTCTTCTTTTATTTTATTTTGGCCCATTTCGATCTGGTCCTTTAACTTTTCAAGCATTTCAGCTTGCCCTTCCAATTTACTCTTCATTTCATTATTTTGGTTTTTAAGCTCTTCGGCTATTTTTTTATATTCTTCAGCTGTTTCTTTTTGTTTTTCAAAAATGCTGGTTAGTAAAGCTATGATTTCCCTTTTTCCCTTGTTGGGGCTATTTTCTATATTTTTACCTTGAGTCTCCATTTTGGCTTTATTTTTTTATATAATTTATAATTTTAAACACTTTGTTTATATTATTTTTCTTTAATATTATATTTTATTCACTTTCATAAGTTTACTAATTTCTATTTTATTTATTTCTTACTAAACTGGAAATACATGCTGACTCCGCCCCTCCTTTGTCCATTTTTCTCCACCCGATCTTAATGCTTTAACTCCGCCCAAACATCCAACTGTCTCTGATTTAACATAATGATTTATTTTAGATAACGTAAATAGCGTAAATCTCTTTTCATTTAAAGAAAACAAAGTTTTCGGTCAATTCTTTTTTTTTTTTTTAAAAATTAAAACGCTTTAACATACGTAATTTAGCTTTTGTATAGAAAATTTTTTTTAAACAAGAAACAAAGTATTTATTTACTATTGTTTCTTAGGTCCAGCCCCAAACGTTGGGAAAGCCATTTATGTACCGGGTCGAACCGCTGAAACCACTTACTTATACGTATATATAAGTTTTGGCCGGTTTCAAACTCCTTCCTAATACATTTATAATCTTATAAATGTTACGTGAACGAACCGGCACGTTCGAGCAAAATGGGAGATCTTATTGATAGCTTTAACTATCAACAATGGCCCATCTCGGCTGCTAGATTCAAACCCCTACTATCCAAATACTTTATTTGTTTTGGGGTAAACCCCAGGGCGCCAGCTAGTCTAATGACTAATGTATTCGGGCAGTAGGCTCATAATCCAGCGCTCGAAACATTCCCTAAAACTAGCTCAGTCTAATTTTAATTCAATAACAAAATTATACAAAATTAGTGGTGGAAAGAATTAATAAAAAGGTTGGTAAAAAGAATTGACCGACAAATAAAGTTTAAGTTTGAAGACATTTTATTTTAATTAACATTAATTAAGTTTAAAGATAATTTATTACCCAACATTAATTGACTAAATTTAAACATCTTTATAAATCTAATTTAACACACGCACATTTTTAAAGTAACACATTATAACATATATCTGGTGAAAAGCATAAATAATATGTGACATCATTAAATTATCTCACATTCACACACACGCACATCAATAGTTCATTTTATGCATGCTTAAGAGTTCAAATTACTTTACTCGGTAGGATTGACGAATTACAGCGGTGGCTACTACGTATAAATGATAATAAATAAATGTTTACCTAGGATTTTTGGAACATGGATATTGCTTGTTGTTGGCTGCTTCTGCTGCTTCTGATGGATTATATCTAACCGGTTAGATTTGGATGTTTCTTGAAGAGATTTTATGCGAATCCATTGGTTTTATTCTTGAAGACAGTTGAACATTTGATGGAGGATTTCTGAGTTGTTATGCAGACATTATTTCACAGGCAGGTTTTGATGATCTTGTTGGACTAAAAAGGCTGAAGCATGAGCGTATATTTCCAAAAGCTGCTCAACAATGCATTTTTGTTTCTGGATACATAATAGAAACTGCACTGTTATCTGAACTGAAACAAGACTGTCACTGCAAACTAGACTGAAAAAAACTGAACTCCGATAAAAATCTGGCTATTTATGTATCCGAATTGTTTTCATTTTAATATCCTCCGGCAATAGGTGCAATAGGTGTTGTCGAAATTCCATTAGTAATTAATCCTATGACAACATGTTTTTGAAGATTGTTTAATTAGTAGTAGCTTTCATAAACGTATTGTTTTTATATCTTTAATTAGTAGCCCACCGCTGGTGTGGTTTTTTTAAATCTTTATTTAACTTAATAGCCATCGCTGTGTTTTCCAAATATAATTTCTTTTTTAACTTTCATTTACATATATATTTTTTTAAATATTATTCTAACATGCATACATTTATTTACACTCGCACGCACATATATAATTTATTATAATAAGCTTGAATGAAAAGAGATTTATATTTTTTTTAAATTTTAAATTACTTATTTTTACGAATACTAATTTAGAAAAACTTTACTTTCTTTTATAACACTTTTAGTTTGACTTTAAGAAAACCCCCTTCCCACTTTTAATCTTTTATTTCAAACTCTTTTACGAAAGATTTTTTTTTTATTTTAATAATTTTTCTAGACATAATTATTTTATATACATGTGCCAAATTGGCCTTGGCACACCAGAGATGAATTGTATCAGATATTAGATAAGAAAAGATGTTTGAAAGTGTAAATATGATGTCCACGATTTATTTATTTTCAAATATTAAAATATTGCAATACCACCAACAATGGAATAATCTTTATTTGCTTTTAAAATTGTATAATAAAACATTCAATTATCATTATGTTCTAACCTTCTTAATAATGTGTCAGTACTCATTGTGATAAGTTTCAAGGGATGAGGAGAGTTTTACTAATCTGTATTTATAAATTTGGTGGAAAAAATTGTTAAGGGACCATATTTATTAAATCATAGATTGATACCATCTAAACCATTTAATTATAGCTGTTTATTAGCTGCAACTCACAAACAGTATGACCATTGTAACTACAGAAACAAATAATTAAAAAAAATCTCAAAATTAATGTTGAATTTGGATTACTGCAAAACAGAAATGCTCCTATCTTCATTACATATTTTTGTCATTTTTCATGCTATATTCTAACTTCATCTTCCACAAACATTTTTTTACTGATAAAAACATCTTGCAAAACTGTAGATTTCAATTGTATTATAACATCAATCTCATTTTTTCTATAAAAACAACTGATATTGAACCTCTTTAGAATGTTTTATGATAATATTTGTATCATCAATGAGGCTATTTGTTCATCATAAAAACTTATAATATGCTCATATGCTTTCTGAAATTTTCAAAAGTCATATGTTTCACATATTTATTCAGCAATAGATGTGACTTTTCAGTTCAAGTTTTAATTCGATAT